>BROG01000152.1:0-600000 GCA_030159075.1 Atrina japonica
CCCTAGAGGCAGAATCCATGCCCACTGTATTGAATTTTACAGTGGCCAAGTTTAGTTGGATTTGGTCGAGAGGTTTTGGAGGAGAAGCTGAAAATGTGAAAAAGTTAACGCACGACAGAAGACGCATGTTGCACGACAAACACGATCGCAATAGGTTACCATGAGCTGTGCTCAGGTGACCTAAAAACGCAAGTTCTATACAAATTCATCTGGCAATATTCAAAGCATATCATGGTTATTCATAACTCTATCGCAGCTCACGTTTATTTACTTGTTCAAGTGAACTGAAAGACATATTAGCACTGAATGAGAATGTTAATTTCCATATTAAGATTTATAGAAATTATAGAAATTATTAAGAATCCGTGTTGTTTGGCATTCATATATATTAAAGAAGAACTCATTATTTCTGTTCATTTTATAACAGCTACCATACATCAATTAGACTTCCTTTAAATGAAAAACAAAAACAACTTTTTTGCCATTATAAAACAGTGTAATTTGACACGTGTAAACCTTTAACCTCAATAGAATCTTCAAAGTATTCCGGTTCGGAAAAACAATTGAATCCCAACAATGGATTTAGTATGGAAATTCCAAGAATGTCATTTCGGTATGAAGCAGAACTGTAACTCGAGATTCGGAAGCAACCCATTGAAATCAAAATTATGATTTACCGAAAGATTTATAAGCCTTCACCATCAATCCTATCGCGAGAAATTTGATAATATTGTCGTAATATGATTATAAGTCTGAGGAATGTCTTAATATTGGGTTTATTTCATTGAAGTTTAGGATATAAATCAAAACCAACAATTTCCCCAAATATATCGATTATTTCTGGTTTTATCTTGCTCACGATATTGCTAATATTCATCTTGTTCTCAGATCGGCTATAAAACAGAAGCCCTGGAAAATAAAGACAATTTTATGTAGTCAATTTGACTAGGAATATCAACAAAAGACAATATATCCAATTCCTATCAGTTCATAATTTGGAAAAAGCTCGAAAAACACAGCAAACACGTGCGTCCTCGTTGCCCTATTTATTTACATGTCTCATGTGGGATACATCTTTATACCAGTATTTTTGTCTGTGTCAAATTAGATTTTATGTATTCGGAGAACAAAGGCAAAATTTGTCTAAATGCATTTACTTCTTTTGTTATACTCAGGATTATCATATTACATTTATTCCCGCATATGAAGTTTATATTTCACAAATGATCCTATATTCCAGGGCGTGTACAGCATATGAAGATTTCATATACAGAGGTAAACTACTCACTGACAAATTATTGACACAGGGATATCGAAAACCGCGTTTAATGACAACGTTCCGCAAATTTTACGGTCGGTATAATAGTCTTGTTTGCGATTACTCTGTTTCACTAAGTAAAATGTTGAGTTGCCTTTTCGTTGGCGGTTGTTGAGACGTCTGTACCAATTGTGACGAGGATTCACTCCTCACGTATTTCATTGAATTTGATTGTGGACTCACAGCGGGTGTGACCGGTCGACAGGGGATGCTTACTCCTCCATGGCACCTGGTCCCATCTTTGGTTTCCAGAGGTCCGTGTTTGTCCATTTTTACCGGATTTGTATCTATGTCCTGAACATTCTATTGATTTATACATTGGTATCTGAGATTTTTTATGTATTCATTACATTTATTACATGTATTTTTGTGTTTAAATGGCGTTTTATGTACAGTTATATGCTGACAGTTAGTTTTATATCCGTTTATAATGTACCCGAAAAAAGTCCTTTCTGAAGTAAGATAGCAAACTTTCTCACAAAATCAGGTAGGATCAAGCCGAGCTAGAGGTCAGAGACATAGTGTATTAAACTGCGATGTGTTAACTACACGTACTCGGAGGAACCCGTCCTGTAGGAAATGACAATGATAAATCTATAAACCATTTGGTACATGATTCAATTTTATATTGTTGATTCTTTTTAATAGATAACATTGCTGGTATATTTTATACAAAAATTATTGTTACAATTGTGAAATATACAAAACTATTTATCATAAGGAGTTTCAGAAGGCTGACCACTGGACAAATATGGTCCTGTGAAAATACAAAGATGGAATCAGATGCCATAAAGGAGTAAGCATTCCCTGCTGTCCGATCTAATCGATGTGAGGCCAGGCAAAGTCAAATTAAATAAGTGAGGAATAAATCTTCGCCAAGATCTGTATAGACTACCAAAAGCCAGAACACTAGCGGACAGGAACAATGCAAAATGTTGAAATTCCTAATGTAACTATGGTTACAATTTCTTAACAGTAAGTAGTTTGCCTCTGTAAATGAAATGTTCATAAGTTGAACACGCTTGGCATATTAAACCATCTACGACGTATGCAGGCGTCAAAGGGATACCACTTCCGACATGTGGAAAGTTGATAATATGTCAGCCAAAACCATCATGAAAGTGATACACATATCATCTCCAGCGTTCTCCTCACGTACATATTTGTAATGACTATATTTTTACTTCCTACTTACATTCAATCGGTACACGCATAATGCAGCATACGCGTTTTGTGCTCTTAAGTATTGTACAACGATTGTACAACAACAATTTGTATTCGAGTTATTGGCGGTGTTATCTAATGCTTCTTAAGTTATTTTTACACAGGATTATGGCATTAATTTTTCATGAAACCATTACTCTATCGATTACTAATTCTACTAATCGTACAAATTTAAATTTGTGGTTTTCTTTCTACACCTGGCTAAAGATATTGAGAAATGAGTGTGTTGTGTTGAATCGATAGAGCATTTATTATATATCAGCAATATATAGTCATCTGAACAGAAACTGAGAGAAAAAAGAGGGACAGATGTGGGGAGAGAAAGATAAACAGACAGACAACGGAGAGAGAGAGAGAGAGAGGCAGACAGACAGACAGAGAGACAGTGAAAGAGATACAGAGAAAATGGTAGAGAGAGAAAGAGACAAACAGAGAGAAAGAGAAAAGAGAGAAACAAAGAGAGAGAGACAGAAAGACAGACAGAGAGACAGAGAGAGAGAGACAGTGAAAGAGAGATACAGAGAAAAGGTTAGAGAGAGAAAGAGACAGACAGAGAGAGATAGAGAAAAGAGAGAAACAAAGAGAGACAGACAGACAGAGAGACAGACAGACAGAGAGAGAGAGACAGAGAGAGAGAGAGATAGAGAGAGAGAGAGAGACACACACACACACACACAGAGGTTCCATCAATGTCATTTGTTTGACTTGACAGGATAGACATTTCGCAGATTCCGTCACAAGACAATACAAAACAATCAAATATTGCTTAAAGAGAACCAGATAAGGATTGCCCACTAATCATCTTGATTATTCAATAATTACGTTACTGACAAGACAAAGTGTGATGAGATTAACCCATTAATGAGACGATTTGTTAGTAATTTGTGTGGTCTAACTGATTAGTTTTCGTCGTAACAGACACAAAAGTTGTAATACATTGGATAAATACCTACAAATACAAAAACACACCACGTGATACTATTTACAATAATGATAATTACATTCGTACAGTAAGTTACATGTTCGTTATTAAACAGATATAGTTACGCCTATTAAGTCGCATGTCTGATGAGGACTGGCGTGGCTTGACGTTTACACTGTTTATTGGGTAATTAGGCTTTTCAGAAGGGCTTTACTACAAAACGTCAATGAACCCTTCTTCTGTAGTTAACATTTTAACCAAGCAATTACACTCAAACATTGTATCTATTAGAAGATGTGCTGAATTGTAAATGTTTTCCTCAAAGGAAACTGATGGTAAATCAATCAATCAAAACAAACACGGCAATACGAAAGGGGTAAATAATTTCTTTCTATTCACAAAGGGACGCCGGCTTGATTTTAATTGAAATAGATGAAAAGAGAAACTTGAAAATGACAGATAGATTAATAGATTAGAAATTACACAAATCGCCAGCTGATATAACACTATAATGCTTTCCCCAAGTATTCTCATTTTCAATTAGAATCATAATGTTAAAATAACAACCATTGACACTTAGAGGAAAAAACATCTATACTAAGATAAAAAAGAGTTCTTCAATGTAATGCATTTCATTCTTATAAAGATCTAATATTTCAATCCACTGATGTTACAGACATTGTAACTTTTTAAATCCTTTGAAAATAATTGGCGTTTATCTTAAATATGTGACATTCACAGGGGTTCTCTGATTTTGCATCTAGGAATAATTTAAATATGCAGATGATGAAAACATAATCAAGACGTTATGCTCTATGATAAAACAGAAGTTATATGTTTAACATTCCAAATGTAACGACGAAGAATATATGCATGCATGTGAGTATGTTGAAAGTACGGATGGATCCATGTCTGTATGTATGTATGTATGTATGTATGTATGTATGTATGTATGTATGTATGTATGTCTGTCTGTCTGTATGTATAAGTTTGTGTCTAAATGCAGAGTTGATAAAACCGCACCCATACTTTTTTCTGATTCATACATAAGAAGGTCGTATGCAGAAGACTGGCATTGTATCATTGTATGCATTGGATTGTATCATAAACTCATAATTATCTTTATGAGCAGAAAAAAATATCGGAATTATAAGTATGCATCATTTTTATTATAAAGCACAAAACTATGTTACTGAAATAATTTCATCTTATTAGTAGTATTCATGGCGCGCTGGAAAAAGAAACAAAAAATGTTCACTGGAAACTTATGTTGACTTGCAGTTGTGAGATGGTCCCTTATTGACCAGTCTGCATGAATTATAGTATTATTACTGTTCAATGGCTGTTCAATGTATTGGATTTACGCCCATGAATTTTTTCTTGAAAATTGAAAGATATCTTACACTATTAGTAATGGGAAACTTTTCCCCTTGAATTGTTTGATGTAAATAAAAATGTATGTATAACCTTTAAAATAACAATGATGAGCATTTAAAATATATCAATTATTTTGTTTGTGCAAAAAAATGCCTAAACCCCAGTTTCAATGGAGAGCAAATGGTTTTTAATTATTTTGATCGAATTGATTGATCTATTTGTTTTTAACTGACGACTGGCAAGTAAGATAAGAAGTGAAATATACACTACACTTGAAGGTGATACATATTTCTACTGGTGTATCCAGCTGAGTTTCAAAAACATAGGAATTGAACAATGTATAGTTAGAAGATAATACCCTTACACATACACAGAAAAGGTGCAGAGTTAATATGTAACGCGTTTATGTACGAGGCTGGCGCTAGAATTCATTGTTGTAAATTGGACAAATTCTTGAAAAATAAAGAAACATCTGGTGAAATTACACAAGTTGTGAATGAATGACGTCAAAATTAATAGTATTGGTGACGTCATTATTGTTCTGACAGATACAAAGCCCTTAGGTATAATCAGGACCGGAAATATTCAAGACCAACTTTTTTGTTATAATAGTAAAGAAAAAACCACTAAGCTTATGCTACAAATTGATGTGCTGATATATTTATGCATTATAATAATTCATATATCAATTAAACCTTGTTGTACTCTGTTAAACCTAGTTTTTTCTTATTATCCCACAATTGCTTGAGAAAATCGATGTTTAACGGAAGAAAACGTATGTTTAACTACGCCAAAATTACCCAAAATTGAGTTGAACGCAGTTTCATCGAAAGAACTATTTCAGATGATAAAAAATGTTTTTATTTTATTGGAGATCAGCGTCACTTCATCAATTATTTCACTTATGTGTTTATATTAAGTTTTTAAAGATGAAGGAGAAACCCCGGTTACAATGTACCCTGGATGAGACCACCGTTGCTTTACACGTGAACTGACAAACTTTCTCACAAAGTTTGCTTAGGTTCCAGCGGTTCTCAAATCTACGCTGATGAAAAGTAAGGAACTTCATGTTTACAAACACAGCACTGTAACAACTCTGCCAGGTGTTATCATTAATGTGTTTTTGCGTATTTAAACCCCGCTTTCTTAATTAAAATAGGTTTATCGCAAGTAAATTCATTTTGCTGCGCCATAATAACATTGATTAATAAAATTTCCTGCAGTTAAATCCAGTTTTAAATCACAATAACGAGGAATAACTGAAGAAAACTCTGGTTTAACTGGAGAAAAACAAGGTATAACTGAAGAAAACTCTGGTTTAACTGGAGAAAAACAAGGTATAACTGAAGAAAACTCTGGTTTAACTGGACAAAAACAAGGTATAACTGACGAAAACACTGGTTTAACTGGAGAAAACAAGGTAATACTGAAGAAAACCCTGGTTTAACTGGAGAAAAACAAGGTATAACTGAAGAAAACTCTGGTTTAACTAGAGAAAAACAAGGTATAACTGAAGAAATCTCTGGTTAAACTGGGAAAAAACAAGGTGTAACTGAAGAAATATCTGGTTTAACTGGATAAAAACAGTGTAACTAAAGAAAACCCTGGTTTAACTGGCGAAAACAAGGTGTAACAAAAGAAAACCCTGGTTTAACTGGCGAAAACAAGGTGTAACTGAAGAAAACCCTGGTTTTACTTTTCATCTAGTGAAATATAGTAATTGCAAACAAAGCATTATACCGACCGTAAAACAACGGAACGTTGACATAAAATCGTCGCATTTGTCCTATAACCTGGTTGTTAATTCCCCGTCTATTGTATGTAAAATATACAAGTTGTGTCTTTAATGTCTATTTCGTCAGGATATATTACATCGGCATACGTTTGAACATTGTCATTAATGATCGACAAACGTAGTCGATATATCTAAATGTCTAACAGCCACCGCTAGCTTTTTCTTCTTTTGATTCAAAAGCTTCTGAATGATAAAATACAAATTTATTGAACGACTTGATATTTGAATTTGATAAAAGCTGATCACATTGACACGTATTTTGAATTTATTTGCACGTTTTTCGACTATGTTTTCTCTTCCATATGATAATGCTTTAAATTCTACAATGTAGTTAAATAGTGAAAACAATCAGCAATATATCTATGATTGCACTGGGTACAGAATCTTTCAGATGATGGAATTCCAGAGCACCGACCACTTTCTACTGGAACATGGTGAATTGAAATACGAAATTTTATAATTATTTTTCGTTTTGGGGGATAATTCAATAATATCCATGTATTTCAATTGCAGAAACTTGTTTCAAAGTTTGTAAAATTTTATCTTTAGATTAATTGTTTGTGTCACATGCCGACGTCATTGAAAATTGCTTTGCTTTACATCATTTGTGATCCGTTATACATTTATTTCGCCTAGTTTGTACCAAATATTTGATGAACCCCAAATATTATAAAATATACAATCAACCAATAGATTTAAAGTAAGTTCACTATACGTAAGTGTTTATTGTAATAGCATTGAGAACGAACGTTTACAATTTTGTTTTCCGGGCATGAAAAAAAGTTTAGCCTAATATGACACTACCCTCATGGAAATAGTAATATCCAAGCGGAAACGTCCGGCCTCACAATGTATCATATGATTTGAAGTGGAACTATTCAAATTAAGAATACGATTAAAAATTTCAGATATTATCTCTCAATCTCAACATATCCCGAAAATTTACATCCATAAATTGATACTGAGGTTACTGTAAATGCAGTTTTATTTTCGAGAATTTTATTTACGTCTAATTTCGCGGGAGTTCTCGCTCACTAAAATAGCATTATCGTGTTACGAAGTATGATGATAGTATGGCGAAATGGCGAAAATATTATCTCGCGAATAAATTTAGAACATGTGTATCGCGAAAATAAATTTCCCCTCAAAATTTCCAGATTTACAGTACTAGTTTGTCAAATAGATCACGCTGACAACCAACTGGTATATTGAAGAGTAGGAATTCATAACCATACCATAACCTTTCTAGGCTTGAGCGATTAAAATATAAAATAGTTAAAAAATTTAAATGCTAGAATAAATCAGACTCAGTTGTTGAGCTGACATTTGTAACTTAGTTAGTTCAAATGATGAAAAAAGTGATGAGAGATTCCTCTCTCTGAGTGGTAGTGCGATAGATATTTGTTGATATATTATGTCAATTTTGAAAGATTTGATACATTTATACATATTTTTGTAAATTAATTATTTTCCGAGAAATTTGTTGATTTGCATTAAATTTCAAAGACTGCTTCGGCATATTGATACATAAGTTTGTTAAGATCTTTGAATTAATAAAAAAAACTCGTTTATAAGAGAGCGTTTGAAAGTTATTTCAGTGCTTTTTTCGGGTCAACCGTTAAGTTCTTCGACTAGATTTTCGTGTACACGATTATTGTCATTAGCAAAAACGTCTGAGCGGTATCTTGAAAATACTTCTTTAGACAAATAAATAATATAATAATAATAATATGATTCTCGGGCTGTTTACGTTCTCCTTTGTTTTATAAATAGGTTTGACAACGCCCACTAAGCAATCATCGGGAACAAACCCACTGTCAATTAATATTTTAAAAATGTACACACTGGCAATAAAATCGATAAAATATATATATATATATATATATATGGAGTTTTTATTTCACAAATGACCCCATATGCCATAGCGTGTTCAACATATGAACATTTCAATTATACATGTAGATGTAAATTACTCACTGACAAATTATTGACACAGTGATATCGAAAACCGCTTTTGATGTCAACGTACCGCAATTTTTACGGTCGGTACAATAGTCTTGTTTGCGATAACTCTGTTTCACTAAGTGAAATGGAGGAGTAAGCATCCCCTGTCGACCGGCCACACCCGCAGTGAGTCCACAGTCAAATTAAAATGAAATACGTGAGGGACGAATCCTCGTCAGAATTGGTACAGACGTATCAACAACTGGCATCTAACAGGCAACTGAACATTTAACTTAGTGAAACAGATTATTCGCAAAAAAGTCTATTATACCGACCATAAAATTTGCGGAACGTTGACTTCAAATGCAGTTTTCGATATCTGCGCGTTTGACGTCATGTGTTTTAATTCACAAGAACACAATCGGTTATGAAATATATTTTTTACTTTAAACGTCTAACATAACATTTCGTTTGCTTGTATATTGTTAAGCGGTATATATTACAAATGTATTCACATATGAACTCACAACGGCTGTGACCGGTCAACAGGGGGTTCTTAACTCTTCCATAACACCTAATCCCACTTTTGGCTTTTCACAGATCGGAGCGTGTCAAATTTTCACCTGAGTTGTGTATTGTCTCATGAAACTTCTTTAATACTTTGATATCTATGAAGTTTATATGGCGATAAAATAATCTATGAATCTCTTATCTATGTATTAAATCTGTATAGTAAAGACAAGTGTAAATGGGTATAAAAAATAAAGCGATAAATTATGTTTTACCTACTCTTGATAACGGATCATTGACTTGAAAGATGTCTTCCTAAATTCACAAGCTTATTTACTACGCATGATATGTTTTGCAACGTAGATTTACGAGAACGGCTTTACATTGATATCCTTAATACATTTTTAGTCTTTTCGAGCGAAAACGAGATCGAAAAAAATATTTCCGCAATTGGTTAATGTTAAGACATGTATCTTGTTTTGATCCATTGTTATTTTATGTCTTGCCAAGGTTTTTTCGCTTTCAAGAACACGTCACCTACTTTAGTTAAATTGCCACAAAATGATACCCCTCTTATAACAACGTATCACTTGGTCGTTTGTATATGAAATGTTCATATGTTGAACACTTTGGCATATCGGATCATTTTTGCGATATAAACACCATGTAGTTGAGCATAACAAGACGTAAAAACTGCAAATTATCAAACCGAACAAGAACACATACGGATAACTGATTTTGTTTTCGGTTTGTTTATACATTTTTTTTCATTTTCAGGTTCTCTAAAGCTATAACGCTTTAGCGCGTAGTATAAAAAGCGTCCGCAAGACACGAATATTCAATACGATTTCGTTCATAAGATGATTTAAATCCTTAACGTGTTTCGTTTCCCCTCCCACCCAACCCTTATTGATTTGAATTATCTCTTTATATTTCATTGGGAAATTTATTTATACTATATAATTTGCTCAACGTAAGAATTTATCGATTTTCAACAGAAGAAATAAGACTTTATTGTATAATACATAATGTTATGTTATCTTGAATTGTCATGTAATGCTAAATTCGAATGAAATTTGAATATTTCATATGATATATAGACATAAAATGTAATAAAATGGTGTGATCTTGAAACGAACGTACCAAACTATTTATTATTTCTTTGTTATTTATAAATTAGTTAACAAAAGAATTATTTTCAGGGGAGTGAAACGAGGTAGAAAATAATATTCGATAAATTCTAGTTTGCAACTTAAATGTTTTGCGATAAACAAAAGCCTGTGTTTCGTCATCTTGCGGTCAAGGCACATGTAAAAGCATGCAATTAGTTTGATAGAAATGTTGGCGTTTCAATGCACATCTTGGTTAACACAATTTGAAATTATACTTCGTTTTAGGAATTGAACTGTAAAAATGGAACCAAAGGAATTAATAACAAATAATTTCGATTTCCGAATTCTGGAAGTTATGACAGTTCAAATAAAGATACAATTGTGTAAAATTTCGACTTGATTAGTTTTATGGTGATTGATGCTTTGTAAACGTCTAACTATGTCATTGATTCATGCTAGTATTTGAGAGATTAAAACTGTTGAAAATCCTTTTAGTATTGTTATACCGTTATATTGTTTTCCGTTGTACTGGACTTGAATATAGATGCACAGCGATTATAACTGGATATACTGTAGTCTACAGAGGTCTTTGTTTTTTCAACAATTGGTATCTGTACTCATTATATTTGTATCTGGTCCTCCTAAAGGAAAATACTTTTTAATTAGTACTTTTTAATTTATATATATTTGTGTATTGTTTTTTGAGCTGCTTACCATTTAACACTTTGGTATCTGTATTTTTATATTTGTGTTTTGCCTTCTTGACCCTCTAACGTCTAAAACACTTTAAAACACAGTGTTTGTTATATGGTGTTCCCACTGGCCTGAGATAGTGGGTGTTCCCCTTTAGCTCGATCGGTAGAGTAATTAACCGGGGATCCTAGGTTCGATTCCATGCAATTTGTGTATGTTACAATGACACCCACGATGGGACCTTGGTTCTTCCAGGTCAAGTGAAAGTGATTATCTTTGAATTGCCCCACAGGTAATAGCTACCTCTTAAAAGAGTCGTGATGACATTTTTAATGAAGGTGGATAATGTGACAGTGTTAAACGTTGGTTATATAGTGTCCCTACTAGCTAGAGCTAAGGGTTCCCTTTTGCTCTATTGGCAGAGTACCAGTTTTGTAAAACAGACGTCCTAGGTAAGATTCCATGCAGAGACAGCATTTGTCTCTGTTTCATCTGTACTTTTTTATATTTGTCTTCCGGACCCTACCTTTAACACTTTAGCATAAAAATTTCAGATACCAAAGTATCTGTACTTTGTAATTGTCTTCTTCTGGGCCGCCAAATGGCTAACACTTTGGTAATTGTCTTTTCAATAGATACGATTTTCAACAAACATGACTGAACTGATATGTTAACTTAACCTATTTGCAATCATCGTTTTGGCATCCTGATGAGTGTTGTAAAAACATCATTTTCTCTATGATGGTTAAGGGTAAGTTCCGATAACATATATGCCGAATCTATATGATCAACAAGATCCATTTTATTTCCGCTTGAGTATAGAAGCCGTCATACTCTAGGGTAATGATACTGTATAATACTGATAGGAAGAAAATATGAGCAGAACATACCGATATCAAATTGTATTCCATTGGGCAACCAGTACACTTGAGTATGAAGCCAAAGTCACCAGCTTCATTTGTTAAGATATATAGACAATGTTTCTGGAATGTAAGACAAAATTGTGTATCTATTTTCCATTGTGATTATTTTGTTTTGATTTGAAAAGTCTGCGGTAAAAAATGTGTCCTTCATCCTTAAGTATTTAGTTACATTAGTTATATATGTGTCGGCGCCGCGTGGTTTGTGTAAAGCGCTTTATGTTACGTTTTCTATCACAAGCGCACTAGCTTTTCACCAGCACGACCCGAGTTCGATCCCTGAATTTGAGGTGTGTGAGATGCTATGGCGCTGGCGAACTCGGACACGTGGGATTTATCCAGACACCCCGGTTTCGTCCCACAGAAAACAACACGTGATGCCAACATCGGAGCCAACGAGAGACTTTTACATAAATTACGTTTGTTAATCTTTGTAAAATTAATAAAATTTAAACTCCCTCTTTCCTCCGGCGTTCTTCTAATCCAAACCGAATCAAACCAGGACGCAATAGTGTGGCATTCAAAAGTTCATTTTAATTTAAAATTCTGGACAGTTTATGCAAATGTTTGATATACTTGTTTATATATAACGATAAGGTACGGGTCAGAAAGATATCAGGATATACGTTAAAATACGACATTTAGCAAAGTTATAAATTTTATATACACTTAACAGTTAACTTTGTTTTTGCCTAGATTTAAATAAGAGTAAAATGATTAAGTACCCATTTTTCATAATGGGAACTCAAGTCCATAAGAACACGATGAATTAGATGTGCAAATGGTATCAACAAGAGGAAATATAAAACATCTCAGATACCAAAGTATAAATCTTTAAGATGCCCAGGACACAGATACACATCTGGCAAATATGGACAAACACGGACCTCTGGAAACCAAGAAGTGGGATCAATTGCCATGGAGGAGTAAGCTTCCCCTACCAACCGGTCACACCTGCCGTGAGTCTACAGTCAAGTCCAAATGAAATACGTGAGGAACGAATCCTCGTCAAAATTGGTACAGACGTCTCAACAACCGCCAACGAAAAGGCAACTCAACATTTCACCAAGTGAAACAGATTAATTGCAAACAAGACTTATACCGACCGTAAAATTTGCGATCAAACGCGGTTTTCGATATCCCTGTGTCAATAATTTGTCAGTGAGTAGTTTACATCTGTATATGAAATGTTCATATGTTGAACACGCCCTGGCATATGGGATCATTTGTGAAATATAAACTCCATATGCGGGCGACTGAGGGATATTACTACTTAAATGTGGAAAATTTACTATGGGAAAGCCGGAATCGTCACGTTTGTCGTATAGCTTAGTTGCAAATTTCCCGTCTGTGTTTATAGTAAGTAAAATGTCTAAGTATGAAGCGTGTGTGTTTGATTCTGCTGTATCTCTAATTTCTAGTTCGCTGGGATATATCGCATTGACACAATTGCGAATCCCAAATGAGATCAATCAGGTGTCTGGAAGGAGGCAGTGTCCTCTGCTGGCATACCACACCCGTCAAAAATGTTCCATTGAAACCTTTCTAATTCAATGAAGGGATTACTGGTGCGGCCGCTTAGAAGGGGATGCTTTCTAATCGTGACACTATGCCCTCGGTGAGTATTTTCCACCATTTACTATGTCATTCGTCACCTGATGCCACATACAGGTGTTCAACTTTCAATTTTGCCACTCGGCAACTGATCCAACCTTTAGATTTTTGCTATTCGCTGCGTCACTCGGCAATTGATCTCCTGTTAGGTGTTCTGCTATTCGCTATGTCACTAGGCAACTGATCTCATTTTAGGTGTTCTGCTATTCACTGTGCCACTAGGCAAATAATGTAACCTTCAGATGTCATGCTATTTACCGTGTCACTCATCAGTTGATCCCACCTTCAAATTTTCAACTTTTAACTTTGCGACTTGGCATCTGACCTCACCATTAAGATTTCTACTATTTACCATGCTACACGGCAACTGATCCAAGCTCATGATATTCTACTTTAGAATGTGTCACTTGGCAAATGGTTCCATAATTAGATTTTCTACTATTCACTGGGTCACTGAGTAACAAAGTCTTGGATACGTTTGTATTTACTGCGTCAATCTGTAATTCATTCTACCTTCTGATCTTTGCTATTTACGTCTTAAAATCTTAAGCACTTACTTATATGTCCATTTTAAACATATTTGGTTATTGTTGCCCAGAAAAGATCTTCAATGATAACAATAATTCGTTTTCTATTTTAAAAAAAAAATTCTTAACTTTTATGCAGAGAGTAGATAAAAGTCCAAACGAAAGTTATTTCATCAAAAACAAATGCATATTTTATTATGAATTATACAATAACTGATATACGTTTCCCCTCAGAGATGAGTTGTTTTTGATATACTTAGAACGTATTATCAATTATATATTTAAGTAACGCCGGTTTTTTTTAAATTTTACTATTTATTTAATAAGACGCCGACGATAAAAAGTTTTGAAAAATATTTATATTGTCTGATATTATAAACCTTACCAAGTCACATAATGGGAAAATATAACTGATTGTGGAACAATCATTGTCTTTAAACGCTCTAAAATTTTTACAGGGTTTCATTAAATAATAATAATTATTTGGCCCAGAATATATATATATATATATATATATATATATATATATATATATATATATATATATATATATATATATATATATATATATATATATATATATATATTAGTTTTGAACTATTAACAGTAGAACGAAATGTTGACGCTATTAGCTGTATAAGCATAAAACGCTAAACTAAGAAATGACAAATATAACCCGTTCCTTTAAATGTCAATTGACTGTAATAATTCGTAACATGTAAGTGATGTTGTCATTTGAAACATTTGACATTCAGTCATATCAAACTCTAGCTTTATCACTTTCTAAATAATCAAATAAAGCAAATGTTATTTCTACTATTATCATCAATTTTCTATCCTTAAAAATGTTATATACTTTAATCGCTCATATATATATATATATATATATATAACCAAAGAGAGTCTTTGGAATTAAAGTTAGTAATATAATTGCGGAAATTGATGTTAATTTTTTAAGACAACATCTGCTCGTACTACATACGTGTATTATATATCTGAATTACTTAACATAGTAAATATGCATTTAATTTAAAAGATCAAGTAAGAAAATGATAGCCAGTAAAAGAATCCCTTTGCTACCTTTCTTAACACGCATGTATATGTGGTATGTCTGTGAATATGTGGGCAATGGAACTAAAAGCATGTGCATGTTTCAATATAATATAAAGGTGTCCATACCAGATTAAACAACTTCCTTGGGATATAAATGACAGCTTTTCACTCAGATATTGTAAGACAAACTGGTTTTTACTGTTGTTTTACATCCCGTCAAGAATGATTCACTTAAATGGAGATGTCACCAGCTTTAGGTGAAGTGCTACAGATTTTGGCCTGTGCTATGGACTGACATTAATGGGTTCCACGCCTTCCGCGAGACACGGGACCTCGGTTTTCAGTCTCATCCGAAAGACTCGGGACTTTCACTTTGTGTGCCTAGCGCTTGGCGAAGGAAAAGTCAATAATATTTGTAAATCGAACATAGGACCTTCTGCTTGCTGGTCGAACGCTGTACCATAGCAAGCCGTGACAAACTGTTGTTTGTTTGGTCAAAAGCTGATTCAGAATATAAAATTGATTCGGCTAGAACGAAATACTAATTATAAATTAATCTACTTGAATCGATGAATTCGTTCTTTTTATTAAGAAATTCCGGGTACTGAATTTACAGGGGACTTAAACGGATTATTGTCAATCAACGGAAACGGCTTTAAGTGTATGAATATCTATTTTCAATTTGTTTTAAAGACGTTACACCCCTTTAATCTACAAATGAATACGGCAAAACGAGAAGATATACGGGTTATTTGCGGGAGATCAATTTTTTTGTTTAAATTTTTATTTGGTTCGATTAACAATATTTTCAATTTCCATTTCGCATCGTGTGAAACCTAAAGAATGTATAGTATTTCGAAATTATTTACCCTATACTCATAAGTCACGTTATCCTTTTTCTAAAAATAAAATACACGCTGTATAAACGATATCTGCTTTTTACAGATTTAGTGTAAAATATTACTATTTAGTGCACTGAGGAACATCATTATTAAACAAATAACAAGTCAAGCTTCCATCATTCACTGGAGAATCGATCATTTTCTCAAATATTAAAATTATATGAAACTTACCTGTCAATGATACTGTCACTAATATCTGAAGTATTAAATACGCGCCAAAACGAGTCGTCTGCAATGTTGATGAAACCACAAAACGTAATCCACTTTCTGCACAATGCGTCATTTTTAAATTTATCACTGAATATTACACTGATTTAGTTTCTAATTACTAATTTGCAAATTTGTAAACAGCTTTTCTTACAATACTGTCAAAAAACATGTTTCAGTACGTTGTTTTCTCTACATCTCAATAAAGTTACTTTTTAAAAACGAAGTCTGTCACAGTAGTCGATGTTTCTGGTCTATATCAGGAGATACGTCTTAGGTATTCACTATTTTCTCATTAAACTGGTACGTCTCCTATCTCTAGCAATACACAGGCGAACAAGCACTGTCCTATAAAGGAACTAAATGTTTATAGCAGTGCCGTCTTCGCAAACTGAAATCTAAATCTAATTGACATCGATTTAAAATAAACAGCTAATTTAACCACCATCAAACTTCAAATGTGTGAAACGTTAAGATTTGTTTCTGTTTTATCTTATTCTAACACCTAACCGTCACAGTATTCTCTAAACCATACGATTAAAGATTATCGCTGAGCTTTTTAAGATGCAAAACAATTCAAGTTACAAGTTTTTGAAATATATCGTCTGCAATGCCATATCCAATTGTCTTTAAATAGTTCAATGAAATCAACATATCCGTTTCAATCCGGATATCGCTTAAAAGTAACTCGTATTCTTCATTCTACTCTGTCAATCCACTGAAAGTTTTCTAAGATCATTCCTCGAAATCACATATTGCAATTTCTACACTGTGTTGGACTAGTATACAGAGACTGGCATTGTTATTTCGATTCATTAGATTGTACTAGTATGCAAATACGCAAAACACCCCTCTTTTATATCGTATCCAAAATTCGTCCAACTTTGCAGAGATTCCAAGTTCAGATAAACATTGTAAGAAGCATATTTTTCTTTTTTCATTGATAAACACTATCTGAATTGCCAACAAAATACGCGAGTATCACTGCGTTTATATCACAGAAGCGTAAAACACTACAGGTTAACTCAAAGCGATTCAGTACTTGATTTATCAGTTATGAGATATTTCGACTTCTCAGCCACTGTTGTTGTCATTTATAAAACAGAAAACAAAAAGAAAAACCAAATCCATGACATCCCTGCCACCTGTCAACTTTATCATGCTTCATCGTCATCTGTCGATCGTCTGTTTAATTGGACATAAGATATATAAGGGTAAAATATTCGTAAGCTGACCTCAGTTGTTTAAGCGAAATATTTCTCTTTTCCTTCAAATTCTCTCAAACAAGTATCCAAATGTTTAAACAACAAATGTTTTCAATCAATATTAGTTAACGGGAAAATGTGCTCCTCTTTCTAGTTTCGGATGGTTTATATCCGTCACTTAAATATTACATTTCCATGAGCAAATCCCTCGTCGAATCAATGTCGTTGCTTTGCATTCCTTCAATTTTAAAAATATCATACTGCAGTCTTGATATATCGCTAATTTTCATTACCAATTTCTGTGCGTGCTTATGATATTAAAGTGTTTGTTTGTTATAGTTCATCGTCTGCAGTGAACATATGCTTGTATAAACTGTTTGTTAATTTATACGGCGCTGTGGCAAAAGGGTTGAGCTAAAACATAGCAGCCGTTGAGTCGTTATTTTTCGCAGTACCTGTTAATTATTAAAACGCCAGTCAACCTCTGAAATAGCCAATGAAGATTTTCCTTTTATTCTCAGTGGTCATTTACAGACGTATCCTGATAATTACTCCGTGTATTAAAAAGGGGAAATTTGCCAGTTCATATGCGGTCGTTGGTATTTTCATGTATATCATAATTACATACCTCTTCTACCATATATATATATATATATATATATATATATATATATATATATATATATGGAATTGCTCTGTAAGATGTAAACGCATCAGTTAAACAAATATTTTTTAATATATCAGTTTACAAAACATGTAGCACAGAGCTCCTTTACATTCACAAAACACAATATTTTATACATGTAGTTATTCATTATATCGAATGCTTCGTAGATGACTTTACATATAAATAAAGTTAACATTCAGAGGATAATCGTATGCTCTATGAAATAGTCAATATATCTATGATTTTCTTAAGTAGTTCTAAAAAGGTATTGAAATTACAGTTTTCAGACCGCTTTACAAAAATAATACAATGTAAGAATACCAATATACTTTAGCAAATGTGTGACGCCTACAGAAATATTCCATACCACACAATTTAAATTCTAAATCTGCTCAAAAGCTAAGATGTTCATTTTACAGTTGGTACTCTGATGATTTAACAACACATTTGTAATTTGGCATTGAATAATATCTGGCGGACGTAAAGACAGACAGACAGACAGACAGACAGACAGACAGACAGATAGATAGATAGATAGATAGATAGATAGATAGATAGATAGATAGATAGATAGATAGATAGACAGACAGACACTAAATTTGGCGGACTGACTTTTTAAATTAATAGATTAATTGATTGATTTCTTTTGGAAAAATATACTATTAAATTCAAGCTCAACTGATGAAGTCTTATTGACAAAAAGGATCGTCTGGAGTATGTAAAACTGTATTTTCGGTTTTGTTAATAATATTTGTAAGATAAATGTATATGTCACCATGTTTAGATTTACTTGTTCTACAAATTCTAAGAAATAACTTGCTATATAATTATGTCTTTGTATCAGCAGGTGCGTGTCCCGCTGGAACCTAGGCTGATTCTGTTAGGAAGTTTGTCAGTTTACTTGCGGAACACTGGCGGTCTCTCCCCGGGTACGTTGTAGTTAGGTTTTCCCCTCTACCAATAAAATCTTACTGCTACCCTAGAACTAAAAACTGTTGGGTGCGGACTAAAATTAAAAAACCACTTTTCTTCTCAAATTACTTTTCAAATAGGTATGTCAGAGCTAAGTGGTAACTGTTTATGTATTTCACAAAGACAAGACAATTCCACAGGTGTTATCTTGTTAACATCATCATAAGATGTCTCAATAAGTAAAATATTACTGATAGTCTCACGTGACAAATCAAACTGATGAAAATGACCAGACTTGTAATATATGTCTGTGTTAACACTTACGCACATTTCCTTAGAGGGTCATTTTGCACTCTGCGTGGTCAATAAATCTATCGGTATTTTAAGAGCATCTAAGTGGACACAAATCCAATTTCAAGATCAGCTACTCGGAAGTTATATTAACATTATGTCGAATTATATAGTTCAGCGCCGTACAACGACACAGTAATATAGCTTTATGATTATAACATTAGTGGTAGCAATCAATCAAGTTCCATTCCGTCTGATGAAGATATACGGATTAGTTTGAAATAACAAAAAAAATACATTATGACATTTTTGGTGTCGGCTACATCAATCATATAACAATCTATGTACAGTTATCTGATGAAGAATAATGGGTATTAACGTTTTTATAATTAATTCGGTTTATTTCTAACTACTATAAGATAGATAGATAGATCGATAGATAGATAGATAGATAGATAGATAGATAGATAGATAGATAGATAGATAGATAGATAGATAGATAGATAAAAAGATAGATAGACAGAACGAAAGATAGGTGGCTAGATAGATATCTAGGTAGGTAAGTCTCGTAACAAAGAAATTTCATTTAGATTTTTTCTGTTTAATACCATGTCACAAAAATATCAAATACTCCATGGTCTTGGTGTATTAAAAAAGTGTTAAGCAATGATGATTAAAGAGATTCTTCTTAAAATATGCTAAGAATTGCTTACACAAGAATTGACAGTTTTCAAATAATTATACGGATATTATACATAACCAGTTCTTGCATACAGATTGTGTCGTCGACCAAGTTGCCGTGTTCATAGACTGAGTCCTCGACCAAGTTGTCGTGTTCATAGACTGCGTCCTCGACCACGTTTTCGTGTTCATTGACTGCGTCCTCGACCAAGTTGTCGTGTTTATAGACTGCGTCCTCGACCAAATTGTCGTGTTCATTGACTGCGCCCTCGACCACGTTGTCGTGTTCATAGACTGCGTCCTTGACCAAGTTGTCGTGTTCATAGACTGCGTCCTCGACCACGTTTTCGTGTTCATTGACTGCGTCCTCGACCAAGTTGTCGTGTTTATAGACTGCGTCCTCGACCAAATTGTCGTGTTCATTGACTGCGCCCTCGACCACGTTGTCGTGTTCATAGACTGCGTCCTTGACCAAGTTGTCGTGTTCATAGACTGTGTCCTCGATCAAGTTGTCGTGTTTATAGACTGCGTCCTCGACCAAATTGTCGTGTTCATTGACTGCGCCCTCGACCACGTTGTCGTGTTCATAGACTGAGTCCTCGACCAAGTTGTCGTGTTCATAGACTGCGTCCTCGACCACGTTTTCGTGTTCATTGACTGCGTCCTCGACCAAGTTGTCGTGTTTATAGACTGCGTCCTCGACCAAATTGTCGTGTTCATTGACTGCGCCCTCGACCACGTTGTCGTGTTCATAGACTGCGTCCTTGACCAAGTTGTCGTGTTCATAGACTGCGTCCTCGGTCAAGTTGTCGTGTTCATAGACTACGTCCTCGACCAAGTTGTTATGTTCATAGACTGCGTCCTCGACCAAGTTGTCGTGTTCATTGACTGGGTCCTCGACCACGTTGTCGTGTTCATAGACTGCGTCCTTGACCAAGTTGTCGTGTTCATAGACTGTGTCCTCGATCAAGTTGTCGTGTTCATAGACTACGTCCTCGACCAAGTTGTCGTGTTCATAGACTGTGTCCTCGACCAAGTTGTTGTGACCATACAAATTGTGTCCTCGACCAAGTTGTCGTGTTCATAGAATGCGTCCTCGATCAAGTTGTCGTGTTCATAGACTGCGTCCTCGACCAAGTTGTCGTGTTCATAGACTGTGTCCTCAACCAAGTTGTTGTGACCATACAGATTGTGTCCTCGACCAAGTTGTCGTGTTCATAGACTGCGTCCTCGACCAAGTTGTCGTCTTTATACAGATTGCATCTATATCCAAGTCGTCGTGATCATACAGATTGCGTCTATATCCAAGTTGTCGTGATCATACAGAATGCGTCCAGGACCAAATTGTCGTGATCATACAGAATGCGTCCAGGACCAAATTGTCGTGATCATACAGAATGCGTCCAGGACCAAATTGTCGTGACCATACAGATTGCGTCCATGGTCAAAGTGTCTTAATCAAACAGATTGCGCCCAGGACCAAATTGTCGTGATCATACAGATTGCGTCCAGGAGCAAGTTGTCGTGATCATACAGATTGCGTCCAGGAACAAATTGTCGTGATCATACAGATTGCGTCTATATCCAAGTTGTCGTGATCATACAGATTGCGCCCAAGACCAAGTTGTCGTGATCATACAGATTGCGTCCAGGACCAAGTTGTCGTGATCATGTATTGCATTTTGAGCATTTTTGTATCTAATGTTTGTATTCTAAATATGGTATGCTTTGGAATTCATGATGTGGGGAAATTTTCAGTTGTTCATCTTATGATTGTAAAAATTATGATGGGTCTAATGTGCATTTACCTAACGGATCATTGTCCACAATAAATACCTATATGTACACATACATATATACTTTCAATATAAAGTTTACCTACCTACCTACCTACATACGTACACACGTACGTAGATACATACATACATACATACATACATACATACATACCTACCTACCTACCTACCTACCTACCTACCTACCTACCTACCTACCTACCTACCTACCTACCTACCTACCTACCTACATACATACATACATACATACATACATACATACATACATACATACATATTTATGGTAGTGATCAAAACGTGGATATTTTGGCGAATATTTTCATCATAACGTATACGTACGTATGTAGTGAGAGGATAATTTCAAAAAAGTAAAATTACCAACTGATCAGATTCATACACAGTACTGCTATTATATAGTTCACGATTGCCACTGTTGACCAGGCAATTCAATATTTACTTCATTTGCATTTTATTTCAATAGTTCAACCTGTTTTGGTGTGTTTACATTTTCCGACATAATATTAATTAGAATTTTATCGTTCAAGCATTCAATATAAAGTTTTAGAGTACTAATGAGCGAGATAAAATACCTGCTTGTACTCGGTTCAAACATATTTATAAAAGATAAATAACTACTAAACGCATCTCGTTGTCCAGAATCACATGTACAATAAACACCTGGGTACTAAACTTGTTCCTAATCAAATACGATTTATCGATACCTTTAGTGTAATATGGTCAATATCCTTTTATAGACGAAAATGAGTGCGAATAAAAACAACAAAATTGTTTGAGAAAGCCGCACAATCAGCTTGAATATGAACATTATAAATAACTCATTGAATGATAAAGTATGTGCATAAATGTGTCATTTCTCCAGAAGAGAATTTACCAAGGACTGTGTTGGTTTAAAAAATATTTTGTACCTGGATTTCGAAATCAACTTCTCTGTTCAAGTGCATTAGTACATGTATATATCGCTGTCCTAATTACTTATGTATCTATTGGCAACCATTAATTGGAAATAAAGTAATATTAACATATTCAAAATGTGCTAATTTCTTAAAGTTCATGCAGTATATTTAAATCTTATACTTTCTGAATTGTTCATTCTAATTTACAATGCGGTATATAATTTGTCGGCAGAAAATATTTTGATATATAAATTGGAATGGAATTTTGAAGTCTCTTGAGTTCATTATGTGGAAGATCATTTTATTTGTGTACAAAATTTTATTTTCAAAAACAACGTTTTGAAGTTTCTGATTCAGTTTGGTTTATCAGAATTTCTGAGAACTCACATAATACTTTTTATTTCAATTTAATCGTGGACTCACGACAGGTATGACCGGTGAACAGGTGATGCCTACTTCTCTATTGTACCTGATACCATATGTAGATTTTCAAAGGTCCGTGTTTGTCCAATATCACCAGATTTGTATATGTACCCTGGACATCCTGAAGATTAAAAGACGTCCGTGTAAGTCAATATCACCAGATTTATATATTGTATCCTGGACATCCTGAAGATTTTTACTTTGGTTTCTGATATTTGATAGTTTCGTCATTGTAATAAACTTCATTCGAAATACACAAGCCAAATTCGATTGCATGTCCTTGGATTATCAAAAACAATTGTATTGCGGTTTCTCCTATCCTTTATTAATGACGACATAACGCTAAATTATACTAGTATGAGTTCATAAAGATATGTGTACTAAATCTACAAATATTAACCACATCTCGATAGGACCGAGTCAACATATCAAAATACATCTGTATAACCCTTTGGATGGAGTTTAATCAAGATAAGAACATAATTTCCATCATAAATCCTGTCCCATAAAACGAAAACGGCTACATCCCTAAGGTGAATTCTAAATCCAATGATTCTTATTGTCTCTTTGAAGAATCATGCATGTTGTGGTCACGAGGGTTTGACTACAAACATATCTAAAATAGACGTAGTTATGGCCGGTTTTGGGAATGCGTCACGTGTATCTTCTTCCAGGTTTTACCATATAAAACTGTCTGCTGTAATATCGTAAGATGTCTAATGCTATTCTCCATTTATATCACCAAAGCATTTGCTTTACATTTACTGAAAGATTTGTGTATCTGAGAACAGGGGGAAACATATTCCTAACGTACGTAAATGTCATGCTGTTTGCCATTTTTGACTTCTGTGTAGAGAATGAATCAGAAAAATAGACAGACCTCCTGTGACGAGATTTTTCATTAGTACATAAAATAATCTAGGGTGATAAAATAAATCAAAACACGACAGAGTGAATACATCTTCATTGCTAAATTGAGAGCCGTACAAATTGGTCTTTTATATCTCTCTTTAAACAGCCATTTGCTGCACACGTTTTATAGAGAACTAATATCTTTATACAGAGTAGCAAGTCTACAATTTTAAGTGCTCACCACTTTCCATTCTTGATATCAGGAATATGCGGATAAAAGAAACAAAACTGAAAAACAACACATTTCTAATGGGATTTGTCAATGTTCAAATCCTGTTTCTGAGCGAGAATTCGCCATAACAGTTATTCATTTTCCATAGTAAAGAATACCTTTCACAGAATAATCCATTTTATCATATTGCCCAAATGAGCCGATATGCCAGAGCATGTTTAACATATGATAATGTCATATGCAAGGGGAAACTACCTACTGATCAGTAGTTGTCATAAGACCAAGAGGAAACGCCCTACATGTCTTCATTTCGCAATTTTTATCGTCGGCGAAATTAACTTGTTTGCAAATATGTTTGAGTAATATAAAACATCTCAGATACCAAGTATAAATATTTATAGATACAAGTCTGGTAAAAATGGACAAACACGGACCTCAAGAAACCAAGGGGTGGGATCAGGTGCCATGGAGGAGTAAGCATCCCCTGTCGACCGGTCACACCTGCCGTGAGCCTACAGTCAAGTCAGAATGAAATACGAGAGGAAAGAATCCTCGTCACAACTGGTACAGACGTCTCAACAACTGCCAACGAAAAGACAACTCAACATTTCCCCATAGTAAAACAGAGTAACCACAAACAAGCCTATTATACCGACTGTAAAATTTTCGGAAGTTGCCATCAAATGCTGTTTTCGATATCCCTGTGTCAGTAATTTGTTAGTGAGTAGTTTACATCTGTATATGAAATGTTCATATGTAGAACACGCTCTGACATATCGGATCACTTGTGAACTATAAACTCCATATGCGAGTGACTGTGGGATATTACTACTTAAAACACCGCTAGCTTTTTCTTCTGTTGATTCAGCAGTTTCAGACATATTTATGAAAATTGTCATTATTAACTTACAAAACCTCGTCGATATATCAAAATGTGAAATTAAAGGACACTCCTAGATTTATTTTCTTCTTTTGATTCAACAGTTTCTGAATGAAGTCTGCTTCGTGTGAATAAAGGAACAGGTCGGTCTATAAAGGGTCACAATTGGTTCCCATAGGAATGCCGACACTTTGTTGAAAGGACACGTTTCCGAACATTACAAATATATTGTCTATCAGAAATTCCAGCATGTTTTTTATATCAGCTTCAGTGTATTTATTTGAAGACACAGAGTGGTGTTTGACAAAATAAGTATCATGATAACCAATCACTAGATATTCAAATTTTCGGGTACCACCTTCAGTGAAAAAAACAGTTGTCTATGATGCTTAAAAGTCTTTCTTTTATTTTTGTATGTGGAATAGTTATGTAAAGAATAGAGAAGTCGTATGTTTTGATGCTGTGAATTTGAGAAAAGTGTGTGCCTTCAAATTTTCTAAAGGTTGTTTAGAATTTTTAAGTATCCACATCTGATTTACACCGCTTCTGGAATAAGCGACTGGCAAATAGTATTGCTGAAGTTTCTCCTTAACGGCTGTCAATATCTTGGTGAGGAGTAAAGATAAAAGTTTGGTAGAACATTTGCTGGGCCCTGCCATGTACCTCTGCTTATATGGGGTTTTATGAAATTTAGGTATCCAATATAAATAAGGTAGCTCAAAATCATTATCGTTAGTAGGTACATCAAAGGAGCGTAATACGAACACGTGATTTTGAAGGATCTCATTCTTTGAAAGTGAGCTACGTGTGTATGTAGAATTATTATTATTTGGTTTATCAAAGTTTTGAAATTTTCTCGGATCCTGATATTCAATAAAGGGGTTTTAACGACCAAAGTTTGACTTCGGTATTCCTACTCCTATGAGCTTTTTTCCTTAATTTTCGGAGTTTCATAATAATATGCAAAAATATTTCTAATTTGAGTGGGTGATCAGTAAGAAGTAAAAAGTGTAAAAATTGCCAAGAGAGGCTTTCTTTTCTTCATTTTCTGTTCATTTCTGTCTTAATTGTACACATTTTTGTTAATTAAATCTCGTTAATGGCTTTGTAACAAGGTTTTTTTATTTTTTATTTGGGACTAAGTATTCCATTACGCAACAAAAAAGTTGGTATTGACTATCAATTGAATTCCGTCTTGTATTGTTTGCCAAATCAGTTCCGTCTAAAAATATAAACAACATTTAGTCTGTAAATTCAATTGTTAAGATTCATTGAAGATTCACAAGAAGTAGTATCTACTGAAAATTATGTCTTTTTGCACTTTAATACAAAATTGAAGGAAACTCCGAGTCACCAAAACCCCTGTGTAAGTTTATCGCCGCAGTAGGTAATCACATACTTTTTCAAAACTTGTCATGACAGCTTATCTTTTAAATATATTTTGTAATCTTTCCCTGTCGCGTTTATTTGCGTATTTATTGTTGTATGTCGTTGAAATATAGATCATTAGTGGAAATGAGACCCAAAAGAGATGATCATTTTCTGTAAACGTCAGTGGAAGCACCTCCCATGAGACTTTTCCGACAGTTCTGCGACTTTCCGTCTAACGTCGAGTGCTTGACAAATAGCAAATAGTTTTTGTCTGATACAATCATGATAATTGCCCTTACCTGGACTCGAGCACGGTTAAAATCGCTTCCTTATTGCAAACAGAACAATCATGGAGATCAATTCTGTGGATGAATGTTTCCTTGGTGAGGTCACATGGTGATGTATTTCAAACTGCCAAATAAGAGTGTATAGCTTACCAAGCAAATGTACGTACTGTGTTTACAAAAACTTCAAGCTGTGATATTTCGTGACGCAAGAACATGACTGTGGAAAATATAATAATTAACAGTTTATGAGCTCCGGTGAAACACGCAAGATAACAATTTTAATTTGTCCATGTTCCCATGACAGTTTCAGTGACACTTTACATATGAATCCAGTCTGAAAGAAATATAAAAATACCTAAAGTAATTATGAGTTGTTTGCAGATGCTATCCAAGACTCCAATTTTCTGAGAATTGAAATTGTTTAAGAATTACTTCTATATCTTCTATTTCCAATTTCTCTTAGAAGTTTATAAATATTACAATAGAAATCGTTTTTACATAAACATTGGATAAGACCAGACCGTATTCAATACCGATCCTTCTATATTCCAAACAACTGACAGTTTAGTTTTATAAAAACATGAAAATACATTCACAACATCTGGCGTAAAACAATATTAACAACTGGTAAACAATATAATACTACTGAATATGAGTACAAGTAAGTGTAAAAACCGGACCCGGTTCTTCTAATGAAAATTGATTGATTCAAACCGGAATGGATGGGGTAAATTTACTTTAGGTCAACTCCATATCAAACCCTCCAAAACAAAACTAGTCACAATAATGTTACCCATATTTATATTTATTCATTTATACATTTTGTATAAATACATTTCTATACTTACATGGTATAATTATATGTGTTTGATTCATATGTTCAAGATGTCAAACTTTTGCCCATACATCAAGAATAAGACGACGATCCATATATTTTCAGTCTGTAAGATGTCAACTTAACACAAGCACTGTAGTCATGTCATTGGCAGTTTCTTCAGATATTTATATTCGCGTGCTTTAGTAGACAGGAGACAATGGCATATTTTAATCACGTGCGAAAATTTTGTTGAAACGTGCATAACGAATTATCTATAAAGAAAACGTTTTATTGACTTGGATTCCAATAAAACAAAGTTGCATCCAGGAGTAAATCAATTTACATACCACAAATCTAGGATAGAAACAAAACCTGATTTAGAGACCATAAAGTGAAGCACAACGCCCCATCATATATAAATGGAAGATATTCAGATAAGTGATACAAAGATCAAAATTGATGATTCATTTTTTTGAATTCTCTCTTACAAAATGGCAATGTACCAGACCCCTATAGGATATTATCTAAAGATCTCTAAAATGTTGCTGTGTATATTGTGTTAAATATACATCAAATTGTTTATAGTCTATAAATTTGTGTAACATCAATACGTTTGGAACAGTTTGTCATAACAAATTTATGTTATCACCCGACACTGAGTCAAAGAGGTCTAAGATAAGTGCCAAAAGGACACAGACTGTCATTTTGATTGATAGAAAACCAACCCACCCCTTATTCACATCTAATTTTCACAATTTACGACTCTATCACCGGGATATTTTAAGAACATTTTATTTGTACAAAACATCGAATATATGAAACTTTTAAATACAAAAAAAAATCAATTTTAACAGCTTGGATACCTTTAAAAGGGTGTTTTACTGAGAGTTAACTGGTTTTCAAAAGATGACAACTGACGGGAGGTAACTGAGTACCTAGACTCAGTTGGTCCAATATTCGACATATTTATGCATTTTCTGATAGACTTCCATGTCGTTTATACCTTTATATCTCGACATTTTATATCCCGCGGGTTTTTGACACGGTTTATTTTCTCATTTGATATTTTGATTCTGTGAATTGTATGCTTATTTCAGAATGGTTTTTATTTAGAAAATTCATTCAAATCCATATTATCAAAACATACAACTATTCCACATGAAAAATTAAAAGAGAAACTTTTTGGCATCATCGGCAACTTTTTTCAATATATGTGGTATCTGAAAATTTAAATATTTAGTCATTAGCTACAATGATACTTATTTCATCCAACCCCACTCTGACTCTACCTAAAAATACACTGAAGATGATATAGAAAAGACGGTGGAATTTTTAATATATTTACAAAATAGTTGTAATGTTTGGAGACCTTGTTCTTGAGCAAACTTTCGGTATTGCCATTGGAACCAATTGTGCCAAGCTATACGACAAACACGACGATTTTCATAAGTGGTTGTACACTTTATAAAAATAGATCTCAGATACAAAAGTATAAATCTGTAGGATGCCCAGGATATAGATACAAATCTGGTAAAAATTGACAAACATGGAACCCTGGAAACCAAGAGACAAAAAACCAAAAACGAAAGCGTATTTGAAAATGAATCTTTTTGATAGACAATTCGACTACTGTGACCTTGACCTACTTTTGACTGTGATATCATTTCGTCATACATTTATACGGTTTTTACATTGCTATCATTTCTACAGGGGACACATAATGAATGCAAATATGGGTTCATAAAGCAGTACATTGACAACAAAATCCCTTAAGATTTCCAAAGTATTTATCATTTATTTCATTTTAGAATGATAATCAGTGATTTATGGTTTTATTGAGTTTAGTTTACTCCGATGAAGCATTTATATCACACATCCCTTGCGTCCAATTATCAATAATGCTTTGTTGAAGAAACTCTCTTATATCACTTAAACGTAGCGACAGGGAGTATCCATGAAGTTTAATTCTGTCACCCCTATGGTTGGTTGGAGGAGGTTGCAGGAGATTTGCCAGAACATTCGATATTATATAAACATACATCACTTTGTTTCCTTGATGCAATGGTTCATCGGCGTTGTATCTTTGAATGATATTATGAGTCTGGCCTAGAGGTATGTCTGTATCATTTAATAGAATTCAGACAAATATGTAACACCGATTACATGGGGGACTAAATATGTGCTTGACATGTAACAGCAGCGCGCCAAATACGCAACAGTGATAACTCGGGGATTAAAGATGTTCCTTACACCAAACGACAGACAGCCAAATATGTAACAGCGATATCTTAATAGGTTAAAGATGCATTTACCACCAGGGTAGCCAGTCCGATATGTAACTGCGATAGCTTGAGGGATTAAAGATATTCTTGACACGGAAGGGTAGTCAGTCTGATATCTAATGGCGATAGTTTGTTCTTGATACGTAGGGGTAGCCAGTAAAATATGTAACGGCGATAGCTTGAGGGATTAAATGTAACCAGTCAAATATGTAACCAGGGTAGCCAGTCCGATATGTAACTGCGATAGCTTGAGGGATTAAAGATATTCTTGACACGGAAGGGTAGTCAGTCTGATATCTAATGGCGATAGTTTGTTCTTGATACGTAGGGGTAGCCAGTAAAATATGTAACGGCGATAGCTTGAGGGATTAAAGATGTTCTTGATACGTAAGGATAGCAAGTCCGATATCTAACGGCGATAGCTTGAGGGATTTAAGATGTTCTCGATACGTAAGGATAGCAAGTCCGATATCTAACGGCGATAGCTTGAGGGATTTAAGATGTTCTTGATACGTAAGGATAGCAAGTCCGATATCTAACGGCGATAGCTTGAGGGATTAAAGATGTTCTCGATACGTAAGGGTAGCAAGTCGGATATCTAACGGCGATAGCTTGAGGGATTAAAGATGTTCTTGATACGTAAGGGTAGCAAGTCCGATATGCAACGGCGATTGCTTGAGGGATTAAAGATGTTCTTGATACGTAAGGGTAGCAAGTCCGATATGCAACGGCGATTGCTTGAGGGATTACAGATGTTCTTGATACGTAAGAGTAACCAGTCAGATATCTAACGGCGATAGCTAGAGGGATTAAAGATGTTCTTGACACGTAAGATAACGGCAATAGCTTGAGGGATTAAAGATGTTCTTGATACGTACGATAACGGCGATAGCTTGAGGGATTACAGATGTTCTTGACACGTAAGATACCGGCGATAGCTTGAGGGATTAAAGATGTTCTTGACACGTAAGATAACGGCGATAGCTTGAGGGATTAAAGATGTTCTTGATAGTGAAGGGTAGCCAGTCAGATATGTAACAGTGTTTATTTGAGGGATGAAAGATCAAATATGTAAAAGTAATAACACTAGAGACTAAAGATGTACTTGACACGTTACAGCGATAAGTTGAGAGGTTAATTTTGCTCTTGACACGTTACAGCAGCGGTCCAAATATGTTACAGCGATAACCTGAGAGAATAAAGATGCTCATGACATGGAGTAGCCAGTTAAATGTGTAAAAGAGATAACTAAAGGAGTTAAAGACGCTCTAGACACGTAACAGCAGCCGTGCAAATATGTTACAGCGACAGTACAGTGATAGCTTGAGGGATTAAAGATGTTCCTGACACGTACGTGTAGCCAGTCAAATATGTAACAGAGATAAAGTGATGGATTAAAGATGTTCTTGACACGTAAGAGTAGCCAGTCACATATGTAACAGAGATAAAGTGATGGATTAAAGATGTTCTTGACACGTAAGCATAGCCAGTCAAATACGTTACAATGTATCTTTGAAGAGACCTCCGTTTGGTAGAAGTAGTAGTAGTAGTAGTAGTAGTAGTAGTAGTAGTAGTAGCAGTCGCAGTAGTAGTTGTTTTGGTTACGGTAGTAATCGTAGGAGAGGAAAAGAAATTGTGGTGTTAATGTGATAGAACTTTTTAATTCTAACGTACCTGGTAAGTGAAGTCATGGACTTCGTTCATACAACAGACCCAACATACATGATGTCACTTTTTCATCTCTTTTACCTTACGTTAACAAAAATTGGCCTTCATCACATTCGCAGCAAACTTTATTCTGTTCCTTTTACACTACCTAATGAACTTTTTCAGGAAGCAAGAATGAACCCCTTCACGGATTATTCAACCCCAGAATACACACTGAACTCCATTATAATGGACATTGCTTATCACAGACTGTTCAAGCCTACACGCGTTACAAACGATGAAGACAACGCCTTACATTTCATATAGCTTTACACCTAGCATCGCATCCAAGCTATTTAATTACAAACGGGTCTTGCAGTGCCTAGACACCTACACAATACCGCCACATGTCCACGTATATCTTCTCCCTTCAAATATAATCATATCGGGCATGTCATCACCGGCGAGGTTTCTATTGTTGAAAATGAAAACCTCAAAAATCTTATTTTAAGAGGTCCTAAATACCGCGAAGCCCGTTCCTTTAATTGGCGTCAGAATTTCTGTTTAATTATGGATTCTGTCGAAGATTATGCCAGACGATAGGCCAAACATGTAGACGTAGAACCAGACAATTTGTCTGAATGGCTAAAAGCCATACGATGGTTGATATAATCTCGTATTCGAAAACTTAAAGGGACTATGAAAACACGTTATCCCCCTGTATTTAATGATCCAGAAGTTGTAACTGAACTGGATAGGTTACATGACCAATACGTACTTGTACCAGCAGACAAAGCCTCAAATAATATAGTTTTTATTTGTAAGGCACATTACTATAATTGTTTATTAGAAAAACTTGGGTTTAATACGAATTCTGGAAATCCTACATACACACGTAGCTCACTTTCAAAGGACGAGATCCTTCAAAATCACGTGTCCGTATTACACTCATTTGATTTACCTACAACGGAGACCGATTTCGAGCTACCACATTTATACTGGATACCTAAACTTCATAAAAACCCATATAAGCAAAGATATCATAGCTTTTTGGATCTAGCAAATGTTCTACCAAACCTTTATCTTTACTCCTTACCAAGATATTGACAGCTGTTAAGGAGAAACTTCAAAAAGCATGTCTTTGGTGTACTGTACAGTTGGCTTATTCCAGAAGCGGGGTAAATCAGATGTGGATACTTAAAAATTCTAAGCAGATTTTAGAAAATTTAAAGGAACAGAATTTTTCTCGAATTCACAGTATCAAATCCTGGCCTTATGACTTCTCAACTCTTTACACTACTATTCCGCATAAAAAATCAAAAGAAAAACTTTTTAGCATCATAGACAACTGCTTTTTCACTAAAGGTGGTACCCGAAAATTTAAATATCTATTGATTGGCTATCAGGATACTTATTTCGTCAAACACAACACTCTGATTCTACACATAAATATACTGAAGTTGATATAAAAACATGCTGGAATTTCTAATAGACAATATATTTGTAATGTTCGGAGACGTGGTCTTTTAACAAACTGTCGGCATTTTTATGGGAAACAGTTGTGCCTTTATTGGCTGACCTGTTCCTTTATTCATACGAAGCAGACTTCATTCAGAAACTGCTGAATCAAAAGAAGAAAAAGTTAGCGGTTTCCTTTAATTTGACATTTAGATATATCGACGACGTTTTGTTTATTCACTTCGTCCATTAATAATGACAATTTTCATACATATGTCAATGCGATATATCCCAGCGAACTAGAAATTAAAGATACAACAGAATCAAGTACACACGCTTCATACTTAGAAATTTTACTTAATATAAACACAGACGGGAATTTAGCAACTAAGCTATACGTATAACGCGACGATTTCGGCTTTCCCATCGTAAATTTTCTACATATTAAGAAGCAATATCCCTCAGTCACCTGCATATTGAGTTTATATTTCACAAATGATCCCATATGCCAGGGCGTGCACAACATATGAAGAAGATTCATATACAGAGGTAAACTACTCACTGACAAATTATTGACACAGGGATATCGAAAACCGCGTTTAATGTCACGCGTTCCGCAAATTTTCATGGTCGGTATAATAGTCTTGTTTGCGACTACTCTGTTTCACTAAGTGAAATGTTGAGTTGCCTTTTCGTTGGCGGTTGTTGAGACGTCTGTACCAATTGTGACGAGGATACACTGCTCACGTGCTTCATTGGACTTGACCGTGGACTCATGGCGGGTGTCACCGGCGACAGGGGATGCTTACTACTCCATGGCACCTAATGACAACTCTTGGTTTCGAGAGGTCCGTGTTTGTCCATTTTAACCGTATTTGTATCTATGTCCTGGACATCCTATTGATTTATACTTTGGTATCTGAAATTTTTATATAGCAATAAAATAATTTATAACAAATATATAACCTTTAAATTTACGATTATGTTTTTGGGCTTATCATTGTGTCATTCTCAATTTTCATTCAATCAATTAAAAAACTTTTTTTTTTTTGTGTATTGTATATATTGACACCAGGGCCCAGTTACACAACAGGCTGTTAAAGTTAACGCGAAGTAAACCAATGTTAAACCAATGATGTGAATGTAGCTTAAATTTAACATGAAGTAAACCAATGTCAAACCAATGGGCTAACTGTAGCTTAAATTTAACATGAAGTTAACCAATGTCAAACCAATGGGCTAACTGTAGCTTAAATTTAACATGAAGTAAACCAATGTCAAACCAATGGGCTGACTGTAGCTTAAATTTAACATGAAGTTAACCAATGTCAAACCAATGGGCTAACTGTAGCTTAAATTTAACATGAAGTTAACCAATGTCAAACCAATGGGCTGACTGTAGCTTAAATTTAACATGAAGTAAACCAATGTCAAACCAATGAGGTCCTAAATACCGCGAAGCTCGTTCCTTTAATTGGCGTCAGAATTTCAGTTTAGTTATGAATTCTGTCGAAGATTATGCCAGACAATGGGCCGAACATGGGGACGTAGAATCAGACACTTTGTCTGAATAGCTAAAAGCTATACGGTGGTTGATAAAATATCATATTCGAAAACTTAAAGGGACTATGAAAACACGTTATCCCTCTGTATTTAGTGATCCAGAAGTAGTAACTGAAATGGATAGATTACATGACCAATATGTACTGGTTCCAAAAGACAAAGTCTCAAATAATATAGCTTTTATTTGCAAGGCACATTACTATAATTATTTATTACAAGAGCTAGTGTTTGATACGAATTCTGGTAATTCTACATACACACGTAGTTCACTTTCAAAGGACGAGATCCTTCAAAATCACATGTCCGTATTACCCTCTTTTGATGTACCTACAAGCGATACTGAATTTGAGCTACCATATTTATATTGGACTTAAATTTCATAAAACCCCATATAAGCAGAGGTACATAGCAGGATCCAGCAAATGTTCTAATAGTATTGTTTGCGATTCGTCTGTTTTACTGGGTGAAATGTTGAGTTGCCTTTTCGTTGGCGGTTGTTGAGATGTCTATACCAATTGTAAAGAGGATTTGTTCCTCACGTATTTCATTTGGACTTGACTGTGGACTCATGGCGGGTGTGACCGGTCGACTGGGGATGCTTACTCCTCCATGGCACCTGATCCACCTCTTGGTACCCAGAGGTCCGTGTTTGTCCATTATTGCTGGATTTGTATCTGTATCCTGGTCATCCTAAATATTAATAATTTGGTACCTGAGATGTTTTATATATTTAAAATGTACTGACAATGGAATTGTGCTCCTCTGATGAAGGATTTATTCTGAGAGCCAAACGACTAAAAAGAAACTACTCACCTAGGGTTATATCGTTGAACACTTGAAATCGAAGGAAGTTTTATGGTGGATACGGGAAACCTGTTAAACAATATGAAGTCGCCAATCTCAGGTATGTTAGACAGTATTCTGTAGCACGACCATATACAACGACTCCCTTTTGTCAACTAAAACTAACTAATGACATTATCACCGAGAGGTTTCCATGCAACATTTCCAATGAGTGTGGCATGCTGGAGGACGATTGGTCCTATTCTGTTTGGGATTCGCAATTGTTCTTCATGTTGTGCCCATTTTATATCTAAGTTTTGGTATTGTATAGTTGCTTGTTTTTATTCGCGGATGATTCAATTTCGCTACATCCACGGTCAAAGAAATATCTGCGAAATGAAATATCCATGAATATAATACCTTACACTTATGAAGTATCAGAAAGATAATTCGCAGAAAAGCGCGAAATTTTCTCTCTGTTAAATTAAACAACTATAAAGTACTTCATTGATACTTTTTCATTTTTACTTTGAATTATAAACTACAGACAACATTTACAAAAGTTCTTGAGCATAAAATGCAGAATGGGAGTAACAACCTTACATGTGAATCAGGTGTGGACATCTACGAATTATCAAATGAATCTACAAAACAGAAATAAAAACAGCAAAAAAGAGAAAAGAAATTGCTTTTTAGACTTTTAATGCTCACAATGTACCATTACTCTCGTATTAACACAGAGTTAGTTAAAATTTTAACTTGTCAATTTTAAGGAAAATTTCATTTAAAAACCATTTCACTCTACTACACGGTTGTTAATTTGTGGTTTAGTAGCGTCATCTGTTATATCCGCTACAATTATCCCCATCCAATTAATTGTAATTCAATTAATTCAATTAGTTTCCGTTGTATGATTACTTGACAATTTATGCAAATCCGGAAATTCGTCTATTTTAATGAAGTTAATTATTTAATTATGATGGTATCCATGAAGATAAAATAATGCTTATCTCATTATTGAAAACATTAACGCTTATTTTATTGGTACAAGTTTTAATTGACCAAATTTCCATTTACAGCCGAGTTTTATGCAAATTTGGATATTCATCTCATAAATTTTGAATCCACCTGAAAACTTCTTTAACAAATTAAATTCTATATGATGATAATTTATGGAATATCATTGTAAGGAAATTTGATAACATTTAAATATGTTTCAAAAGATTAAACATTTTCAAAAAAGCGTAAACTATGGGGTGATGCTTTTTATGATGTAATATAGTACTCGACGTCTTGTGGAAACGTGGTCAAGACGTGACATATTACCTAAAGCAAACTAAATCTGTTGTATGCAATACATCAGTGTATGGTATTACGTCATCCAGTATTACGTCAATTTACGTCCCCTGTAATCAGGTTCTCTTCTAAAACAAATACCGTCACTACATGTCTGACACAAATGTTGATTGTGGAGTAAAATACCATTTGCATTTATCCAGTGGTGTCAGTCTTTTTAGTATCTTCTGTTATACGGTTTGCACTGTTTTTTACAGTGGAACCTGTCTTAAGAGACTACTGCCTTGAAAGACTACCTGTAAATAATTTTTTACCGACAGACCACCTGTCTTGAGAGACCACATTTTTACAAATAAAAAAGGAAAGACAAAACAAACTGCCGTCCGTCTTAATTGGGATGCAATATTAAAAGTATATATTAAATTTGTAATTATATTTCCCTTTTACTAGAATGTTAATCATAAAAATAGCTTAGATATAAGGTTTTACGAAATTCTGTAAAAGGTAACCTGTGCTAAAATATTAAAATGCTAAATAAGTTCACATTTTATAGATTTTTATAAATAGGGCCTAATCAAAATAAAATAGTCTGAAAGTCTTGCATTGGTAGAAAATATATACAACTAAAGTCTTTGAGCAGACATAGATTATTTTGCGTGTAAATATACTATTAATAATTGTATGCTTACAAGATATGCATCGAGTCGCCATATAAATGTAATATTCCGGAGTTTTTTCATAATTCTGAAACCACTTTATGGATTATCGATCAAATACTTATTGTTAATTCATTACTTTTACAAACATATAAACTCATGTAACCGGATGTTATTCATAGTATTGTGCATATTTAGTCATCAAATGTACAAATGCTTCCCGTAAAATATTCAAACCGATACAACGTTAATATCATGAGCATCCTTCACGTCCGACCTTCAAATTAAGCGCGGAATAGTTATGGTGAAGAGATCCGATAGAATGATTTAGAGTTGAAGAAGCAGGTGTTGGAAACAACTTCTAAGTACCTAAACAGGATACAATCGTGAAACAAACCAATAAGTTCACGAGATACCAATATCATATAGATCTATTCATCGCCATGCGTGTTGCCCAGTTATAAACGTATCCTAAACATGTAAATAGAAATTACATATATAATTATAGCTGTATATATAAAAGTACAAAATCCTTGTCTCGACATTGCATGTGACAAGGATGGATGTGTACTGCACTTATCAGAGAAAGCATCAAAATTGTTATCAAGATGAAACCCAGGACTTTTCACATTTATGTAGATGATAAATGGATTTGTACATTCCTATTTGATAGCAGAAAGAATCTACATTGCTGTGGCTATTTAAGCTCTTTGACGTTTTATTGTTTACTTGATGAAAGTGTTATCATTCCGAAAACATACTTACAATACTTTTCTTCTAAAATAAATGCAAAACGATCACTGTTCACATATTCTACTGACAAAACATTTAATGTATATCCCTTGTGGTAATTAAATGATGTTCCTAGGGGAACTGTTAAAGCGTGTATTATTTATAGACAATATAACTACCGGCAAATACTGTGGTATGTTTTATTTTCAGTGTAAATAAAGACCTGAAAGAATTGCTATGTCAAATTAACAAATATGTCTGTATAGAGGAGGAAAACGTGTGTTCTTAACATCACTGGAAATAACTGAAAAGCTCAAGTGCAGTACACATATACAGTTAGCTAATGATAACACCCGTGTATCAACACTTTTTTGTGTTCCAATTTTGTTTGCTTGTTGTTAAACATCCAGCCAAGAATATCACTTACACAGAGCTATCACCAGCATATTTGCAATGAGCTCAAGCTAATGTAGTAAAGGGCTCATTTACATGTGATGTCTGCCATAACAAGGGATCTCGATGTAGTAAAGGGCTCATTTACATGTGATGTCTGCCATAACAAGGGATCTCGGTTTGAAGTATCATCCGGAAGACCCGTGGCTTTCACTTCGCATTCCGAGCACGTGGATAAGGTAAGGTAACTACCAGTATTTGGTATGACCTGGTATAGGTCAGCGCAAGCGGTCTTGGCGTTTAAAACGTCTATTCGAACCCGGTAACTTCCGCTTGTGCTCTATTACTAGCTATAGATCAGCGTAAGCGGACTTGGCGTCTGAAACGTCAAATCGAACCCGGGAACTTCCGCTTTTGCTCTGTTACTATCTATAGATCAGCGTAAGCGGACTTGGCGTTTGAAACGTCTAATCGAACCCGGTAACTTCCGCTTGTGCTCTATTACTAGCTATAGATCAGCGTCAGCGGACTTGGCGTCTGAAACGTCAAATCGAACCCGGGAACTTCCGCTTTTGCTCCGTTACTATCTATAGATCAGCGTAAGCGGACTTGGCGTTTGAAACGTCTAATCGAACCCGGTAACTTCCGCTTGTGCTCTATTACTATCTAAAGATCAGCGTAAGCGGACTTGGCGTTTGAAACGTCTAAACGAACTCGGTAACTTCCGCTTGTACTCTATTACTTTCTATAGATCAGCGTAAGCGGACTTGGCGTTTGAAACGTCTAAACGAACCCGGTAACTTCCGCTTGTGCTCTATTACTAGCTATAAATCAGCTCGAGCGGACCTGGCGTTTAAAACGTCAATTTTTGACAAGTGCAAACCATTAGTTATATTAAGCTGTGTACTTGGAGCAGACATTAACAACATATAACAGAAGAAGCAACTTACAATCCAATAAACAGACCTCATGATATATCATACAAGAATAAGTCTACATTGCAGAATCTAGCTTGCTAAAAGAAATAGTTAATCAGCATTTCACAGATTAACTTCCTTGGTGTATCAAACTGACATATCCGTGTTTGACAGGTTTAAGACTCGAACGTTTTATGTCGATCTTCAAAGAGATAATAAAGGTATCTCTTCCTCAAAGTTCACTGTAGATATACATTTTTTTATTAATCCGTTTAAATTCTTAATTATTATTCCTTTGGGTTTTTCACCTGTTGCAATGCTTTTCTCGCAGGAAACATTTACCCATGCAAAATAAGTAATCGAGCACTGTCAGAGGTGGGAAGGAGACCCACCTACCTTTATATAATTGCAAAAAAAGATATCTTGTTCACAGAATTTTTCCTTCATTTTAACGGAGAATGGTTTCCTTGTTAGCACCTAGAGTATTGACAAGATACACGCGCTATGCATCACAATACAATTTTATGATGTACGGTGTCTGTGACGACTGGAATTTAGTGCATTATGTCAGATTTTATTTGCGTAGATCTACATTTATTTAGATCATGTATTTAAAACACGGGAGAAAAATAATCAACATCGGGTTTGTCATTAAGATCCTTCCCATCGGATTGAGATTCCTTTGTCATACCTTCAAGGTAGGGGTAAAGTCCCCATGGCTTTGTATTGTGTCCATCCGTCGTTTGGCTTTGTCCGGACCAAATATAAATCACCTGTTCACCTTGTCTCCCCAAATTTGGTGCAGGTATACATCTTGATTATGTAGAGTATTCACCTGCCACCTATTTTCCTAATTTAGGAAATTCACATACAAACTCTGCAGTATGTAAGTATATACAGGAGACTGTTTTACAAATATCATTGTTATGTTAAAATACATGTTATACCTATATTCAACTTTGTCTTTATGCGCGTGTTCAATTTAATTTTTTGCAATATCTTGAGAATATATAGGTGGTTTTTAGGGGAGTGTTCATGTTCAAATTTATCATTTATATGGCCATCATACTGGTTTTGTAGAACATCCAATGTAATTGATATCAATGATCTAATCAGTATCCTATAATTATAGCCGACTGAAGTGCAAATAGGTCAGTGTAACGCAGGTATTGACAGAAGTATAATTTTAACAACGATATGTACAGCGAATGTTTCTTCCATCAAAACATTAAAGTAACTGTAGTCTAAAAACGTTATCAAACAGAAGTAAAAGGATCTAGAGAATCAGCCTGATAAAAGATCAGTCATCTACGGAATAAATCACTCTATGGATAAGCATCTTCCCAAAAAAACCCATCACTCGGGGCATTTGAATGATATACTTGTGTTAAGACATTTAGTACAGTTTGCTTTTTTAGAATTAAATCGTGTAATGTTCTTATCAGAAGATCCGGTCGGTTGTTGAAAATATGCATATAAAATTAGTTTTCCTTTTCGTCGTAACGTTTGTTATTTGTGTTCTTTTGTCCCATGGGAAATTTAAATTACTGGATGAAGGTAAACCAAAGTGGGCTGCATTGGGAGGTTTTTTATCGGTGCGTTATCATTTTGATTACATAGAGAAATTTGACAAACATATGTGAAGCTACTTAATGGGATGGATTCGATCAGCCTATCTATAGTGTGATGAAAGAGAATTTATCTCCAAAATAAACACTTTCTATAACTTTGACGGTCATTTCCAATGCATATCAATCTACCGCATTACTTTCCACTGTAATGGAGAATTCGCATCTCGATAAAACTGTAATTATAGTTTTCATACAGAAAAGGGGTATTTTAAAGCTTATTGTGTTCACAGAAAACACCATACGATAACTCCATTATCATCATTGTAGTTTAGATAGGATGCCATTAATCTCTTTGGGTTGATTTCAATAATTTATATCGTGCAGACTTGTCAGCGCCCGTTCTTCTCAATGTTGGCTCCGTGATCATTTTTCAACTTTCTGGGGTTTTTTCTGAGAGTCGGAAGGTGAAGTTGGGAACAATCAGTCCAACATCAAGTTATTTCACCGCATATATTTATTACACCTATATACTATTGAAAAGGAAATACATTTGAAAACTTTTCGTTCTAATTAAATAGTTAGATTTATTATTTTTATAAGTCTGTACCAATTGTGACGAGGTTTTGTTCCTCGTTGATTTCATTTGAATTTAACTGTACATGTGGACTCCTGGCGGGCGTGACCGGTCAACAGGGGATGCTTACTCCTCCATGATTCTACCTCTGGATTTCCAGAGCTCCGAGTTTGTCCATTGTTCACCAGATTGTATATGTATCCTGGACATCCTGCGAATTTATACTTTGTTATCCTTTATTTCTATAATTTTATCGAAAAGGATAAATTATCGTAATTACACTAAAGTCAAATCCTATATTGAGAGTCTTTTTGTATCAAAGTTTGGGATTGAACTAAATGTGATGATAAGGATTGTGTTCAAACGTGATTAATCTAATCAGTAATTAACAAATATTTTGTTTTTATTTTAACTTGAAAATTTAACCATTGTTTAAAATCAAACTTTGGACATGAAAGTAACACAACTGAAGGTAGTTGTATTTGTAGAATTATCAGACTTGAAAAGGTTGCCAATCACTGATTAAGCTTATTCACCTTTTCAATAACTTGACCCTATAGTCTAGATATTGAAGCATTGACATATACTGTATACCGGTAAATATTCGCTCCTGGTTATTTTCACCCCTTCACGATAGAAAACATCTTCACGCCGTCTTAAATTCGTTCTTAATAACCAAAGTATCATGGATGTCATGTATCGCGTGGTTCAGCAATGGAGCCTGAAATTCTTAATACTTTAATATAAGGGCGAAGATAGGAAAATTATTCGAGAGCGAACATTCCAAGGTATACAATTAGTATGTATTGTCCCGAATTAAGAAATCAGAGTGAATATAAGACATTTATGTCTAACACAAAACGTAGTTACCGTATTATATATAATAAAACAACATGTCGTTAATATAACTATATTTTTATTATCATTTATAAATGTAAAATGAATATTAAATCACTAGATTTCAGATGTGCAAATGTGAATCTCTCTCTCTCTCTCTCTCTCTCTCTCTCTCTCTCTCTCTCTCTCTCTCTCTCTCTCTCTCTCTCTCTCTCTCCGCCTGACCCTGTGTAAATAAAATAGTATGGCGTATGCTAATGAGGACGAGAAATGCAGTCAAGACGACCACAAACCATTAATGGACATCCTGCAGTCAGTCTGCTTCAAGTAAGATACATAACAGGTACAGACCACATCAACCTGTGGCAAATTATATGTGTCAGTTCGTTTCAGAGTACATTTATGTATCTTCATTACTGTCTTCAGCTGTCCTGATATAAATCTTATTCCATTCAACAATTTTGTTTATTGCTAAATCTTTCATAAAAACGAGTCTGCAACCCTTCTGGGAGTCATTTAAAATTGCTGTACACGGCAAGTAGAACAGAAATTTAAAAGTTTATATGTATAAATTATAGGAAATGTCTCGTTATATGAACCATGTAGTAGACTGTGGGTTCAAATTTTTAAAGAAGCATGCAATAGCTTTAATCCAAGAAAATGCATCTTGTGTCCTGGACCTAGTTTGTCCAAACACGGATGCTTGGGTGTATCAAATCAAAGTACTAAGAATTACGTGGCGGTGGCAAACAAGGCATGAAGTCATCAATATATATTTATATATCAAAGTATGAACATATAGGGTGTCAAGGATACAATATACAGATCTGGTGAACAAAAGTTAAACACGGACCTCTGGAAATGCAGAAGTGAGATCAGGTATCGTGGAGAAGTAAGTATATAGGAACTAGATTATCTGTCTTATCGGCGCCATTGACATATTGTCATATTTGGTCTCCATCACCAAATGTAGAGGCCGGGTATTGTGTGCCTTGTTCCCGAACGCCAACAAGACAAAACATCCATTTTCTATAATACCCAATTATCTGGAACACTTAAGGGGCCCTCTGAAGGACCTTACTTGTGAAATTTACCTGTTCACTTGTGTATATTTGAAACCCGTTCTATATCAATTAAATTATAAATAATACAGATAAACAAGAACATTTAAGCGGGTGAATCGTTACTGCAAAGAGAAATTTAAAAATTACAATTATGACATCGTCATTTTAGTACCATTTATTTTTCATTTGTCGTATTTTAAAGTAAAGCACGTGAAGTGTACCAATACAGTACACAATATGTATAGAGTTTACAACTGTACATGTTATTCTTTCAAAATAAACTGGAATCATAACAGGGATGACAGATAGAATATTAGATCTACAGTGATTTACCTGTGCAATGCTATGCTGAAAAATAGGCCGTATTGGTTTGGTTTCTGGAAGAACCGGAAATGCCACTTTACCTCGGTCGATCTATAACATGAATGTAATCAAAGTAAATAAATATGACATAAAAATAATATAAAAATAACTCGTGACATTACATATTAATGTTGTAATATGGGCACCAAAGGGAAGAGAAAATGACAGAAGACAACATGGAGGAGAATGATAGAAAGAGAGAGGTCAAATGCTGGGTGGTTATCGTGGGGAGAGGCTAGGTTTGCGGCTGTGGATAGAGATGGGTGGAGAATTCTGTAGAGGCCTCATGTGCCGTTAGACACGAAGTAGGTAGGTAACACGTATAATAAAACAATCAAATACACTTATCTTAGAATATTTTCAAAAAGACAGACAATAGCACATACAATAATGATAACAATGAGATAATGTTGCAATTATCATGCCTTGTTATAAATGATGGTGATTATAAACTGAAGCGACAGATATAATGTTATCAATGTTAATTACCACACTCCGATAACAAATTAAGGATGTATATTTGGCTAGACAAAACTATAAAAAAGCTAAGCATCTTCACAAGAAATATGGTAATGTAATTTTCAAAGAAGATTTATATGTGAAAGATAAACATAATAAAAAAAATATAAAATCTGCTATTAGTAAACACAAAAAAAAGAAATTCAAAATAAACTAAAAAATTTGAGATCCAAAAGTCCCAAACAGTATTGGAAAATTATAAACTCTGGTGATAAAACAAATAAAAAAACTGAATACTTTATTTGAATTTTTTAAAAATCTTGATTTGGAACCAAATGAACAAATTTTTACCTGAGGAAGTTGACATATTAGCAAATTTAGAAACTAATACATTTATAAATGACCCATTTACCTCTGAAGAAATATTGAAAAGTATTAAATCACTTAAAAGAAATAAATCACCTGGTTGTGATTTTATTTTGAATGAGTACATGATATCAACATCTGATATAATGCTGCCTCTGTATAACAAACTATTTAACGTATTTTTAACGTACTTGAGACTGGGATTTTCCCAACACACTGGTTATGTGGTGAAATTATTCCATTATATAAGAAAAAATGTCGTGGAAATGACCTACAGAGTTATAGACCAATCACTCTCCTGTCCTGTCTTGGTAAAGTTTTTACTTCTATTCTGAACAAGAGATTAAACGAATATTCCGAGAGAGCGGGTCTTTTACTAAAAACAAACAGGTTTCAGGAAAAATCATAGTACACTCGATAATAATTGTAGTCTATATTTACTTATTGAATTGTATAAAAATATGACAAAGAAGTTATTTTGTGCTTTTATAGATTTCCAAAAAGCCTTCGATTAAGTATTAGATTATGGGACAAACTATAATATTATTTAGTAATATAGATGGTAAATGTTTTAAAATAATTAGAAATAATGGAACAAAGGCTAAAGTTAAACTAAATGGAAGCCTCTCCGACTCCTTCAAGATGTCCACTTGGAGTTCGGCAGGGCAAAAAATTGTCACAATTTCTAAATGATCTGGAAAATTTCTTGGTTTCAAAACAGGGACAATGATTGCCTTGTCTAACACAAATGTTTGAAAATGAGTTACATGTATTGTTTAAGCTATTTATACTTTTATATGCTGGTGACACTATCATATTATCAGAATCAGCCCAAGATTTGCAATTGCAATTGAATAATTTTTATGAATAGTGTAGAATATGGAAATTAAATGTTAATGTTGTGTTTCTGTCGGAGTGTATATTTCGTGTGTTTCTGTCAGAGTGTATATTTTGGTGTGCTCCTGTCGTAGTCTATATTTTGGTTCTGTCGGGTTTATATTTGATGTGTCTCTGTCGGAGTGTATATTTCGTCTGTTTCTGTCGGAGTGTATATTTTGGTGTGCTCCTGTCGGAGTCTATATTTTGGTGTGTTTCTGTCGGGTTTATATTTTATGTGTCTGTCGGAGTGTATATTTCGTCTGTTTCTGTCAGAGTGTATATTTTGGTGTGCTCCTGTCGGAGTCTATATTTTGGTGTGTTTCTGTCGGGTTTATATTTGATGTGTCTCTGTCGGAGTGTATATTTGGTGTTTCTGTCGGAGTGCATATTTCGCGTGTTACTGTTGGAGTGTATATCTAGTATGTTCCTGTCGAAGGGTATATTTCGTGCGTTTCTGTCGAAGTGTATATTTGGTGCGTTTCTGTCGAAATGTATATTTGGTGCGTTTCTGTCGAAGTGTATATTTGGTGTTTCTGTCGGAGTGCATATTTCGCGTGTTACTGTTGGAGTGTATATCTAGTATGTTCCTGTCGAAGTGTATATTTGGTGCGTTTCTGTCGAAGTGTAAATTTGTTGTGTTCCTGTTGGAGTGTATATTTGGTGCATTCCTGTCGAAGTGAATATTTGGCGTGTTCCTGTCGAATTGTATAGTTACAAAGAATATTGTATTATTAGCAGAAATCCTGATAGTTTTACAAGAAATATTGTATTATTAGCAGAAATCCTGATAGCTTTCCAAGAATTATTGTATCATAAGCACAAACCTGGTAGTTTTACAAGAAATATTGTATTATAAGAACAAACCCTGATAGTTTTACAAGAAATATTGTATTATTAGCAGAAACCCTGATAGCTTTACAAGAAATATTGTATTATTAGCAGAAACCCTGATAGCTTTACAAGAAATATTGCATTATTAGAAGAGACCCTGACAGCTTTACAAGAAATATTGTACTATTAGCACAAACCCTGATAGCTTTACAAAAATATTGTATTATTAGCAGAAACCCTGGAAGCTTTACAAGAAATATTGTATTATTAGCAGAAACCCTGATAGCTTTACAAGAAATATTGCATTATTAGAAGAGACCCTGATAGCTTTACAAGAAACATTGTACTATTAGCACAAACCCTGATATCTTTACAAAAATATTGTATTATTAGCAGAAACCCTGGAAGCTTTACAAGAATTATTGTATTATTAGCAGAAACCCCAATAGCTTTTCAAGAAATATTGTATTATTAGCACAAACCCTGATAGCTTTACACGAAATTTTGAACTCTTTGTACTCGTATTGACATGAGTGGGCATTAATTGTTGATATAACAATAACAAAAGTCACGATTTCTACAAATGGTGGAATTATTAGATATTATATTTTCATTGACTGCGTTCATACGTATATAAAATAATTAATTTTAAACAAAAAAACACAATACATGTATATGGTGTTCTGCTCGCCTGAAACATTACTGGACAGGATAAAAATGGTTTTACAATGATAAAGAAATAAACATTGTAAATGAATATAAGTAATACTGGGGTGCTGGTTGATTTTATTTTAAAAATTGAAAGTTTTCTCGTGGTAAGAAAACATTACACAGAATAAGAAAGAAATGATATGTTTAATTTAAAACAAGGAAATTGAGAAATTACATTTTCAACAAAGAAATAACAATGTTCTTCATTTGATAGATAATTTACTAGTATTTTATAGCAAGGAACTGTAATGTGGGAACTTCATAAAGCACAAGATCTTTAAAGGGGAGAGTTTTAAGAACCGCCCACTACCTGAACAGGTAATTCAATTTGACAGTTATTCGCTTGTCAATCATTTTATCGATTCAATTAGCTTGAGTACGGGTCACCTGTTTGTTCAGTCAAGGGAGATAATACACTAGACTTGGTATAGATTATAGAAACAATTAAAATTATTTGTAGGACAAAATCACCTTCTAATAAGGTACGGTGCTATTTTTATCAGGCGATACATAAGATTACTGTATATAGGCCTATATACATAGATATAATTGAATAGAATACTTATATGTAAAGTATAGATTAACCGAGACAGATAGATAGATAGATAGATAGATAGATAGATAGATAGATTGATTGATTGATTGATTGATTGAGTGAGTGATGCTGGATAGGTAGATAAGAGAGAGAGAGAGAGAGAGAGAGAGAGAGAGAGAGAGAGAGAGAGAGAGAGAGAGAGAGAGAGAGAGAGAGAGAGAGAGAGAGAGAGAGAGAGAGAGAGAGAGAGAGAGAGAGAGAGAGCATCATCCTTTAGTTATGTCTCGAAATAATTTTGATTAACTAAGACGCTGAATTTCTTAAATCCCTTCAAATGTATTTCTATGAATTATGTGTTAAAAATATTTCCGGAATTGTACAATCTGTATCCGTCCTAATTATAGGATTAGCGTGCACATTGTACTACCGGGCGCCGAAAACACACAAATTGAAAACAGCAAGTTATGTTACAGCTTTTTAAATAATGGATACACAGCACCAGGAGGTAATTTGTGCTTGAATTTTATCGTCACCTTGTTTGAAACCTTTTAAGGCAATACAAATCCCATTCCCACTTAAGAATAAGCACAACGAAGTGGGTTGAACATGGGTATTTTTAGGAGTAGCTGAAACGACGCCTTTTTTTTCTTTTCTTTTTTTTTTTTTTTTTTGCTGAAAGTGTACCATTGCACGTGATACCGTATTTTTACATATTTTAAAATTAATTGATGGTTGAATTTCAGATATTCTTAAGCAAATGAATGAAATTTATTCACAAGTTTTCAAGTAAATCACAAACTAGTCAATAGAAATTAATTGGAAAAACCATGTGACAAATTGTAGTGAAATCCCCCAATACTAGTGGAAGCCCGGATTCAGCCTACCCTCACATAACGTTCAGAATCACAGAGCATCCTGGGACACCATGAGCAGAAGATTCCATTTACCGAAGTGTGCAGACGCATTAACTGAAATAGAGTTCAAGAGAGATCGCTTTACCATATATAATAACTAGGATAATTCTACAGAACTTAAGGAAGATATGAAGGCAATCTGTAACTTTAGTAATTAACCCCCTGGAAGCAGAGGCATTGCTTGCATACCTAAAGTCTCGGGTCGCAGTGCAAGCCCTGCGGGTTAAAACCCACCTAAGCTCCTCTGTAAGAGTAGTTAAAAACTAGTATAAAATTATTGATTTTCACAATAATGAATTATTCCTATTAACCTGTCTAAATGTCCAACCCAATCAAACGGATAATTTTTGTTTGTCAACATTTGCATAATGGAATATAAAACTCCTTTAAAACTTATTATTGGAGCTTACTAACTTCAAATATTTGTATGCAAACAAGCCACAAGTGGGAGGATCAAATCTGCCATTTTGACACAAGTGACAAGCTTGTTTTCATTGACCTCACAATCAGGACAGCGCATTAGATTTAGCCTAAAATCCCACAATGACATCACACACAGGTTGTATTTAAGAAGAAATAAAATCAAATTTTTTCTGTAAAAAATATTATTTTTTAGCCTCACTTACATGAACGAATGAAAATGAAATTAATGGCACAGAAGTAATCTTTTTGTTACCGTCTGCTGTAAACAAAACATCTACCGGTCACATGATGACAGTTTTGGTTGACCATAAATGGAGAAAACAAAAGTTATTTGGTAGATAAATAAGGCAAAACCTATATTGCGTAAGTTTAAAACATTTATTTTTGCATTGCAGAGGAGATCAAATTTAAAAATACCCCAAACATTGGTATTGGTATTCTGCGAGCATTGGTCCACACACTCAAGTAATTTCCGCTTTAGTAATTTTGGCACTTGTACAATTAAGTTAGGTACATATCTTTTCAGATTAAGATATTTTCGGCACTTGAACAGGTAATATTGTCAGCTGATATTGATTAAGATAAATCTATTAATATCTCATGATGAATTTGAATTTCTAAAAATTAAGTTTTAACACATGTTTGTGGAAGTGCCAAAAATACTTCCTTACAAATGCCGAAATTACCTGATACTAATAGACCTACATTTAGCAATGTGCGATGACTCTATGAATTTTCGATGTGGGTATGATAAGTGATATTGTGCAGTTAAAGGTTACTGAATAGCGGAGGAACTTTACATATAATGTATACATGTATATATATATATGTATGTTTTCCCCCAATGTAAAGCCCTTGTGTGTTAAAACAGAGTTGTTGCTCGTGATGCAGAAGTCTCTAATTTGTTCGGAGCACAAAAATGTCAGATCACAGCAGACAGCATTTCACCTTCCTGAAGCTAATGAAATCGGCAAAACTCTGGAAATTAAAAGACACTTAGTCCTTGTTGATTCTGTATGTTGGTCGGTTGGCCATTTAATAAACAATTTATTGCCCTGGTTGTAGGGAGACATGATGATTTGTTTACCCACAGGAAGTTATATACATGTAACTTGCTTTGGGTAAACAAATTGTCATATCTCCCTCCAACCAGGGCAATAACAATTAACTGTACACAAGGTTACAATTTACGAGTATGGTGACGAGCATGTGGGATCAATTCATGGTGATGTTAGTGGAACAGTGATCATGATAACAATTTGATGACAAATCTTAAGAGAATGTGATCACAGTCGATCATTTTGAACTTGAAAATTTCATTCCTTCAAGTTAAATTTAACTATTTAAATCCCACCTGGTGACCCTTGCATTTTTATACCCAATCATAGCCCATATCAGGCATATGTGATAATCTGGCTCTACATGAGCCAAATCATGTTCATAAATCATACATTTAGGAGAAATGTGATAGCATACAATGTACATGTACCATGGCAACGAGATAACATTGTGGGAATGTAATGGAGATTATGGCAGATCTTGACCAGTTTCACTGTCATATTGGTTAATTGGTACGTACTCCATACATTTTGAATGATAGATATCATGAACTTGCATAAACCCTATACATGTATTACCAAGTACATGTAAATCTAGATCCCTCTTGCTAGACATAATCATTAAAACAACTTTAAATGATCTAATGTGTACATGTACATCTGACATTGTTGATATTTATAGAATTTTTTTACAGGTACAGGTATGGCTGGAGAAAATATTTGCTGGTGGTGACATTCCTGCCTATGAATTAAATAAACGAACAGTCAGTCTCCTATACAAGTTAAAAAAGAAAAACGAAAGCCAAGATAGAGACACACAAATGATAATAGAGGACTTGAGACAGAAATCTGAGGAATATAATGCAGAGGGTATGTGAATAAAAAGAAATGTTAAAACAGAAAAATCCAGTGTATATTCACTTCATTACATACTCATTATTGGTATGTCACCTTGTTTGACCCTTTTGCCCCTAAATATCTAAATGGTATGCTCTTTTCTATTGTTTTAGACCAGCCTATTATGGTCAGTAGGGTTGAAAGGATTGAATGAATGATAGAGCCTGGATTTGATTTAAAATCAAAATAATTTTTTCCTTTAAGAATTAATTTTTATTCAGTTTGAAGATGATTCCATTGAAAACTCAAATAAAGTGAAACATGTATAAGTTATCTCAGTTCAAAGAAAGGTCATCTTAATAAAAAAAATTCTGTGTTTAACAAGGTGTGCATACATTGTAGATAGGATAATAATCATAGAAATGTGTTTGTCTTTATAATGTGTAAATGTTGTTAATATGGCTAAAAAATGACTCACATATTAATAGCATTCCGACTTTAATTTACTTTGCTCATGTTGCTGGTGAGTCTGCCATTGAGGTATTCAATATGATTATGTTCACACAAGAAGAAACAAATAAAATTGACCCATTAATTTCAAAATTTAGAGATTATTGTACACTAAAGAAAAATGTCACGAACGTCACATGTTTATTGAACCTGAATTACCAAAAAGACTGCTATTTACTGAAAAGACCAATAAAGTTACCAAAAAGACCATCAAATAAAAATATGTATAGTATAATATCATTATATACGTGATATTTCATAACTTTTGATTTTGTAATCCATTGAAAAATGAGGTAACAGTTGTTTCGTCCGGATTCATATTCACTCCAGGTTGTTTCGCCCCAGGTGGTTTTGCCCTGATTATAAATTTTACTACACAAGGAAATATTAGTACATAACAATATGTATGCTCAGGGTTCCAAAAATCCACTCGCCCGCTCGCATTGTCGAGTTAAAAATGATTTCAGGCGAGTAAATATCCATAATGAACTCGCCCGTGTGTCGAGTGCTGACGCCCTACTGAAAATCTGTTTTCCCTTTTAAATTTCGAAACTGGTCCATTTCCTTCTATTTTCAGTATAAAATAAATTACAATAAACAATTTGAAACTTAAATAATTATTTTATTGACAATTAAACATGTTAGTCTTTACCTCATGGCCAAAAATGTCACAGAACACATCATGTGTTGACAGCTGATACTTGCAGTTTGTTGAGGAAGTGGAAGTTGGATGTGTGTAAATAAAAGAACCAATATCGAACGAACCAGAATTTCAGGATTTGGTAAAATAATCATAACACTATAATTTGTATAGAAGTTGTAAAATCTGAATTAAATGTAAGTAAATGATAAATGTAAAACTAGTTACTCAATATTATAAATAAAAGTTTTAATGAAAGTATAGAAATGGATAGCTCTTGTTTTCATCTAACAATAGTGAAAACTTTTGTAATTTATATTGATTGATAAACACATAGTAGTAACATCATAAAATAGTAATAATAATTATTGATTGTAGTAGTAATAATGATGCATTTACAGTTAATTTAGATGCATATGCATCATTCAGAGACAATATATATATTATGTAAATTTATCTATTAAAATAACAATAACTTAAAAAAACAAAATTAAATTAAATATTTTTTTTCATTATGGGTTACCAGATTTTTATGGCGGGCAACCAAAATTTCAGTCAAGAATTTGAATTCTAAAAACTTGAAATGAGAGCATACAAAAGGTGTGGTAAGATTTTCACACATTTTCCATCATATTAAGTACATGTACTCAATTAGAAAAACGACAATTTGTCAAATGAAGAGTATCATATCTGTTAAGTCATAAAAGATCTATTTACTTTGAAAAAAAAATTTCAAAGTAAATAGCACATTTACTTTGAAATACTACGATTTCATACTTGGGCAAGTTCAAAATGAGTTTGGGTGGGTGAAAGTTATGTAATCACTCGCCCAAAGGGTGAGTGCTTTTATACAAATTTTTCGAACCCTGATGCTAATATTGCTATATAAGTTTTTTTTTTACTTAAGCATTGTTTTAACAATTTGAGTGCATTGTATTGTTTTATATAATATACATACTTTGTATGGCCTTTAGATATTCCTCCATAACAATAACAAGTCCTAATAATTAGAGTACGCTAGAGATCCAGCAATTCAAATATTGTAGATTTTACATGATTAAAGTGTAAAACTGCATGTATAGAATATAGACATAACACAGTAGATGTTATTTAGCATATTTGTATTTACGACTTCACTACAGTAGATTCATAAGTGCACTCATTAGCAGACATGATGAAAACTAGGTTGGGATACATTATTAAATAATAAAAGTACAAAATAATGCAATTTTGTATATATTTGAGTATATTTAGTTTACACTATATACCATAAATAACTAAAAACTGTCACTTTTAATGGTCTTTTCGGTAATGTTAGTGGTCTTTTTTGGTAATTCCTTGGTCTTTCCGGTAAATAGCGGTGTTTTCGGTAATTTGGGTTCTGTGTTCAATACTAGAAATCAGAAAACCGATGAGTCTTTTGATCAATATCTCACAGAGTTAAAAATCTTATCAAAAGATTGTGAATACGGTGAATTAAAAGATAGCATCTTAAAGTATAAAATAGTTGAAGGAATTTTGAATGTTGTACTTAGGGCAAGGCTACTCAGAGAACGTGATCGAACCCTACAGAAATGTATTGACATGTGTAAGGCAGTTGAAACAATGGAAAAACATATGAAAACTTTGTCTCTTGCTGATAACCCTGATCAACATGTAGATGCAATTAAAAGTAAATTTCATAGTAATAGAGGTAGAAGTGGATCTAAACACAAAAAACACATAAGAGGCCAAGAAAGGTATTAGCATTTAAAAAACTTGAAGATATGATTTCACAGGAACCAGATCTTAAGTTTTACGACCCAAATCATGAAATACGAGTTTCATCGGATGCATCTCAACATGGATTGGGTGCAGTGTTACTTCAGAAATATGATGAGGAATGGCTTCCAGTAGCTTTTGCATCAAGACGTACAACAGATTGTGAGAGTCAATATGCACCAATAGAACGAGAAACACTTGCGTTAACCTATGCTTGTGAGCGTTTTCACCAATATATTTATGGTAGATCGTTTCAGGCTGAAATAGATCATAAACCCGTGATTGCTATTTTTAGCAAGTCATTCAATGACTGCCCCCTAGAATACAACAATTAAGACTTTGCTTACAGAAGTACAATTTCAAGTTGACTATACACCTGGAAAGCTTATGTTTATGGTGGAGACATAATCAAAAGCACCAATCAAGGGAGACAACTCAGATAATTCATTGTAACATGAAGTTGAAATTTTTGTCAATGGCATATACAAATCATTACCAGTATCTGGATTACGGCGAGAAGAACTTATAGAATTTACACTAATAGATGAAACTTTAAAGAAGTTACATCAATACATGTACATGTAGCAGAAATTACTACAAATGGATGGCTTGAAACACAAGATGAGTGTTTGTTGGAACTGATTCTTTATTGGACATTTTGCGAGGAACTTTCAGTCATAAACGGCCTGATTCTTAAAGGAATGAGAATTGTAATATATGTAACTACCAAGTTGCGTAGTGATATGCTGAGAAAAATTCATCATGGACACTTAGGACGTGAAAAGTACAAAAAACCATCCAGACAAGTACTCTATTGGCCTAACACGAACCCTGACATTGATAACACAGTAAAAAGTGCAAAAAGCCATCCAGACAAGTACTCTATTGGCCTAACACGAACCCTGACATTGATAACACAGTAAAAAGTGCAAAAAACCATCCAGACAAGTACTCTATTGGCCTAACACGAACCCTGACATTGATAACACAGTAAAAAGTGCAAAAAACCATCCAGACAAGTACTCTATTGACCTAACACGAACCCTGACATTGATAACAGTAAAAAGTGCAACAAACCATCCAGACAATTACTCTATTGGCCTAACACGAACCCTGACATTGATAACACAGTAAAAAGTGACAAACCATCCAGACAATTACTCTATTGGCCTAACACGAACCCTGACATTGATAACACAGTAAAAAGTGCAACAAACCATCCAGACAATTACTCTATTGGCCTAACACGAACCCTGACATTGATAACACAGTAAAAAGTGCAACAAACCATCCAGACAAGTACTCTATTGGCCTAACACGAACCCTGACATTGAGCCACACAGTAAAAAGTGCATTGATAACACCAGTAAAAAGTGCAAAAAAAGCCATCCAGACAATTACTCTATTGCCTAACACGAACCCTATTGACATTGCAACAAACCATAACACAGTAACACGATAAAAAGTGCAACAAACCATCCAGACAAGTACTCTATTGGCCTAACAGGAACACTGACAGTAAAAAGTGTTAACATCCAGACAAGTACTCTATTGGCTAACACGAACCCTGACATTGTGGACTGCTGTGAGTACTCTATTGGCCTAACAAGAAACCCTATGTCAGAACATATAGTGTAAAGCAACAGTCACTCTATTGGCCTAACACGGACCCTGGACATTGATAACCGTTAGAACCGCATCCTACAGCTAAATTGCCATGGGAATGAATATCTACAGGTTTGTTCTCATTTGATGGAAAAACTTTTCATAGTGATATGTGATGCATTTTCAAATTACCCAGAAGTTCTTGCTTTGTCGAGTCAAACTGCAAATTCTGCCATACAAGCACTAAATAGTGTATGTGCATGTCATGGAGTTCCTAAAATAGTCATTAGTAATAATGGACTGTGATTCAGTTGTAGTCAATTTAAAACTTGGCAAATGAGTGGAACTTTTAACAGTGAAAAATCTTTTCAAAAAATGCAAGGAAAGTAGAAATGATATCAATATGGCTTTACTAATATACAGATGTACACCAATGGGTAATGGAAAGTCTCCATCAGAGATGTTGGTGGGTAGAAAGCTAGTGTCAAACTTACCAATAGGATTTGATGATAATCCACAGAATACCCAAATCATAAACTGGAGAAATAAACAAAAATGCAAACAGAAATATTTCTATGTCAAACAAAATCATTTTAAAACTTTGTCAAATTTGAAACCTGGAAATCATGTTCAATTCGTGATCAAAATGGTGAATGGACAGATCGTGCAACTGTTGTCAAGGAAGTGACCCCAAGATCATATATTGTTCAAGGTTAATAAGGTTGTTATCGTAGAAATTGATGTCATCTTAAGCAAGTACCATGTAATGTTGACACACCATCATCTATCATAGATAATGATATTGATACAAACATACCATCATCTATCATAGATATTGATATTCTATTGGCCTAACACGGACCCTGATATAAACGTACCATCATCTATCATAGATATTGATATTGATATAAACATACCATCATCTATTGATAACACAGTTAAAAGTGCAAAAAAGCCATAGACAAGTACTCTATTGACTAACACGAACCCTGACATTTGTTATTGATATTGAGTAAAAAAGTATAAACATATTGGCCTAACCCATCATCTATCATAGATAATGATATTGATATAAACATACCATCATCTATCATAGATATTGATATTGATATAAACATACCATCATCTATCATAGATATTGATATTGATATAAACATACCATCATCTATCATAGATAATGATATTGATATAAACAAACCATCATCTATCATAGATATGATATTGATATAAACTTACCAAGTGATCATTTTGAATCACATGTGTATTCAGAACCAGTCAACGCTAATATGTTAAATGATACGTCTGAAATAAGTGAATCTGTACCAAGCGTGCAAAAAGCCATCCAACAAGGAGAAGTTCACTGTAAAAAGTGCAACAAACCCTCCAGACAATTACTCTATTGGCCTAACACAAAAACCCTGACACGGCATCAAGAAACCTGATCGTTGAATTGATTGTGCAACTGTTGTCAAGGAAGTGACCCCAAGATCATACATTGTTCAACGATGCTAATTTTAAACATAAAAGTACCATCATCTATCATTAGTACATGTATAAGTTGAAGTATAAAGTCAATCTGTACCAAGCGTATAGGATTCATTAGTACATGTATAAAATTAAGTATAAAGTCAAATATAGGACATTCAGAGCTATATTCTTCTTTATAGATTTTATCACATATGAAAAGTATCATATGAACATGGAGTTACAATAACATACAAAGGTTCTTAGGTTATGGGGACCTTAGTTGTAAAGAATGTTAATTCTTCATTTCTTAAAGTGTAGGGATGTAATGATAATGCATCTAATCCGGATCACCACTATTCCGGATCCGCTATTGAACTCTTTTTTTTTTTGTAACTACATCATGTAGAGAACTAGCATGGTCGCCGCCATTTGTAAACACACAACTAAGAATTACAGATGCTGGTAGACATTTATTTAGTCATTGTTATAATTAATACAAGTATGACTCAGATGTTTTTCTAATACCCAAAATAACATTTATGTGTGCACAGGTTCCCAAAGTGTTGTATCTTTAGATCTGTGTATACCTGATAGACAGATCATATATATATATATACACACACAAGGTACAAAATGTACGTGTATATATATCTGGACACTTGTGTTTATTTATAGTTTTTATGGTGACATTTTGATGTCTGGACACTTGTGTTTATTTATAGCTTTTATGGTGACATTTTGATGTCTTACATGTATTTACATGTACAATATATTGTTATTTGTAGTTTCTATAATTACCAGGAAAAAAAATACATTTATGAACTTGTCTTTTATATTTTCAGCAAGGCGATTAGAAAATATCTTAGAGTATATCAATTTATCTGTGGCTAGCTTATCTCAGGCAGGTGTAATGAGTCTCCGTACTTTAGCCAGTCTTGCCTTGTTGTTACAAATCAAAGATTCCACAGACATTAGGTGAGAGGAAGTCAGAAATCTTCTAATCCATTTCTTTATACACAGTATGTACATGTTCTGTGTATGTATATTTTGAGTAGATGTGCACTATAAGAGAAGTAACCTTATTCACCATATTGAAATGCAACTTTGATTCTCAAAACAACTTCATTTCAGCTCTATATGTTTGGTTTTTGGAGAGTTTGTTTCTTGGAAGCTGACCATTAACTAAAAAATATGATAAATTTTATGATAACAGTTTTTAACACCAACATACATGTATTTATAACTGATATTTTTAAAGACATTTTAGTAGTTTTATGAGTTGATGGAACATCAACTGAGTAATGCTAATATGCTATTTGTTTTTCACTCATTTGGAATTTAAGTCATTGACACTGCCAGAATGATCTTGATTAATTCTTATATTATGCCACTCATATTTTCAGTTTTTTAATGGCAGCCAGATCTTAATGGTAAATGGAATACCCGGTTACAATGTACCCAGGAAACGACCTCTGGCCTTCTGCCATGAAAACTGCCAAACTTCCTCACTTAACCACATCTGAATTTGTGGCTAAGATCAAATACCCCTAAACAAATACATGTAGTGATGTACATATATATACCCAGATAAACAGAAGAATTTTCCCCAGAATTTCTATACTTTTGTCACTGTTCTGTTCAATTCTGTCTTTCAGTTATATATTAGCATTACAGAAGTTACACAATGATCTGTTCACAGTACAAGAATCCAGGAAAAGGGAACAAAGACTGCTACAAAACTTCATGAACCAAACCAAAAATGCCATGTTGCAACATGGAAACCTCAAAAGGTAGCTACCATAATAAGCTGGACATAAAATAGCCATGTTAAACAGAATGGTATTTTCTGTCAAGGAATATATATATATTTTTTAATTAATCTATACGATTAATTAAGTTGTATGAACACGTGCCTTTTAATATTAATAACCTAAAACAGAATACACATATTGAATGGTATACCATGATACCTGTCAATATTCTCATGATAGACCACCTACCTTATGCATGAGACCACATTCAAAATCACTGGATTAAATAATCCTTTATATGAGAACTCTGTTTAGAGACCGCCTGTCTTAAGAGACCACATTCAAAATCACTGGATTATAATCCTTGATATGAGAACTCTGTTTAGAGACCACCTGTCTTAAGAGACCACATTCAAAATCACTGGATTAAATAATCCTTTATATGAGAACTCTGTTTAGAGACCGCCTGTCTTAAGATTAAAAATCACTGGATTAAATAATCCTTTATATGAGAACTCTGTTTAGGGACCGCCTGTCTAAAGAGACCACATTCAAAATCACTGGATTAAATAATCCTTTATATGAGAACTCTGTTTAGAGACCGCCTGTCTTAAGAGACCACATTCAAAATCACTGGATTAAATAATCCTTTATATGAGAACTCTGTTTAGAGACCGCCTGTCTAAAGAGACCACATTCAAAATCACTGGATTAAATAATCCTTTATATGAGAACTCTGTTTAGAGACCGCCTGTCTTAAGAGACCACATTCAAAATCACTGGATTAAATAATCCTTTATATGAGAACTCTGTTTAGAGACCGCCTGTCTAAAGAGACCACATTCAAAATCACTGGATTAAATAATCCTTTATATGAGAACTCTGTTTAGAGACCACCTGTCTTAAGAGACCACATTCAAAATCACTGTTAAATAATCCTTTATATGAGAACTCTGTTTAGAGACCGCCTGTCTAAAGAGACCACATTCAAAATCACTGGATTAAATAATCCTTTATATGAGAACTCTGTTTAGAGACCGCCTGTCTAAAGAGACCACATTCCTTGTATCTTGATCCCAGGTTCTACTGTATCATTAGCTAGTTTCAAACTTGTCATAGTGGTGTTCTGTTTTGAACCCTTTCACTCCTAAGTATATACATGTAAATGGTATGCTCTTTTCTATTCCATAGACCAGTCTATAATTGTCTGTAGGGTTGACAGGGTTAAGTTAATAGACTCATCATGTATACAGAATTTAAGTCATGACAAACTAGAGTACTGATATATAGGATGTTACAGGAACAAACTAATGGCCCATTTGAACAATGTTCCACTGTGAACTGTTTCAGAGCTCTAAATGTGTTAGAGGAACAAGCGTCCAGCCAACAACCAGAGACAGAGCGACGTGTAAAAGAGACAGGATTTCTGCATACAAAAGCAAAAGAATACAGAGATAAAATACAACAGTGTCAGGTTGGTCTTACAGTGAAGCACCTGTATGATACAGTCACCTGTCTATAATGGACAGTACTACTGTATCTTGTCTCTTATAGGTAATAGAACTAAATTTGTATTGTAAAAAAAGAACATGATTTTAATGACAGCAGTCTTGAAGGACCAATAACAGTAAACCACATAGATAAATTTTTTTTTTTTTTGTGGTTTATGTTTTTTGAAGTGATCTTTCTCTCTGGTTTATTTTTTTTTTTTGTAGTAAACTTTCAACCTGGCTTATTTTTTTGTAGTAAACTTCCTTACTGTCTTATATTTTTTTGTAGTAAACTTCCTACCTGGCTTAATTATTTATTTTTTTTTTTGTAGTAAATTTCCTACAGTACCTGGCTTATGTTTTTTGTAATAAACTTTCTATCTGGCTTATGTTTTTGCAATAAACTTTTTTCTGGTTTCAGTTTATGGTGTCAACTTTGTATCTGTTTTATGTTTTTACAGGATGTTTTAACAAAGTGTGGCGCTGACCCATCAGTGTATCATAGTGAGCTTGTCAAGAAATATGAGGTAAGATGATTACCCAGGGATTAATATCATCAACACATGGGTCCGATAAAAGGACCCATTCCCAATGTAAAATCTGCTATTTTTTCCCCAATTTTGAGCAAAAGTTTCCTAATTATGTTCACCATGTCATTCACATTCGGTATTAAACAATAAAAAGGAGAATTTAGTACATGTATAAACTGCACTTCTATGTTTTCAAATGGAAACCATGTCGTCAGTTAAATTAGAGAAGCTACATGTAAATGAATCACAAGTTCTGTTTCTTTATTCTTAAGAACTAAATGACCATAGTTACTTTTATCCATATTTGGCCCATTGCAATATAAAATTCCCAATTGAAAGGGTACAGGACCCTGTCCCAAAAAGAGGCTATTAATCCCTGGTACCATGTAGCATGTAACTGACTTTGACTATTACAGTTTTCTATAGGACTGCTAGTGATTAAGAGGAGTTATGTTTGTTCAATTTTATGTTCAGTTTAATGGCCACTCACTATGTATAAATGTGATGTACTCATATTTTACACTTTCTAAGTCAATTCAGGATGCTTTGTACTAGGGCGACTGTGTTTTACTTATTGAAATGAATATTTGTGAGAGTTGCTTCCCTTTGCTTTTCATTAACGCTTACAAAAGTTTGAAGGGCCTCAGTGGCTGAATGATTATAGCATCACACTTTAGTTCATGATGTCTCTGACCTCTGGTCAGTGCAGGTTCAAGCCCCACTGGAACCTAAGCTGATATTGTGAGAAAGTTTGCCAGTTTACTTGAAGAAGGCAGGTGGTCTCTTCCCAGGTACATTGTAACCGGATTCCCACCATCACCATAAAAAACTAGCCACCACCATATAACTGAAAAATTGTTGAGTGTGGCGTGAAGCACCAGTAAACAGAAAACAAAAGTTTGACATAATAAGTAATGTCAATGGCTGATGTCAGCTTTACTTCTTTGAAGGAACCTGTGTACTGAAGTTGAGGTCATTCCTATCACTCAGGTGACCTTTTATATCCTGTTGCCATTGACCGTTATGCAAACTCATACCATGCTTAAATTTTTTAAGTTTTAAACTTCTCAACAGTGTGGCCACTTTTTTCAACTTTGGTATGCAGCATTACCTAAAGGGTAAAGGTAACAGAGTTAAGAATTTCCAGACCCCTGATTCTTGAGTGCTGTAGATTTGGTGGTGGTGGTGGCAGGGAGGGGGGTGTTCTAGTGACTGATAAGACCCTTTCACCTTTTGTAACAGGAATTTTTGTTTGATTTACCCATCAAGTAAAGAATCTGTTTTATTTCTATCACATGTGAGATTTTGTTTTTACTTAAACAGTTTGTATATGTATATTCATAGACTTTGAAGAAACTTCAAGATGATCTTACACCACTTCAACTGAAACTACAGTCATATCAAAGTCTTCCTCCAGTAAGTATATCATCTACAGTCTCAATTCTTTGTATTACAATTTTCACAAACTGAATACTATGTCTAACCAAGGATTTTTGTTTTGCATCATTCAATATAAAAAGGTGTACAGACTTTTTTATATATTTTTATATTTAATTATGGAGTCGTTTGAGGTATGATTTGCCTTGTTTACATCATGTTGTTGATTACTTTCTTTATTTATAAGCAATCAGAAAGAGAAATTCATTACAGTCTAACGCCGATTATCTGGACACCAATTATCCAGATTTGTCACTCGTGCGGACAAATGCCATGTCCCCAAATATTTTTACCAAGGTTAAAATCTGAACTTACATTCTGTAAATTCACTGACAAAAGTTTCACAAAATGTCTTGTAAGTATTGAAATAGCATCAGAACACCAGTCATACTGTTTATTGTTTTAAATAATTGTTTTTGTTTATTATAGGGGATCTTTGAGATCAGCCGACATAAATACTGAAACATTGACAGTCGCAAGTTTCGTAACAAGTGTCCGTAAAGAAGATTCAATTATTAAAACTACAACTAAATCTAAAACATTCCGAATAAATAAATATTTTGAACCAATATGCAATATCAGTTTCAAACTTTATTTTGTTTTCATACTGATTAGTCCTGTAGGTAAAGGCTAGGCAAGCATGTGTTACTGACTGTCCACAAGTTGGCAGACATCAAGTGGTGAGATACGGGAGGACAGGTGTAAAAATTATTCCACAATAATGACACTACCAACTCGTGTAAAATTTAGTTTCTTCACATGTGTAACTTGTTTAAATTTGATATATGTCAAGTACAAAATTAAGACATTGATGGTTAGAAACAATAATAGCCTTAACAAACACTTTGAATATGATTAAAGCAATGTGCTATAGGCGGCCCATATCGAGCCCCATGCTCTGGAAATCAAGGTCAAGACTCGAATGAGTTTGCAACAGACCAAAGTGTCAGATTTCTTCAAATCACAGTGACTTTTAGGACTAAAGATAATGTCAGTGAGCTAGCACTTACATGATCTTCTCATTCCTATTAAAGGGAGAACAAATGTAAGTGTACATGTAACATACATGTATGTAAGGTCTGTATTTTACCAGAACAACATAATACAACAGATAACAACATGCCTGTGAAACATCAATGTTTCTTCAGTGACATGTGAATGACCAGTCTGGACAATCAGCGTTAGACTGTATTCAGAAATGTGTTTAATCACACATTGACATAAGTACAATGTTGGCACCACAACCTGCCATAACAGTTTGGCTCTGATGCTTGACCCTTCACAGTGATACACACTTCATCTCTCTCATTCCTCAAGTTCCCATTCTCTGTGTGTTTGCCTGTGTCTTTTCTAATATCTGTTGTGAAAACTTGTCAGGTCTCAAATAGTACAGAACTATTTATAGTCAATTTACTTTTGAAACTTGTAGGACAACAATCATATTTTATCATTACATAAAAATATTGGCTACAGTCTTGTACAAGTTATTGTCTGACTCTAAAAAAGATCACTATTCTATTTTATTATCTACCCCCGGTAATAAATGAATTAGTAGTGGAAAAATTAGCATCAACACCATTTGAACTCAAAGTATCCAAATGTCCATTTAAAATTAAAGTCTCATTAAGTAGTTTCATGTATTTCAACAAGTTTCAAATTTCAACATATTAATTGTAATGCCACAAATTATCATTCATTTCATCACCTATGTTTTGCATTATTACTTACCTGTAACAATGATTTTAAAGCCATCTGTTCTGTATTATGTTGAGTTTATTTGTCAGTACCAGTATGTCATGAATAATAGTTGATAAAGGGTCAAGTTCATCAGGGAAAATTTAGTGAACATAAGATGTTTTTCTTTTATTCATTCATTTCTTTAGATTTTTAATGTAACTTATAATATACAAAGGATTGTTTTTTCCTGTAGGATGTGCCACTTACAAAAGTCAAAATAGAAGAACTTCGTCAACAAGTGGTAAGCAATCTGATTTAGTTACCATTTTTTTTATCTCAGTAGATTGTTTTGCAGCTGAAAATAAAACATCTACATTTAATTTTCCCCTTAAAGCTATACACAAGTGGTGAAATTGATTGACTCTGAATTCCTTTTGCATGCAGTTGATATCCGTCAGTATGAATTATACAGGTGTACATATTTGTGTGCAAACTTTTATATATTTCTTTGAGTCCAGCTGGAACCTTTGAAAGTTTGCCAGTTTACTTGGTGGTCTCTTACCGTGTACATTGTCACTTGATTCTTTCCTACACCACTCTAACCTGGCTGCCACCAAATAGAAAATAGAACAAAAAACTACACATAAGACTTGTTAATGATACAGGCACAGAGGAACCATTTTAATTGTTAAGTTTCCCTGTTTTCATTTTGAAAATATTGTACCAAGATTAATTGACAAATATTTGATTTCAGTTGTGCATTAAAGGGCTTGCTTGAGAAATACAATTTTGGTACTTTTTCAATTGCAATTGATTAATTCAACCTTACTATTTGTTTATGAATAATACACTGGACTTGACCTTATTTTCACAAAATATATTGGAATATGATATTTTGTATGCCTGTGTATAGCTTTAATTTGTTATTGTTCATCACATACAAGTAGTAAAGGTAGACAAAATTGAAATATATTTCTATTTTTGGTAACCACAGCTAATGCCCCTATTTACAGATTGTACAGATTCTTTTGTAAGATTTACATGCACTTAAGAATTATTGAAAAGAACTTACACTTTATTTTCATTTCTTTTACTGAACAATGGGGCCAGTACCGACCATTTGTACATACCAGTATTTTTAATCCAATGATTAAAGTTCAATCCAAACGCTATAGACAACTTTTCAAAAATTGTTAATTTATGATGCATAAATGCTTTTGTCAAAAATTTTAAGTTGATCCAATGTCTCTTTCCCTAGATATTTAGCAAAAAGTAACTGAATCACATATGCACACCTTTAAAATTCTCGCGAACGGCTTTAGGTCTGCTACATCATCAAAGGAAGAGGTCAAGCATTATAGGATGTGAAAGCCATTAGCCTACAGTGTTACAAGTATAGCGAGATAACATATCGGCGGATTATTTAAAACAGTCTTGGTTAATTGGTGCGTTGTAGTGAGGTACAGAAATTCATCTAATCAGGTCTTACTGTGTTGAGGACTGGATTCTTAAAATTATTACATGCTGATTTTCAAATTCCTAACACATTATATTAAAAAAATGTACTGAAATAAAGTAAATAAATAAATAAATGGATAAATAAGTTAATGAATTAATAGATTAATTTTAAAACAGTATTTTTTCTTCCTGAATTTCCTTATTTTGGTTCAAAATGTATTTTATTAGTTTACTTTTACATTTCTATCCTGTTTATTTTAAAAAATATATTTAATACAATTTACAAAAATTAAAAGATTATGAAACACCACACAGTAAAAAATGTATCTGTTATTGTTAAAAGTTTGCATCAAAATGCATGTTTTATAGTAAATTATGACAATTTCTATCAAATTATGTAAAAATATTTTATACCAACGTTTTTAACAAAAATGAAAACAAAATAAATCACCAAAAATTAAAATGAATAGCAGAATTTTATTCTTAATATTTGTAATTCTGCTTAAAAGTGTTGTTGCTGATGTAATGTAAAATAGATAAATAGATATTTAAATATTTTGTAGTAAAAGTTTCTGCTGAACAAAACGGCGGAACTCTCTCTCTCTCTCTCTCTCTCTCTCTCTCTATCTCTCTTTCTCTCTCTCTCTCTCTCTCTCTCTCTCTCTCTCTCTCTCTCTCTCTCAAAACAGATAATACACCATTAAAATTTGGGTATATGCATTTTTTTTAATTCACCCATAAATAACATTTACATCTATTGTAACAATTAATATATAATTGTTTATCGCGGATTTTACTGACTGATATGGTAATGGATGGTTTGAATTCAGGTGACTTATTTTCTTGTTTTTTTTTTTTTATTTTTAGTTATCAATTTCATGAATTAATCTTCAATACATTCACTATTGTAAAAATAGCGATACCTATATCAAATGCATGCAAAAGAATTGTTACATATTTATTTTAACATACGCCGGTTCGGAAGTCCTATTGATAATAAGTTTATTTACAAATGTCTGCTATTCTAAATCTAACATATATTTCACGTGTCTTCTCACTGTAAGTGATTCCCCCAACACCAATGGGGATTAAAAGATGTAAGTGCCGAAATGGCAATATGTTTACGGGGTATTTTACACAACAGCCAAGTAGTTGGGAAACACCGGACGCTAGTATTTCTATACTACATATAAAAACATATTTAGCACATACTTCTCCACTGAAGTAATTACATTTATTGTAAATATTATAAACATAAGACCAAAGTTATAATGCACAAGACGATGAATCACTAAACATCTCATAATTATCATGAGAATCTCTTTCATCGTCACTTCAGGATTGAGTATAAAAATCACCTTCCAAACTGGATTCTGAACTAGAAAACTTGCCCACTTTCTCTATACCCGCCAATGGCTATTGTACTGGGTGTTCCTTGGATGACATCACGACCAGTAGAAGTTTTCAGATTTTTTTCATGATTGGATTTCCCCGCAGGTAAAAAGAAACCCAACTCTGTTGGCTTATATCTCCAGAACAAGACGTCTGATCGACTTCAAATTTTCAAAAAATGCATTTTGCATCATAAACTAACAATTTTTGAAAAGTTGTATATAGCGTTTGGGGTGCACTTTAAGTTCCCTTCTTTTGTCTTCTATATTTCAGTCTGTGTTAGAAGAGGAATTATCCAAGAAGATGGACCTAATGCATATGTAGCTGTGGAAATTGATATCTTTATTAGTGCTTAAAACTGACAATGGTCAAGATTAATGATACAACATTCCAAATCGGCATTTTGAACCAAACTTTAATACAGGATAAATGGCTGTTCATTTCGTTTTAGAAATAAAGTTATCAGAAACTGCCAAACAAGTAATAAATATTATAGATATAAAAATAGAGTGAAAGTTTTTGCAAAAAAAATGCCAAATTGCTGTACACTTTGAAATTTTCGCAAGGCCAAATAATAAACCAAAATGTGTTGCCAAAGCCATCTAATAGTAACCACAGTAAAAATATAACTATCTTGGCCTTTAAAGAGTAAAGAATTAAACTGGTATCTATATGACATACTAAATAGATAATAAATATTAAATGATCAGCAAATATATACAGTTACTGTACATAAAAAGCAAAATGAATAAACAGGCATATCATTCAAGTACTGCTGCTTTGAGTTTTAAATCAAGTGTTGAATTTATTCTTAATCAGATGATTCACAGTTTTATAAGTTGAATTAACTGTAAAAGGTTACATTCCTATTTTTCAATTAGACTACACATTTCTAAGAAATTGATTTTAGATATTCCATATATAGCGTCTTTAAGCACTGTTTGATAGGATACATGTATGCTGTTTGTGTAAAGCCAGTCAGTTAATAGTAATACTTTAAGTGTAAATGAGAAGATGTGCTTTGAAGAATAAATTGGGTAAACCTAATAAAGGAATATTTTACTTAGAAGACAACCTTACATATTTATAAAGCACTATCGTTGAAAAACTCTTATGCAGTTGTAATTCTATTATGCATAAGTTATTTTCTCAGTCTACATATACCTGTGTGGCGGAGTGTTATTTTAACACATTTTATCATGTTTTTAAATCCTTTAGAGACTGAAAATAGATTTAAGTTAAACTATAAATACGTACCTGTAGATGGCATATTCCATAACTTTGTACTACACTGTAGATGTAATATAAAGTTACTGGTATTTACCGGTAAAATTTGCTTGAAATATCAATTATAATTACCTACCTTTGGTATTGGTCAATATTCATGGGTCATGTAATTAATTCAAATTAGTAGAGACGCCATTCAGTTTAGTAAATTTAGATCTGTTTATGAAATGTTGAAGGCAATCATGTACATAAAATGATAATTCTTTGATTTATTATTTAACTAATTCATATACAACACTTAGGTATATAACTTAGGTATATATTAAGTAGAGATATTTTAGTAGAGATAACCTGTAAATGTATGTAATTTAAACTTAACTACATGTTAATCTGAATTAGGTTATAGGTAATGCCAATTACATTAAACACCGGTAATCTGATCATTTTTTAATTGTAAATAGATAATATAATTTACGGTAAATAATGTGTATAATTATAAACTGTTATCAATGGTACATCATGTACGTATTTATCTGGAGTCCAAATAAAAGTGATTCCTTGTAACCATATTTCTGGTATGCATATTTTTTTCATTATAATATCTTCATTAAATGTATGATAGATATAAGAATCTAAGAAAATATTTTGTTTATATTTGACTTCATGTGGAAACCATGTGATTTTCTAGTATGTTTATATATGTAAATTCTTGTCACGTGATGTGATTATACAATCTATTTAAAGAATAGACGAGTTATACTTTTCTCTCATAGAGTGATTCATGCTGTATGTAATTCTATTGAACTGTTTAAGAGTCAGTCCTTTATCGCATGATTAAGAATAACAGTGACGATTTTATATATATAATTCCTTTAGTTGATTTTTATCAATTCATGTGTTTCACTTATAAATAGTAAACTGTATCCCGTGATCGGCTGATCATGTGACAATTATGCAAATGAATTTGATTATCTGAATTGGCATAACTAAAGTCTGTAAATACTGCAACTGAATCTGTTTTCTTTATTTCTGTTTTAGGCAGTATATATATAAACTGTGTACTGTTTGGTGATTCAGTTGTTTGGATATAACTGAAAAAACAGAGAACCCTTGGTGATTCATTTATTTGTGTGCAATCACCGTAACAAATCCACTTGTAGTTCTTACTTCTGATTACATTGATTTACAATATAAAAATCTCAGATACCAAAGTATAAATCAATAGGATGTCCAGGACATAGATACAAATCCGGTAAAAATGGACAAACACGGACCTCTGGAAACCAAGAGGTGGGATCAGGTGCCATGGAGGAGTAAGCATCCCCTGTCGACCGGTCACACCCCGCCGTGAGTCCACAGTCAAGTCCAATGAAACACGTGAGGAGTGTATCCTCGTCACAATTGGTACAGACGTCTCAACAACCGCCAACGAAAAGGCAACTCAACATTTCACTTAGTGAAACAGAGTAGTCGCAAACAAGACTATTATACCGACCATAAAATTTGCGGAACGTTGACATTAAACGCGGTTTTCGATATCCCTGTGTCAATAAATTTGTCAGTGAGTAGTTTACCTCTGTATATGAAATCTTCATATGTTGTGCACGCCCTGGCATATCGGATCATTTGTGAAATATAAACTCCATATGCAGGTGAGTGAGGGATATTACTACTTAAATGTGGAAAATTTACGATGGGAAAGCCGAAATCGTCGCGTTTATCGTATAGCTTGGTTGCTAATTTCCCGTCTGTGTTGATATTAAGTAAAATGTCTAAGTATGAAGCGTGTGTACTTGATTCTGTTGTATCTTTAATTTCTAGTTCGCTGGGATATATCGCATTGACATATGTATGAAAATTGTCATTATTAATTGACAAAACGTCGTCGATATATCTAAATGTCAAATTAAAGGACACCGCTAAACTTTTTCTTCTTTTGATTCAGCAGTTTCTGAATGAAGTCTGCTTCGTATGAATAAAGCAACAGGTCGGCCAATAAAGGAGCACAATTGGTTCCCATAGGAATGCCGACAGTTTGTTGAAAGACCACGTCTCCGAACATTACAAATATATTGTCTATTAGAAATTCCAGCATGTTTTTTATATCAACTTCAGTATACTTATGTGTAGAATCAGAGTGGTGTTTGACGAAATAAGTATCCTGATAGCCAATCACTAGATATTTAAATTTTCGGGTACCACCTTTAGTGAAAAAGCAGTTGTCTATGATGCTAAAAAGCCTTTCTTTTAATTTTTTATGTGGAATAGTAGTGTAAAGAGTTGAGAAATCATAAGTTTTGATACTGTGAATTCGAGAAAAATTATGTGCCTTCAAATTTTCTAAAAGCTGTTTAGAATTTTTAAGTATCCACATCTGATTTACACCGCTTCTGGAATAAGCAACTGTACAGTATTTTTGAAGTTTCTCCTTAACAGCTGTCAATATCTTGGTAAGGAGTAAAGATAAAGTTTGGTAGAACATTTGCTGGATCCTGCTATGTATCTTTGCTTATATGGGTTTTTATGAAGTTTAGGTATCCAGTATAAATGTGGTAGCTCGAAATATCAGAAACATTATACCAAGGTTATTGTTTTTGCAAAAAGTACTCAAGACGATCATTTCTCAATAAATGAAGAGTTCCAAAACAAAAAGTGGTATCATACAAGGTCAAAGATTAACCTACTGGTATTCCTTAATCTGTTAAAGGGTAACCACTGTAAAAGAAATGACTATCTTAGCTTCTGAGGGTTTTAGAATTTAAACAATGTTATCCCCTCGGAACATTACTTCAATACAAGATAATCATCTGGTATGGAAATACAAGGTACAGGGTGATGTCTTACATATCTGGCTTGGCTGTGAATGTGAGTCATTGTCTTAAGAAGAAGACTCAAATTCTAAATATCATTGAACTTCATTTTTATTCTGAATCAAACTTCTCTTTCAGCAAGATACCAATCACATTTCAAAAGATGAGATCTACATACCAGTAAATATATAACTACAACATCCCCATGCCCCCGGGGACTCAAATGATCCACTGCCTGTGACAACGACCCAGTTGTTGCACATAGTATAAACTTAATACCAATGTTATAGTTTTCTAAAAGGGGACAAAAATGCTCGACTTTTGTGTCTGTCAATAAGATTTCATCAGACAAATTTGAAGATTGCCAAGATTCCAGTCAGACAGTATTAACACATGTTTTGAAAAAGTTTTATTTTACAGTTTGTCCCTAAAAAAGGTTCTGAAATAACTTTTGGTCTGGAAATACCTTGAATCTGACAAGGTAGTATTCATTAATGATTAGCCAGTTAATTTCACCAAAAAGAATTTTAAAGTCCTTGAATGTTACTGTAAAAATTGAATGACGCCTACATTAATTTTAACTGATGTCTGTTATTAGAAGTCAATTAGCTTGATGTTACTTAAACGACACATTTTTCCATGTTTCACATACTGCTAATGACACTTCACATTGTTGTTTAATCATAGATTTAGAGTTGATTCAAATTCAACTTTATCGTGTTATAATTAATGATTTATTACACAAATTAACAGTGGTCTCAGTCATATTGATTCTCCGTGGTTGGAATTTATTTTCATCTTGATAATATATTTTTTTAAATAATGTTTTAATTTGTAACTTTTGATTTATTGTGCATTAAAACTATGAGGTCCCTCACCTCACAACAAAGCAGGTTTAAAGCCCCCCCTGGAACCTAGACTGATTTTGTGAGAAAGTTTGCAGGAAATAAGTCTGAATAGACATTCATGAACATGTAATTGATGAGATGATTATTTGCCATTTACATATTTTGATCTTCTATGAAAACTTTCAATAACATAATTTGAATTTTGAACAATCTGTCGTTCCTTTTCTTAAAGTTGACATTTAAATTTAAATGTTTGTTTATTGTTGTTTAACTCCACTTTCAACAACATTTCAGTTATATCGTGGCAATTCGACTCAAATAAAACAATTTTTAATTTTAAGAAAGTGATAGTGATTTGATATGCATTTGTTTAATCTTATGATGTTTTTTTTTCATGGAAGTTTAGACTTAAGTTTGACATTCTTATTTATAAACTGATATGTAAACGTTTGTGACTGTATATTAGCCAACAAAATGTTCTATCAGAGTAAACCAACCTCATTGAGATCAATATTTATTATCAACAGACAGATGAGTTTTACTCAAACAGTGATATGTATTATTCCACACATTTCCAAGTTAGACAATGACTACTGATTTTGCATGTTGTCCAATTACATATCGGTTGTGAGGGCTATTTTTATCCATTCAAAAAAGGTCAGCTACTGTAACATTTTTTAAAAATTTAAAATTGTTTAAAAGTTGAAGTGATAGCTTTAATTATATTTACATCTGTCCAGGTAATGGTGTTCAAGTTCAAAAGTGTTATTATACAGGTAAAAAAACAGGCAGTGGAGACAGGTGATCGATAGACCACACACTTTTGTTATATGAAGATAAATCATTTCTTGATTTGTCATTTCTAATCATTCATGAAATACACTCATGAATTTTTGTGCCAACAAGTATGTTAAAACTCTAATTCATGTCTTGATATTTGGTTGTGTGTTTTAAAGGTTAACCTACACAGATTGCCAGGTAATAACTGAGGTAAAAATATCAAAAATCAAAAACTGTTTTTTATAATTACTTGATTGGTTGAGCAAAACTACATTGACATACATGTACATGTAACATAATTCATTATATAAAATTAATATAAATTGAAAAAATGGGTTCTGATTGGATAAACCGGTATTTTACCACTGAAAATATATGTACACACTCTATGGAAACCATTGAATATCATGTTTAAAAATAGAATACGGAAATTCCCTTTTACACTTTTGGAGTACTCTGATCGTTACTTAGGATTAGTATGTAATGTCCAAGAATGAACGAATGAAAGTCTCGTTCCGATTTATTCACGACAGTAATAGCAGAATATAATTAGTAAATGTGAGTTTCCGATTATTTGATTGTCATGCTTCGTTTACTACACGTGTTTATATAATAAAACAGTTATGGGATTTTAAAAATCCATAATTGAAAAGTATCAAGATCAGACTAGCTCGACATACGTCTTCATCAGATTATAAGATTTAAGACATCACGAAACATTTTTCTCGGTATAGATCTTTTTCAGCTCGGCCTATGCCTCCTAATTTATTATGTATTTTAACAATACAGTGAATATTGTTTCAGAAATATTCATAACAAAATACATTCAGCGCCATGTATTTCTTGATAAAGAAATCAATATTAATTGTTGCTGGCCCCTTTAACATATAAGTTTAAGAATTAAACAAGGTTGTTCAAATGTAATTTTTCCAAGCATTATTTCAACATTTACGTATATGATTAGTTCATTCTAAGAATTCTATTCCGACTTCGGTTCTTATTATTAGTTTCAGCGCCATGTCTATAAACATTAAAAAAAAACCTGGGTCAAACTGGTTTGAAACAAGATTGAAAGTAATTGAATTTAAATTTATTTCTCATTGGGTATAGAATAACAATGCTGAAACACACACACACACACATATATATATATATATATATATATATATATATATATATATATATATATATATATATATATATATTTCAAATACTGTAAACCTAGAAATTTTCATTACCGTTTAACTTCTGTCCATAGGTGAGAGGGCGAATGTAAAATGAAAGTGGAATTTTGGAGCTCAATAATTGAGGGTAGGGTGAATATGTCGTAAAAGGTCGAACATTTCAAAGTATACATGTACTTGAAACAACCCCACCCCGTACAAATGATAATTTACAACGTTACGATTACTAACAGGTGGCTCGCAATGAGGGATGGTATATTTCAATTTCAGAAAATCAATTATCATACATATCAGGATCCAGCAAATGTTCGACCAAACCTTTATCTTTACTCCTTACCAAGATATTGACAGCCTATAAGGAGAAACTTAAAAAATACTGTACAGCTGCTTATTCCAGAAGCGGTGTAAATCAGATGTGGATACTGAAAAATTCTAAACAGCTTTTAGAAAATTTGAAGCACAATTTTTCTCGAATTCACAGTATCAAAATTAATGACTTCTCTACTCTTTACACAACTATTCCACATAAAAAATTAAAAGAAAGACTTTTTAGCATTATAGACAACTCTTTTTTCATTAAAGGTGGTACCCGAAAATTTAAATATCTAGTGATTGGCTATTAGGATTTTATTTCGTCAAACACCACTCTGATTCTACACATAAATACACTGAAGTTGATATAAAAACATGCTGGAATTTCTAACAGACAATATATTTGTAATGTTCGGAGACTTGGTCTTTCAACAAACTGTCGGCATTCCTATGGGAACCAATTGTGTCCCTTTATTGGCCGACCTGTTCCTTTATTCATACGAAGCAGACTTCATTCAGAAGCTACTGAATCAAAAGAAGAAAAAGTTAGAGGTGTCCTTTAATTTGACATTTAAATATATCGACGTTCAATGCGATATATCCCAGCGAACTAGAAATTAAAGATACAACAGAATCAAACACACATGCTTCATACTTAGACATTTACTTAATATAGACACAGACGGGAAATTAGCAACTAAGCTATACGACAAACGCGACTATTTCGGCTTTCCCATCGTAAATTTTCCACATTTAAGTAGTAATATCCCTCAGTCACCCTCATATGGAGTTTATATTTCACAAATGATCCGATATGCCAGGTTGTGTACAACATATGAAGATTTCATATACAGAAGCAATTACTCACTGACAAATTATTGACACAGGGATATCGAAAACTGAGTTTAATGTCAACGTTCCGCAAATTTTACGGTCGGTATAATAGTCTTGTTTGCGATTACTCTTTTTCACTAAGTGAAATGTTGAGTTGCCTTTTCGTTGGCGGTAGTTGAGACGTCTGTACCAATTGTATCGAGGATACACTCCTCACGTATTTCACTGGACTTGACTGTGGACTCACGACGGGTGTGACCGGTCGACAGGGGATGCTTATTCCTCCATGGCACCTGATCCCACCTCTTGGTTTCCAGAGGTCCGTGTTTGTGTTTGTGCATTTGTACCGGATTTGTATCTGTGTCCTGGACATTCTTTTGATTTATACTTTGGTATCTGAGATTTTGTATATTTATTGTAGTGTTCTTATTTCCTTGTTGAAGTTGTATGTTGCATACAGAGAATTTCTTGTTTTCAGTACTTCTGCACCTTTCCGATGACATTAAATTGAAAAACGATTTGATCCATTATTTATTACACCTATTGTCACATTTAATGTTCTTGTGATAGGTTTTTAAATTGTTTGTGCAGACACTAAAGATATATTTTGAAATATGTGAAATTAGGACGTTTTGTCAATTAATAATGACAATTTTTTTATCCTGGAGAACTAGAAATTAACGATACAACAAAATCAACCACACATGCTTCATACTTAGACATTTTTTTTAGCTATAGACACAGACGGGAAATTAACATCTAAGCGATGATTTCAGCTTTCCCGTAGTTAATTATCCACATTTAAGTAGTAATATCTAATAATCACCCGCATATGGAGTTTATATTTCACAAATGATCAGATATGCCAGGGCGTGTTCAACATATGAACATTTCATATGCAGAGGTAAACTACTTGCTGACATTTTATTGACACAGGGATATCGAAAAACTGCGTTTGATGTCTAAGTTCCGCAAATTGATATCTACGAAGTTTTCCAATGAAATTTAAATCTGTGCATAAAAGAGCATTTTGTGGGCCCTTCAAAAAAGGGTATCGTTTTATGCCAGCGACTTGTCAGCAAAAAAAAAAGCATTGCCTTTATGTAATATAAAGATGTATAATAATAATGTATAATTATGAGAAAGTTATAAAGAATTGTTTAACTAAAGGATCATTGTAAAAAAAAAAATGTCATGGGGTCAAAGGTCAAGATCAGAGGTATTTAAGTTAAAAGATCATATCGGTTAATAAATGGTCAAATTATCTAGGTGAGCGTCTTAAGGCATTACGACCTCTCGTGTAGGCATGTAGATAGTTAACTCAAATGTGAAATAGAAAATCAGCATTCCCTAGCACCTTCAATTTATCAGGAAAAGCGCATAATAGTTAGAAATGAATCATGTCAAAATTGATTTATTTATAGTATGGTGTTTGTATGATGCTATGTTAACATAAAATTGCTTTTATTTAAAACCTGAAATGCACCTGCCCTTGTTACTAGTATGCTTAATTTGCATTCTTTCGGTTTTTATTTTTACTGGGAAAAACTTTCAGGATATGGTGTCTTATGTGTTTTTATTTATATTCGCTTATATGTACTCATTAAAGTAATTTTGACAAGATATTTATACTTCCTAGAACTGTAGTTGTTTCTTTTGCTTTTTTAATTCTAACTTATGTTTTTTCATTGGCAGTTACGATAAATAACGTTGAAGACCGCATAAAAAGATATAAGCAAACATGGACAGTTCAGGCTTACAACATCAAGAATCACTCTGTACATTTTCGAGCCGACCTAGCTCAGTCGGTAGCGCGCTCAACTCTTGGTCGTGAGTTCAAGTCCAGTGGGCAGCAGGTTGGTTTCCTGTCCTTTGGATGAGACAGTAAAAACCGAGGTCCCGTGTCACAGAAGGTGTCGTTAAAGAACCCTCATTGCTCAATGACCGTAAGTGCCGAGCATAGGCCAAAATTTGACGTCCTTCACAGGAATTTATTGACGTCTCCATATGAATGAAAGATTATTGAGTGGGACGTTAAACAACAATAAGCAAACAAGTCTATACATTCTCAACAGGTTATGTTTATTCCAAATACAAATCTGTTACATTCGGTATACTTATTTTGTTTTTGTTTGTTTTTATCATCAAAGGTCGGTTTTCCAATGGAAATCAAGTATGCTCATTATCAACACTTTCATTTTCTTAGATGTAGCAATATTTCTTTCAGGTACACGTTGCTCTGATTCTTTTCATAATATATCTTCATTGGATAATTCAAATTTAAATTCACACTTCATTTGTTGCTTTTGGTACATCTTTCAATGTGGAAAATGAAGACATGCATTTAATTATCGACGCAAACTAAATATATTGTATATAAAGCAAACATTTTATTTTGGATTTATGTTGGGTTGTAAACACGCTTGACAACCTACATTACTTTATGTGGGTTAAACTTGGCAAATTCCTTCAGGACGTTCTGTGATATTCTCTTGGGTTTTCTTAACCATTTAAAATTAAAAACTATAAATATAAACATAAATAACAAAGCTTAAGATTTGTTAACCCCCCCTATCCCTGAATATCTTAGTGATATGCTCTTTTTTATTGTTGAAGACCAGTCTATTGTGGTATGTAGGGTTGAAAGGTTTAAATTTAAGGATGCCAAAACAAATACCTAAGATGATTGTCTCTATCATCAATCGAGATGTAACTTAAAACAGAAACAATAGGTGGTATCATACAAGGCCAATAGATGACCCTGTAAATATATCTATTTATCTATCTATGTCTATTTTAGCTCTTGAGGAATTTAGAATTGAAACGGTGAATAAAGTCGAAATATTAATTTTTATGAGTATAATCAGCCGGTGTTGAAATACCAGGTACTGTGTTTTGTATACATTCGGTGACTCAAACGGCCCACCAGCAGTGACAACAAACTAATGGTTATGATATTATAAAATAATACCAAACTAATAGTCTTTCAAAAAGGTGCTGAAGATGACCGTTTCTGCAATAAAACTTTATCATTGAGCTCGATTTTAAAATATATGTAGAGTACTGATTTACCTTAACTGGAATGGGTACAGGTGCTAAGGCTTTTTATCAGGTTATTTTCAATGATGCCCATCGGACAAACATCAGAAAAATCCCGAATTTGACATAAAACAATTAACATTTAGAATCTAATCATCTTTGTATGTTTCCAAAACTGTTTCATATTTGGTCCTTACTAAAACTCTGAAGTCAGTTCCCGTATTGATTCTGTTCAGTATATGCTACCTCTTCCCAATGCAATTAAATATGTAAATTCTGAAATATTAAAGCAAAGTTTTGTCCTGGACATTCTATTGATTTATACTTTTGTATCTGAATTTTTTATATTTTTACCACCGAGTATGTGTCACTGCTGGTGGACATGTCACTCGGTAATGTGCATTTAATGGATAAACAAGTACCAAATCATTGCATACTGGATGGCACGGCGCCCAGTATAAAAAGGTGTCCTTCTGTGAAGTCTATCGGTAGCACAGACTCGCAGAGATTGTTTGGTGCTCCCCGGGTTGTCCTTCGGGACATTAATAATTTATCATTTGTACAGCCAAAAGATGACCAGTTATGGTATAAACAAAATAATGCTTATGTTCCCATAAAAATTGTCAGATTCCACTTGACGACATTTTCGATAGTTCATTTTCAAATAATATACTAACAATTTCTAAATGTTCTGTCAAAAATTGTAAAACATGTCATATATTAATAACGGTTCAAGTGTTCACCAGCAATCTGACAAATAAGTATTATAACACCAGAAGCTGGGATCATCTAGACTGCAAATCATCTAACGTTGTTTACGGAATTGAGTGTACCTTGTGTGGTTTGATTTATGTTGGCGAAACTAAGGGGCTCTTAAATAAAAGAGTATCTGGTCATCGATTCGAGATTAATAATGGCGGTAACCAGATACTCTATCGACATTTCAACTCTCCTGACCATTCCATCTTGTCTATGAGAGTGCGTATAATTGAAAAAATATACCACTGGACCAACAATCCCACCTTGAGTACCCCCTTCCGTAGACAACATGAAGAATTGTGGATTAAACAGCTTGGCACTGCATACCCCTATGGATGTAACGATAATATCCAAAGTGTAGACAATCTATCAAGCTCACTGTATAATGGTGTTAATGTGATTAAACTTTTTAATTCTAACGTAAGATGTAAACGAAGTCACGTACATCGTTCATACAACCGACCCTACATACATAATGTTACTTTTTCATCTCTTTTACCTTACGTTAACAAAAAATTGGGTCTTCATCACATTCGCAGCAAACTTTATTCTGTTCCTTTTACAAATCTCAATAAACTTTTTCAAGAAGCAAGAATGAACCCCTACACGGATTCTTCAACCCCAGAATACATACTGAACTCCATTATAATGGACATCGCTTATCACAGACTGTTTAAGCCTGCACGCGTCACAAACGATGACTGTTCTGAACAGAAACGTTTTTTCCTTAAACTTAAATTCACAAATAAAGGCATAGACGCTTTAAACATTGGCAATGTTCTAAATCACAAAAAAGTTCAGTCCTGTATTCCACCATATTTTAAACTGAAGACCACGCCTTGCATTTCATACAGCTATACACCTAGCATCGCATTCAAGCTATTCATTTACAAACAGGTTTTGCAGTGCCTAGACATCAACCATCTTCTACACAACACTGTCGCATGTTCATGTGCTTCATCTTCATGTGCGACGTTTCTATTGTTGAAAATGAAAGCCTCAAAAATCTTATTTTAAGGGGCCATAAATACGGGGAAGCCTTTAATTGACGTCAGAATTTCAGTTTAGTTATGGATTCTTTTGAAGATTATGCCAGGCGATGGGCCAAAATGAAGACGTAGAACCAGACACTTTGTCTGAATGGCTGAAAGCCATACGATGGTTGATAAAATCTCGTGTTCGAAAACTTAAAGGGACTATGAAAACACGTTATCCCTCTGTATTTAATGATCCAGAAGTTGTAACTGAACTTGATAGGTTACATGACCAATATGTACTGGTACCAGCAGACAAAGCCTCAAATAATATAGTTTTTATTTGTAAGGCACATCACTGTAATTGTTTATTAGAAGAACTTGGGTTTAATACGAATTCTAGAAATCCTACATACACACGTAGCTCACTTTCAAAGGACGAGATCCTTCAAAATCACGTGTCCGTATTACGCTCATTTGATATACCTACAACGGATACCGATTTCGAGCTACCACATTTATACTGGATACCTAAACTTCATAAAACCCCATATAAGCAAAGATACATAGGAGGATCCAGCAAATGTTCTACCAAACCTTGATCTTTACTCCTTACCACGATATTGACAGCCATTCAGGAAAAACAGCAGCAATACTGTACAGTTGCTTATTCCAGAAGCGGGGTAAATCAGATATGGATACTTAAAAATTCTAAACAGCTTTTAGAAAATTTGAAGGCACATAATTTTTCTCGAATTCACAGTATCAAAACTTATGACTTCTCTACTCTTTATACTACTATTCCACATAAAAATTAAAAGAAAGACTTTTCAGCATCATAGACAACTGCTTTTTCACTAAAGATGGTACCCGAAAATTTAAATATCTAGTGATTGGCTATCAGGATACTTATTTCGTCATACGAAGCAGATTTCATTCAGAAACTGCTGAATCAAAAGAAGAAAAAGTTAGCGGCGTCCTTTAATTTGACATTTAGATATATCGACGATGTTTTGTCAATTAATAATGACAGTTTTCATACATATGTAAATGCGATATATCCCAGCGAACTAGAAATTAAAGATACAACAGAATCAAGCACACACGCTTCATACTTAGACATTTTACTTAATATAAACACAGACGGGAAATTAGCAACTAAGCTATACGATAAACGCGACAATTTCGGCTTTCCCATCGTAAATTTTCCACATTTAAGTAGTAATATCCCTCAGTCACCCACATATGGAGTTTATATTTCACAAATGATCCGATATGCCAGGGCGTGCACAACATATGAATATTTCATATACAGAGGTAAACTACTCACTGACAAATTATTGACACAGGGATATCGAAAACCGCTTTTAATGTCAACGTTCCGCAAATTTTACGGTCGGTATAATAGTCTTGTTTGCGATTACTCTGTTTCACTAAGTAAAATGTTGAGTTGCCTTTTCGTTGGCGGTTGTTGAGACGTCTGTACCAATTGTGACGAGGATGCACTCCTCACTTGTTTCATTGGACTTGACTGTGGACTCACGGCGGGTGTGACCGGTCGACAGAGGCACCTGATCCCACCTCTTGGTTTCCAGAGGTCCGTGTTTGTCCATTTTTACCGGATTTGTATCTATGTCCTGGACATACTTTGGTATCTGAAATTTTTATATTTCATTATTTATCCTTCCGCACACCTGGTCCTATCCCGTATGGGATTCGCAATTGTTCATGTTGAGACCAATTGCACATCTAATTTGTCGTATTCAAATGGACTTGAGTTTCGATTATCAATTGGAACTTCTTTTTACGTATTCCTAAAGATTAGGTCAATGTTGCAGAAATAGTGCGGATAAGAATACATTTTTTTAAGAATAGAACTTTGCTTATTGGCAAGGAATAGTGCGGGTAACAATTTGCCGTGAACCGTAGAATTTATAACTGCTTGTTGACAAGTAATAGTGTATGTAACAATTTCTCGTGAATTTTGCTTATTGGAAAGTAATAGAAGGGGTAACAAAATGCAGTATATCGTAGAAATTTGCTTATTTGCAAATTATAGAGCGGTAACAAAATGTCGTGTATTGCAGAATTTTGATTACTTGATAACTAGACCTAATTGTTTTTTAAGAATTTGCAGCGAACCGTAACCATTTGCTTATTGACAAAGAACATTGTCTCGCCCTATTTAAATGCCTTTGTAATATTGCACAAGCGATTACTTTTTTGAATACAAATTTGATATGTTACAGTCATAAACAATGATTACCATAATCATATTTTGTTTAGTTTCTATGTCGGATTTGAGGTTCTCAGAGGGGAAAGTGTCAATTTCATTTCCTTGTAATGTCAAAAACATCAAAATCACGCATATATAAGACACACAAAAGTATTTATCACACTAAAGTTCGACAAGTTAAACCTGGACGTTTTGTCGGATTTCAAATAATTCACCATTGCCTGTGATTCTTGCACTTACGTTTACTCGATAACGGAGCATCTGATATTTGAAGTAAATTAAGGAATACATGATGTCAAAAATACACAGTTCAGTTTTCTTTGTATTTTTATGTATTTTGGTACAAGAATCGGAGTCAGGTGGAATATGTTACACGTGTAACAATAATCCAAATGGTGAGCATTCACTCCTAAAACTGTAAATCATATAATTGTCTTCCTAATTTGACAACATGTTAATAACAATAATTAAAATGAATATCTGACCGCTTAATTACATATTTACATTACTGTTTGAATTTATTAACATCAGGAGTGATGTACCGTGCGTCAATTCTTCTTCACAACAAGTGATATTTCATATACCGTGTGTATATTCGTTTATATGTATATTTAATAATGTCCTCGACAACTTAAGGTTTGTAGAAATGTGCATCTGCTTGCTTTGTCACCGATGTGGAAAAACATTGTGTAAATTTATTTTAGGTACTCTCTTGTATGTATTTTTAATCGAGATTGAAAACTGGTATTGCTTCTGATTTCCTGTATGTTGATTCGGCACATGACATATTTCAGTAACTGCAGTAACTTTCCTGGAATGCTGCATTGTTTTCGAAGAAATTTTAGAAAATCGTCAAACATGAAATTTTAGAATATGTGATGTGAATATGAAATACCTTATTATCTATTTAACACTGCACAGTATTATTGATGTATAAGTTCGATTTAATAATTTTTCAGAAAACATACCAAGAGGTTATGGTGGTGGTGGATTTTGTTCCATCTGTCACCAGATGGGGAACCAACACTGTATTTGGATGTATTGTTTGGGACAAGGTTATGCCGGTTACGGTGGCTTCGATGGATATGGTGGAATCGGTGGATACAATGGTTTCTATGGTTATGATGGATTCACTGGATATGGTTCCATTATGTCTGCACCACTGTATAATTTCCTGTACCCTTGGTCATTGCTGCAATTTCAAAGAGTGCCATATTTGCCATTCACGACATCTGGAAGTCAAATTCTTTATAACAGAAAAAGCAAACCAAAAAATATATATTAAGGAAACAAGTTACCTGTGATATGCTTATTAGTATAGGTGTGCCAAGGTAAAGTGGCACATCCGGGTAGACCCAAAAATCAAAACGATACTGTCTACTGTTGTACAGGTGACACATATTACCTTGCACGCACTCCATGCATTACTAAATCTCTAATACTTTTGTGACGAGAAGTGACTTGTCACCCCTGTTACAATTTGATTTAGACTCGTTGTGTTTGTAAACATTTGCCAATTTACTTTGGTAGTCCTGTAGTATGTATCTCTGTATAAAAAGATAGTACACATTTTTCTCTATTTTTTAAAAGCAACATTACCGGCAATGATTGGTGTGGAATTAACAATTTATTTTGGTGGTTTTCGGGCCTTTATACTCATATATTCTTATTATGATCTGTGCAAATTTCATAAACACGGCAATTTATTAGCTCCCGTCGGTTATTTTTTGTTCTGCTATTATGATCTGTACAAATTTCATAAACACGGTAATTTATTAGCTCCATGTGGTGCCTCTGATACTATTTGCGTCGTTTTGTTTGTCATCCCGTTCTTTTGCTTTGTCAAGTCATATCTTCTTGGTGCAGATTTAAATCTTACGTATTCATAGTATTGCATATAACAATTGCATTTCTGTCATCATTGTTTCTAGAGTCATTTCCCTTTCATTTGTCCAGGCTATATCTATTTCATTTTTTCACTTAGCTCATCGTAATTTATGCAGGTATGCATCCTTTTATATAGTTTGTCGACTCATAAATCTCGGCGATATCATTCGGAGGGATACTTTTACATTTCCTAATCACTTTTGCTCTATAAAACAAAAAACACTGAATTCTAATTAATTTATATTTATGTATTCTTTAAATTAAACTCAAGGAATTTCATATTCTATTTTGATGAGGGCCGAGATTGCCAAATGTAATCAATTCTTAAGCTCACCTTTACTTTAATGATGTCTAGATAAAGTACACAGGTAACAATACTTACTTATGACCGACATGTAACACTTGGACGCTTTTACTGATTACGAATATTACACTGTTATCTGTGATTCTTATTCTGTTTTGATATACGAGCATCTGAATTTATTTGACATAAAACTCTTGGGGAATATAAGATAGAAAAACAGAATTAAACTTTTCTTGTATTTTTTAGCTACACGTGTTACAAAAGTCAAAATGATTAACTTTTCAAATATAAAAAATCTCAGATACCAAAGTATAAATCAATAGAATTACCAGAACATATATACAAATCAGGTAAAAATGGACAAACACGGACCTCTGGAAAACAAGCGGTGGGACCAGGTGCCATGGAGGGGCAAGCATCCCCTGTAATGTTTATTATATTTTTTCAGTGCTGATGAATTTCTGTTTGACACAACAAGAAAATAATTAAGTTGAATATGCGTAAAGCTTAATTAATAATTATATTTTTTATTTATATCAATTAATAATAGAAATAATATTTGTAAACGTCTTCTCGAGATAAATAAAATTTCATCGTTAATATACATGTATATGATTGTATTCAAAATTCCTTAGCAAATATGTTTTACAAATTCATGTATTAAATTGTATATCATAAATTTTTCTTAAATACGCTGGCAACTTGTTTACATATTTTACACTAATATTTTTGTCTTTATGATAAAGAATGTTAATTCGACATTTATTATTTGTGACAAGCGTTTATTCAGCAAATTTTGATAAGAGACCAAGTCACCAAATAACACTACTCCAGCTTTTTTATGATTTCAATATAAAAAGACAGAACATGCTACAATTTGACATTTATATAAATATATATATAATGATGGAAATTTGAAGAAAACTCATAACAAATAGTCAAGTACATTAATGGGTTTTTTATGACATCATATGCATGTTATAAAGTCGAAGTAACTAAATAAAGGTGGAGCTTGGGTATTCAGTCTAAATTTAAATGAATTTAACAATATATTTCACAGATTTATCACTTACAGGTAGTCTTTTCTCCTTCGTGTCACATGATATCTCATCCGTTTTTCCGAAGAACTCTTGTGTATATACAATGATTACAAATTACGATTGCAAAGGAGAAATTACTTCCTCTATCTAACCAAAAACACATCATTAAGTTGTAGACTTTCAGTTTTAAATTTGTCTTGTCGTTACCAACATATATTTTGTAAAGTGGCCAATAATTTCAATAAGTGCGTTCAATCCATATTAAAAAAATTTAAGGGATTTAATAAGTATAGTCATAATTGTGGGATAGTATGCTAAACGAGGTGGTCTTTAGCTGAGATTTGCTGTAGTTAAAAAATTAAGCATGAAAAAACTTATCACTGTATATGTATATATATATATAAAGAATGCCACGTCACAAATATTATAAAATGCTATTTTATAAGGATTATTTTCTATAGTAAAAGTTATATTAGGATATAAGTTTGCATATGTCATATATATATAATATCAATATTGCCCCAGCTAAGATTCCAGATAATGAAGCAATCGTCCAAATATCTTTTTTATAATGGCTCAAATGTTTCCATTCCATAGGAAATAAAATTTTGTTCCATCCTTTCATGTCCTTCTGTGAAGTCTATCGGGAGCACAGACTCGCAGAGATTGTTTGGTGCTCCTCGGGTTACCAATATAAAAATCTCACATACCAAAGTATAAATCAATAGGATGTCCAGGACATAGATACAAATCCGGTATAAATGGACAAACACGGACCTCTGGAAACCAAGAGGTGGGATCAGGTGCCATGGAGGAGTAAGCATCCCCTGTCGACCGGTCACACCCGCCGTGAGTCCACAGTCAAGTCCAATGAAACACGTGAGGAGTGTATCCTCGTCACAATTGGTACAGACGTCTCAACAACCGCCAACGAAAAGGCAACTCAACATTTCACTTAGTGAAACAGAGTACTCGCAAACAAGACTATTATACCGACCGTAAAATTTGCGGAACGTTGACATTAAACGCGGTTTTCGATATCCCTGTGTCAATAATTTGTCAGTGAGTAGTTTACCTCTGTATATGAAATATTCATATGTTGTGCACGCCCTGGCATATCGGATCATTTGTGAAATATAAACTCCATATGCAGGTGACTGAGGGATATTACTACTTAAATGTGGAAAATTTACGATGGGAAAGCCGAAATCGTCGCGTTTATCGTATAGCTTAGTTGCTAATTTCCCGTCTGTGTTTATATTAAGTAAAATGTCTAAGTATGAAGCGTGTGTACTTGATTCTGTTGTATCTTTAATTTCTAGTTCGCTGGGATATATCGCATTGACATATGTATGAAAATTGTCATTATTAATTGACAAAACGTCGTCGATATATCTAAATGTCAAATTTAAGGACACCGCTAACTTTTTCTTCTTTTGATTCAGCAGTTTCTGAATGAAGTCTGCTTCGTATGAATAAAGCAACAGGTCGGCCAATAAAGGAGCACAATTGGTTCCCATAGGAATGCCGACAGTTTGTTGAAAGACCACGTCTCCGAACATTACAAATATATTGTCTATTAGAAATTCCAGCATGTTTTTTTATATCAACTTCAGTATATTTATGTGTAGAATCAGAGTGGTGTTTGACGAAATAAGTATCCTGATAGCCAATCACTAGGTATTTAAATTTTCGGGTACCACCTTTAGTGAAAAAGCAGTTGTCTATGATGCTAAAAAGTCTTTCTTTTAATTTTTTATGTGGAATAGTAGTGTAAAGAGTTGAGAAAACATAAGTTTTGATACTGTGAATTCGAGAAAAATTGTGTGCCTTCAAATTTTCTAAAAGCTGTTTAGAATTTTTAAGTATCCACATCTGATTTACACCGCTTCTGGAATAAGCAACTGTACAGTTTTTTTTTAAGTTTCTCCTTAACAGCTGTCAATATCTTGGTAAGGAGTAAAGATAAAGGTTTGGTAGAACATTTGCTGGATCCTGCTATGTATCTTTGCTTATATGGGGTTTTATGAAGTTTAGGTATCCAGTATAAATGTGGTAGCTCGAAATCGGTCTCCGTTGCAGGTATATCAAATGAGTGTAATACGGACACGTGATTTTGAAGGATCTCGTCCTTTGAAAGTGAGCTACGTGTGTATGTAGGATTTCCAGAATACGTATTAAACCCAAGTTCTTCTAATAAACAATTATAGTAATGTGCCTTACAAATAAAAACTATATTATTATTATCATTTATACAGTTAAAAGATGACCAGTTATGGTATAAACAAAATAATGCTTATGTTCCCATAAAAAATGTCAGATTCAAATTGATGACATCATTGATAGTTCATTTTCTGATAATATACTAACAATTTCAAAATGTTCTGTCAAAAATTGTAAAACATGTCATATATTAATAACTGATCAAGGGTTCAACAGCAATCTGACAAAGAAGCATTACAACACCAGAAGCTGGGATCATCTAGATTGCAAATCATTTAAAGTTGTTTACGGAATTTATTGCACCTTGTGTGGTTAGATTTATTTTTGCGAGACTAAGTGACCCTTAGATAAAAGAGTATCTGGTCATCGATTCGAGATTAATAATGGCGGTAACCAGATACTCTATCGACATTTCAACTCCCCTGACCATTTCCATCTTGTCTATGACAGTGCGTATAATTGAAAAAATATACCACTGGACCAACAATCCCACCTTGAGTACCCCCTTCCGTAGACAACGTGAAGAATTTTGGATTAAACATCTTGGCACTGCATAACTCTATGGATGTAACGATAATATTCAAGGTGTAGGCAATCTATCAAGCATACTGTGTAATGGTGTTAATGTGATGGAACATTTTAATTCTAAGGTAAGACGTAAACGAAGTCACGGACATCGTTCATACAACCGACCCTACATACATGATGTCACTTTTTCATCTCTTTTATCTTACGTTAACAAACAATTGGGTCTTCATCACATTCGCAGCAAACTTTATTCTGTTCCTTTTACAATTCTTAATGAACTTTTTCAGGAATCAAGAATGTACCCTTACACGGATTCTTCAACTCCAGAATACATACTGAACTCCGTTGTAATGGACATCGCTTATCACAGACTGTTTAAGCCTGCACACGTTACAAACGATGACTGTTCTAAACAAAAAAGTCTTTTTACTTAAACTTAAATTTACAAATAAAGGCATAGACTGTTTAAACATTGGCAATGTTCTAAATCACAAAAAAGTTCAGTCCTGTGTTCCACCATATTTTAAATTGAACGCCTTGCATTTCATATAGCTATACACCTACCATCACATCCAAGCTATTCAATTATACACAGGTTTTGCCGTGCCTTGACATCAACCATCTTCTACACAACACTGTCACATGTTCATGTGCTTCTTCTCCCTTCAAATACAATCCTATCGGACATGTCATCACCGGCGACGTTTCTATTGTTGAAAATGAAAGCCTTAAAAATCTTATTTTAAGGGGCCCTAAATACCGGGAAGCCTGTTCCTTTAATTGGCGTCAGAATTTCAGTTTAGTTATGAATTCTGTCGAAGATTATGCCAGACGATGGGCCAAACATGAAGACGTAGAACCAGACACTTTGTCTGAATGGCAAAAAGCCACATTCTTAAAGGGACTATGAAAACACGTTATCCCTCTATATTTAGTGTGCTAAACGCTTTTTTTAAAAGAATAACCTTGAAAATCTTTTAGATTTATATCAAATTAAATTATATTAATTTTAGCCAAATGTAGAGATAAAGATAAAAGAAAACCTATATAAAGCAAAGGTAGCCAATTCTTATATTTACAGAATTTAACTCGTCTGAAGAGTTTAATACTCGTCATACACACGTAGCTCACTTTCAAAGGACGAGATCCTTCAAAATCACGTGTCCGTATTACGCTCATTTGATATACCTACAACGGACACCGATTTTGAGCTACCATATTTATATTGGATAGCCAAATTCCATAAAACTCCATATAAGCAAAGATACATAGCCGGATCCAGCAAATGTTCTACCAAACCTTTATCTTTACTCCTTACCAAGACATTGACAACCGTTAAGGAGAAAATTCAACAATACTGTACAGTTGCTTATTCCAGAAGCGGTGTAAATCAGATGTGGATACTAACAAATTCTAAACATTTAGAAAATCTGAAGGCACACAATTTTTCTCGTATTCACAGTATCAAAACATATGACTTCTCTTCTCTTTACACAACTATTCCACATAAAAATTAAAAGAAAGACTTTTTTAGCATCATAGACAATATTATAAACATACTACCAAAGTTATAATGCTCAAGACGATATCGTTTCTGTCAATTAGACTTCATCAGTTGAACTCCAATTTAAAAGTTATGTATATTTTCTAAAGAGAAAGTGGTATTATACAAGGCCAAATAATATCTCTAAAAGTATAGCCAAAATCCGTCTAAGAGTAACCACTGTTAAAAATGACTATCTTAGCTTTAGAAAAAATTTGAATTTAACTGATGTTAACAGTGCCAAATATCACTTTAGTATAAGATGAACAGCTGGTACCGAAATACCAGGTACTAGGTTTATGTATACCCTCGGGGACTCGAACGGTCCACCAGCAGTGGCACCGACCTAGTGGTTATAAATATTATAAACATACTACCAAAGTTATAATGCTCAAGACGATATCGTTTCTGTCAATTAGACTTCATCAGTTGAGCTCCAATTTAAAAGTTATGTATATTTTCTAAAGAGAAAGTGGTATTATACAAGGCCAAATAATATCTCTAAAAGTATAGCCAAAATCCGTCTAAGAGTAACCACTGTTAAAATTACTATCTTAGCTTTAGAAAAAAAATTGAATTTAACTGATGTTAACAGTGCCAAATATTACTTTAGTATAAGATGAACAGCTGGTACCGAAATACCAGGTACTAGGTTTATGTATACCCTCGGGGACTCGAACGGTCCACCAGCTGTTTTTTCACTAAAGGTGGTACCCGAAAATTTAAATATCTAACGATTGGCTATCAGGATACTTATTTTGTCAAACACCACTCTAATTCTACACATAGATATACTGAAGTTGATATTAAAACATGCTGGAATTTCTAATAGACAATATATTCGTAATGTTTGGAGACGTGGTCTTTCAACCAACTGTCGGCATTCCAATTGGAACCAATTGTGCCCCTTCATTGGCCGACCTGTTCCTTTATTCATACAATGCTACATCATTCAGAAACTGCTGAATCAAAAGAAGAAAAAGTTAGAGGTTTCCTTTAATCTGACATTTACATATATCGACGACGTTTTGTCAATTAATAATGACAATTTCTATACATATGTAAATGCGATATATCCCAGCGAACTAAAAATTAAAGATACAACAGTATCAAGCACACATGCTTCACACTTAGACGTTTTACTTAAAATAGACACAGACGGGAAATTTGCAACTAAGCTATACGAAAAACGCGACGATTTCGGCTTTCCCATCGTAAATTTTCCATATTAACGTAGTAATATCCCTCAGTCACCCGCATATGCAGTTTATATTTCACAAATGATCCGATATGCCAGGGCGTGTACAACATATGAAGATTTTTCATTGAAAAATTATTGACACGTGGATATCGAAAACCGCGTTTAATGTCAACGTTCCGCAAATTTTACGGTCGGTATAATAGTCTTGTTTGCGATTACTCTGTTTCACTAAGTGAAATGTTGAGTTGCCTTTTCGTTGGCGGTTCTTGAGACGTCTGTACCAATTGTGACGAGGATTCACTCCTCACGTATTTCATTGGACCTGACTGTGGACTCACGGAGGGTGTGACCGGTCGACAGGGGATGCTTACTCTTCCATGGCACCTGATCCCACCTCTTGGTTTCCAGAGGTCCGTGTTTGTCCATTTTTACCGGATTCGTTTCTATGTCATGGACATTATATTGATTTTTTATATTCATAAAGTTTAGTTTCTAGATACTCAATGTTAAAGTTGCGTAAGCTGGTGCTATTTTTCTTCCCATGGCAATTCCTATTATTTGTACATATTGTTTATTATCGAATTGGAAAGTTTTGTTGTCAAAATTAATTCAATGACATCAATAATAAATTCTTCATTTAAGCGATGGTGTAAATTGTTAGGGAAGTTACGAACGAAAAAGGAAATTGCTTCTCTACCTAAATGATGTAGAATATCAAATAAAGACTTGATACACCAAAAGTAACTAGTATTTAATGTTATATGGAATTTTACTTATAAAGTCTATATCACAAAACTTTTGATTTCTTTATGAAAGGGCTGTAATAAAATTTCGACCAAATTACTCAGTTTATGTGTTGGACAAGATGGTCCAGCGACGATAGGTCTGAATTTCAATAAGTCTGTATTTGAATCGCATTTGTTATAATTGCTGAAAAATGAGTATTAGGCAGTCTATAAAAATTAGTAGTTTTTTCATTAAATTCTATCAGATATTCCATTTCTTTCTTAGTGAGAACGTTGTCATATTTATTGAATTATTTGTTTTATTTTATTTTTGTTTGTTTCCATTATTTCATGATTATTATTATCGTTAACATATTATGAATGTTTACAAACAATGAAAATTCTAACATCGGGGTGCAACTTATTGCAAAAATAAGAGATCTAAAGTATGTGACATCATTATTGAATGTCAAAGTGACATCATTATTGAAGGTCAAACTTTTTTTTTAAATCCTGTTTATTATTTTATATTAAAAAAAATATTAAATTGCAATTCTAAACACGTAATATATGTCATTTTATGTGAACATCGCAAGGAAGAATATATTGTTTGTTTGTTTGTTTGTTTGTTTAACGCCACTTTCAAAGATATTTCAGTTATATCGTGGCGATACATTTTAACTTTTTTCTTTTTTATTTAAAAACAGTGACTGTATTTTCCTTATAAAACTTTTGAATATTAAAATACTCAGTCACTAAACTACAGAGTACCTCTACACAAAAGCAATATAAAGTTACCGTATTCACATAATTGTAATTTATTCGTTTCTAAACTACTATATTTCAGTGTAGTAAAGGGAATTTCAAAACCATGCGAATATATGAAACAGATGAGTATTCGAATATTACACTCAAAAAGCAATATTTTATTGATAAACTCATTACTTAACAGAACCTAACCCACACATTTCATATAACTAATATTGTTTATTCTTTTCATTAAGCTTCCTACATTAGTGTTATCTTATCTATTTCATCCACTGCTTATACATGTATTTACTTTACCACTATGAAAGTCATGATATATATTCAATACATTTTTGTTGATGATCATTGCCTAATGAGAGATTGTAAAGCGAGACTGAAAACTGTTTTGTGATGTGGTATTCTTTATTTGATGACTGTTCATTTTTCCAAACATTTGATACTCAGAAGCGTTGTGTGTTTTTCCTGTTTACCATACTTACCACGCCTGACACTGACATATACAGATTTAACAGATTATTAAAATGTATAATGTGTACAAGAGTTGAATGAGGTTATATTTTGACAGACATAACGTGTCAAATCTTATAAACGTACTTGGAGATTAATGCATGAGTAAATATGTAGTACATTTAATTATGATTTTGTCTCTCATAGTGTAGACCTAATTTAAATTTGCACTGCCACATTATTTGTCATATATATATATATATATATATATATATATATATATATATATATATATATATATATATATATATATATATATATATATAGGATATATAAGCTCTCTCTCATATAATATATATATATTTGAGAGAGCTTAACTTTTGCGTTACTTACGAATTTAATTAACTATCGAATATTTAGATAATATTTTGTGTCTGTTAACCTTTTTGCGTAAGCCTCTACAAAATGTTTCGTCTACATGATAGCAATTATTTAGGTCAATTTCTATAGCACAAACCACATACTCTTCAATAAAAATGTAAACCTGTTCAATATTACTGCTTCCAACAGGGCTAATAAAAGTCTGTAGCAGTTTTAAACTCGCATATTCAAGTATTTGCAAATAATAAGTAAAGATGAATGCGCGAAATAAAGTATTTGCAAATATAAGTAATATGTTATCCCTATCTATTATCTTTATCTCATGATATCTATAATCTTTATCATTCAACTGAAAATGTATTATTTCTTACAAATAAAGCATTTGCTTTTGCTTTTTTTTTTTTTTTTTTTTTTTTTTTTTTTTGGTAAAAGGCAGGGTATAATGTATTAGACATTTTGAGTTCTTTATATGGCGACATCAGAAAATGCCGAATTTTAATTTATTCATTTTATTTTAAATCGATGTTGTTATGTTCTACTCAACAAATTATAATCAAAACATTAGATTCAGCAAAGATGAAAATTATACGCCTTGCAAACTTTTTCAGCGTTCTATCGAGTCACACAAAATCTTTTCAACAGCTGATGTAACTTGTCTATAAGAACTAAATTTACACAGTGTACATTCTTGTGTGTAATAGTTTTTACAATGTTGGTTATACTATCACCTTTTCACCGAACTCGAGAGATTTCCATGGACCATTTGCGACGGGTGTGGTATGCGAACGCCTTTCGGACACGTGCTCCTATCCCGTTTGGAGTTCGCAATTGTTCTGCGTGTCGAGACCGTTTATATATCTAATTTGTCATATTCTTATGTATTGTTAGCTTCTTTTAGTTAATATCCATTAGTACTACTTCATTATACTTATACAGGACTGTCTGACTCCAAGGAACTGGATAGGAAATGAGCTGAGATAGGCTACCGTACTGAAGATTTGCAATACAGCTTTATAAGATAAGAAAAAAGATTGATTTGTTTTCAGAACAGTCGACGAGTTGTGCAATGTACACTGAGATATGGTGTGTACCTATGGGATCCATGTTTCCTGGTTGGTAATGTATCATCGTACATAAATAACTTCCGAGGCATAGTAACATTGCCTAGAACCAGACGACTGATGACTACAGTGGATTTGGAAACAATCATCTACCTATTGTACTACAACTATACGAAATCACAGAAATAACTCGTGAGATACACATCACACTTCTTTTTATAATGTACGGATATAAATGTATCCCTCAGGAGACTCAATCACAAATATCATGATTGAGATATATAGATATTTGTTTCAATGTTTAACTCCTAAAACAAGGTATAATTTCTTATAAGTGTTGAATAAAAAGCTGAACTGACTTTTATTTTCTTGAGTAAAACTTTTCTTAACTACAAAATCATGGACATGTAAACCGTAGAAATAACTAAAAAAAACACCTGTTAATGCTAACATCAGTGACTGGTTGTCTTACTCTCTAAAGCGCCTCATATATGATAATATACAGTTAACCCCTTCACCTCTAAATATCTAAATGGAATGCTCTTTTCTATTGTTTAGACCAATCTATTATGGTCTGTAGGGGTTAAAGTGTTGATGTATACCATTGAGGGAGTTAGATTTCAGATCCACTGATATATTTTACGGAGGAGGCAAAGTATAGTCAAGTGAGACCAGAATCTTGCTTACTCCTTCAATGATATAGAGCCGGCCTGGATCAGTCGGTAGCGCGCTCGACTCTTGATCATGAGGTCGTGAGTTCGAGTCCAGACGGTGGCAGGTTGGTTTCCTGTCCGTGGATGAGACAGTAAAAACCGAGGTCCCGTGTACAAACAAACGAACGTCTAAAGCTTGCGATATTTTATTGGTTTCATTCACAACCTTTATAAATAATATATATAATATAATCGATTTACTAATTTTATTCCATTTAAGCTCTCTCTATGATATAATCGATTTACTCGATTTTATTCAATCTAAACTTGCAATATATAATATTATCGATTGACTACCTTTACACACCTTAATTTCACGAAAACAGACACAAGCGAATAACAAAACTACTAATTTTTCACTTGAAATTAATCTTACAGGTTTTAATTCTGTGAAATAAAGTGTTGAGTGTTAAAGACAAATGTAGAACAGGGTAAGACATAATATGAAAAATACTCCATTTAAACACATTATTTTCGAGTTCTAGTATAGAGAAAAGAAGAGATTTAGAATAAAAAAAGCCAACTTATTTCCGGTAGTTTTTAAGTTTACATTGATATAAGAAATTTATCTATATGACAGGTACAAGGTGCTAGATGGCCAATAATAGAATACATTAAATCAAATAAGTTCACATCGCATCCACTGGGCATATATTATATCGTATTATGTCTTTGTATCAAGTTTTATGTGAAGGGTTATTTTGTGTTTAGGTCAAGTTTGAGTGTAACTGACATGACGACCACCACGTTTTTGTAATAAATAATGTCAAATAAAAGTAAAAAATGTTAATCTTTTTCTGCTTTACTTATATAACTTGTTCACCCCTAAAGACACATTTAGACTAGGCTAAGTCATTGATTTACAGGATAATCCATTGTTTTTCAGGGGTTAATGAGTTTGTCACTCATATAAAATAATGTTTAGTTGCCAAAGATCCACTTTCATATCAGAATTGCCGAGGTTTCCTTTGAAGAAAATGCATCGGACACTGATCATCTTTCAGTTTATTTTATGTTTGTTTTTGCTACAAACAGCCGGTCAGGAACCATCAGGTGAGAGTGTGTATTTGTGATAAATCATTTCATTTCTTCAAATTTTTATGCAGACAAAAACAAATCGACGACGCTTAAAATCTAATTAAATCGCCCGACAGTATATAGTAAATTTAAAAAGACAAATAATCATCATTTTTATCTATCCTACTTTCGTTTTCCATTTACTTAACATTAGATAAAAAGGTGCAATAGCTTGCCACATACGCCTAGGACCGGTTTTGAGGTTCCGGGACTACTTTTATGTTAATATATTCATACGCCCTGTAACGATGACACACTACGGAAGTATTTTATGTTACTGTGGTTTGTTGTGAATTAGATAACGAAAAAAATAATTCTGACCATTGTATCGTTGATATTGACATACTTAGTATGATAAAAATGTTACTGAATGTATATGTTGAAATATTTACGCCCTCGTTCTTGGCGAAAAAAAGACTTCGCAAACTCGGTCCTTTGCCGCGCCAAGAATTATCATCATCATCATCAGTATTATTTTTGCTTATAGCATCAGTATTATTATTATTTTCTGTGAAATAGATATTCATTTCAAATGTCAATTTCGTTAAATATTTGGTCTGATGTTTTTGTTTTTAAACATTCACTTTCATATACTATACCTGTTGGGAGACAAATAAGTCATTTTGTAACATTCCATACCTAACATTCATTTTAGTATTGCACTGATAAACAACTGCTCTCTACAATCAATAGATATTTCAAATATGTCGTCTTCATGTAAATTCACTAAATTTCTGTAGTCCGTCAGCCTTTATTCAAATTCATTTTCACTTATTATTTATTACATGTATTTTTAATTATTCTTTACAGGAGAAGTGGTATCTATCACCTACACAGATAGGGGTCCTAGCACATTTAATATCTGTGCTTATTGTCGGCAGATTGGAGACTATTATTGTATTGTACTATATTGTTTAGGAGGATTTGTAGTACTAAGTGATTCCGATTCCGATTAGACCAATCCATCGACTCTCCTTACAGAATCTAACTCTGAATGGGTTGATATGCCCGTGTTGTCAAATTCAGCATCGTTATTCCTGTGACAGTTGGAATCGGTACCATAACTTCCATCATCAGAAGCATCTTCGAGTTTTTCGCTTCGAGACAACATGCAGCCAAGAATAAATATGGGAACTAGGATAACTGTATTCGACGAATATAACCATATTCCCGTATGTTGAATAATTCATTGATATTCTTTATTCGTCTTAGCCACAACAAGATATAACAACTTTTCTCTATTCATCAAAGTTTTATAAGGACACATGTATAATATATCCAGACAAAATCGCTAGATTACTTGTTGCGTGTGTTCGATTAGTTCGTATACACACTAGATTATATGGCATACTAATATTTGAGTTGATAACAATTTTGTATATGTACATTATAATTGATATGGATAAGTAAAGATACAAGCATGGATTATGCAGTGTGCACATATACATCTATTGTGCATGTACAAATGAGAAATCAATATGTGTGTATATTTATATATGTCTTTAAATATCAGATAGGAGTAAGTTTCTTTTCTGTCTCTTATTATTTTTCTTTTTTTTTTCTTTTTCTTCTTATCTTTCACTTTGACTATCTATCACTATATTCTGCTCTACACTTCTTCTGTCTATTGCCCAGGAAAAATCTGCATTTAATATTTTTAATCTAAAATAATTCAAATAATTCAAAATGGAAATATAAAAATACCATACATATTATATTCTTATTTAATTAAATTATATAACATATATGATTATATAGTACAGGTATATTATATTCATATCATTATATATTTACTAACAGTTGGAGTTGTATGAAACATTGTGATCAGTCTGAATCCAGGGCCCCAACCCTGGCAGACTGAAACACTAATATATCTGAGCAATAAAAATTAAAAAATATATATTTGAGTTGATAAATAGAGTACTGACTGCCGGATCAGAATAAATTTATTCATCAAAGTATCTCACAAATGGCTCATTTTGTCTATACAGAGGTAATTACATGTTCTGTAAGCCCTATATACACAAATACAGTTAACTTTACGGCAAATTGATGGCAATGTTATATTGTGGTAAATGGCAAGGTTAAATGTTGACGTCAGTCTCTTACAGATTCAGGTTAAAAGTACTCATTTAATCTTCTTGGCATACAAACCTACTAAGAAAGCGTATCGGGATCAAATATTCGCATTTTTCATAATTCCTAAAATATCTACATCGACCGGAATTTTGTATTTCCGTGAGGTTATGTCACTAATATTAGCATTGCGTTACCGACATTTCAGATTTTTTTTACGTTATTATACAGACTAGATGCCCTGGGAAAAGAAAGTGAACAGTATAGTCATATAAAAGAGGACAAATACACGACAAAATCTCTGAAACTACGAAATGGGGCTTCTTTCGCACCTCAGAAACAGCACTAACCCCATTGGAAATTGGTCACCTGTATGTAATCTGCATGAAAGTGATGATGCAGAATGATATCAAAATGTTCATCAAGATAAAAGCAACTATCAGAAATTTTCGCCTATACAATAATTTTATTTTAACCTTTAAAAATAGACAATTCCATAAATTAGAATATAAAAATCTAGGATAACAAAGTATAAATCTTCAGGATGTCCAGGATACAATATACGAATCTGGTGAGCCGGCCTGGCTCAGTCGTTAGCGCGCTCGACTCTTGATCGTAGGGTCGTGAGTTCGAGTCCAGCGAACGACAGGTTGCTTTCCTGTCTTGCGGATGAGACAGTAAACACTGAGGTCCCGTGTCACAGTAGGTGTCGGCATGTTAAAGAACCCTCACTGCTCAATTGCCTTAAGTGTCGAGCATAGGCCAAACTTTGAAGCCCTCTACCAGCATTTCGTGATGTCTCCATATGAGTGAAAGATTCTTGAGTGGGACGTTAAACAACAATAAACAAACGAATCTGGTAAATAAGGGCTAAATACGGACTTCTTGAAATCCAGAGGTGGGATTAGCTGTTATGGAGGAGTAAGCGAATATGTGGTGAGTTAATGCAAATGTAAGTAATTATATTATTTTAAAGTATAAACGACTAGTTCTCTTTTGGGAAAATGGGTTTACTTATTAAATGAATAAGATCTCATCAAAACTTACCCATTGTTTATAAACAGAGTGAATAATGTATTTCAGGAATAACGTTTCTCGGGATAAAAGATCACAATTTTATCAAACAGTTTTAAAATCTAGTTTAGGTAAGTCAATATTTTGAGGAAAAGTGCAGTTGTATTCTCAAATCAAATCCTATATGTTGTGATGGCCTATATGTTGTGGTGGCCTATATGTTGTGATGGTCTATATATGTATGTTGTGATGGCCTATACGTTGTGATGGCCTATATGTTGTGATGGCCTATATGTTGTGATGGCCTATATATGTATGTTGTGATGGCCTATATGTTGTGATACTTAATTAATATGTTGTGATGGCCTATATATGTATGTTGTGATGGCCTATATATGTATGTTGTGATGGCCTATATGTTGTGATGGCCTATATATGTATGTTGTGATGGCCTATATGTTGTGATGACCTATATTTGTATGTTGTGATGGCCTATATATGTATGTTGTGATGGCCTATATGTTGTGATGGCCTATATATGTATGTTGTGATGGCCTATATGTTGTGATGGCCTATATATGTATGTTGTGATGGCCTATATGTGTATGTTGTGATGGCCTATATGTTGTGATGGCCTATATATGTATGTTGTGATGGCCTATATGTTGTGATGGCCTATATATGTATGTTGTGATGGCCTATATGTTGTGATGGCCTATATTTATGTATGTTGTGATGGCCTATATGTTATGATGGCAATATATATGTATGTTTGATGGCCTATATGTTTGTGATGGCCTATATATGTATGTTGTGATGGCCTATATGTTTGTGATGGCCTATATATGTATGTTGTGATGGCCTATCCGTTGTGATGGCCTATATATGTATGTTGTGATGGCCTATATGTTGTGATGGCCTATATATGTATGTTGTGATGGCCTATATGTTGTGATGGCCTATATGTTGTGATGGGTCAGTATATGTATGTTGTGATGGCCTATATGTTGTGATGGCCTATATATGTATGTTGTGATGGCCTATATATGTATGTTGTGATGGCCTATATATGTATGTTGTGATGGCCTATATGTTGTGATGGCCTATATGTTGTGATGGCCTATATATGTATGTTGTGATGGCCTATATGTTGTGATGGCCTATATATGTATGTTGTGATGGCCTATATGTTGTGATGGCCTATATATGTATGTTGTGATGGCCTATATGTTGTGATGGCCTATATATGTATGTTGTGATGGCCTATATATATGTATGTTGTGATGGCCTATATATGTATGTTGTGATGGCCTATATGTTGTGATGGCCTATATGTTGTGATGGCCAATATATGTATGTTGTGATAGCCTATATATGTATGTTGTGATGGCTTATATGTTGTGATGGCCTATATATGTATGTTGTGATGGCCTATATATGTATGTTGTGATGGCCTATATATGGCCTATATGTTGTGATGGCCTATATATGTATGTTGTGATGGCCTATATGTTGTGATGGCCTATATGTTGTGATGGCCTATATATGTATGTTGTGATGGCCTATATATGTATGTTGTGATGGCCTATATATGTATGTTGTGATGGCCTATATGTTGTGATGGCCTATATGTTGTGATGACCTATATGTTGTGATGGCCTATATATATATATATATATATATATATATGATATATATATATATATATATATATATTGTATATATATATATATGGCCTATATATATATATATATATATATATATATATATATATATATATATATATATATGTTGTGATGACTGATATATGTAATGTTGTGATGGCCTATATATGTATGTTGTGATGGCCTATATATGTATGTTGTGATGACCTATATATGTTTGTTGTGATGGCCTATATGTTGTGATGGCCTATATATGTATGTTGTGATGGCTGATATATGTAATGGCGTTGTGTGATGGCCTATATATGTATGTTGTGATGGCCTATATATGTATGTTGTGATGACCTATATATGTTTGTTGTGATGGCCTATATGTTGTGATGGCCTATATGTTGTGATGGCCTATATGTTGTGATGGCCTATATATGTATGTTGTGATGGCCTATATGTTGTGATGGTCTATATATGTATGTTGTGATGGCCTATATGTTGTGATGGTCCATATGTTGTGATGGCCTATATGTTGTGATGGCCTATATGTTGTGATGGCCTATATGTTGTGATGGTCTATATATGTATGTTGTGGTGGCCTATATGTTGTGATGGCCTATATGTTGTGATGGCCTATATGTTGTGATTGCCTATATGTTGTGATGGCCTATATATGTATGTTGTGATGGCCTATATGTTGTGATGGCCTATATATGTATGTTGTGATGGCCTATATATGTATGTTGTGATGGCCTATATATGTTGTGATGGTCTATATATGTATGTTGTGGTGGCCTATATGTTGTGATGGTCTATATATGTATGTTGTGATGGCCTGTATGTTGTGGTGGCCTATATGTTGTGATGGCCTATATATGTATGTTGTGATGGCCTATATGTTGTGATGGTCTATATATGTATGTTGTGATTGCCTATATGTTGTGATGGTCTATATATGTATGTTGTGATGGCCTATATGTTGTGATGGCCTATATGTTGTGATGGCCTATATATGTATGTTGTGATGGCCTATATATGTATGTTGTGATGGCCTATATGTTGTGATGGTCTATATATGTATGTTGTGGTGGCCTATATGTTGTGATGGCCTATATGTTGTGATGGCTTATATATGTGTGACAGTGATGAAATGATATTATTAAATAAATTAATTAAATTAAACAACTTTGTTTTTTTTAAATGTCTAATTATTGATACATGTACACAAAATTGAATGTTTTTTTTTTTTTGGTCATGTTTTGTCCAGGTGTGGTCATTGTGTTTTGTCCATATATATAACTAATCCGCCTTTTATAACTGTTGTGAAAGTTGTTGTCTGGTGATGTCTGCGTGTGGGGTGATAAAGTGGGAATGTTTCAAAACATTTTTTTTCGACACAATGCTCTTTTTATTAAAAGTTCAACAGCTTTATGTAATCCAAGATCAGCTTTAACAATATAGTGATCAGTTTTGTCGTGCTTAATTTTTTAACTACAGGGAAATCGCAGCTAAAGATTATCTCGTTTAGCAGACTATCCCACAGTTAGGACTATAATTATTCAATCCCTTAAAAAAAAAAACTTCTTCAATAAGAATTAAGATCACTTCAATAGTCGGACAAGTTGAGTAAGTTAGGAGATATTAATAGCGAGATTCCACTGTGTATTTTTATTTTTTTTATAAATACTTATAATAATAAATTTATAAATTCAATACAAATTAGGTCATTATTATCATTATTCAAATGCCGCGTGATCCCGATACAGTAATACACTTACCTTTTATGCAAACATGAGCATTACCAATCCACGGGTTCTTAAAATAGTATCGCATTTACATATGATACCAGCGATATATAAAGCTAATATTAGCTTTATATATCTCTGATGATACGTGTCTTTATACTATGATAAAGATTCATTGCTGGACATGAAAATATGTAAATATAAAACAACACACATGCAAATAAACATACATAAGTATTCAGTTATTTCTTTGTCTTTTTCACACTGGCTGTATGTCAGAAGATATTATTCTTTGACAGCAGCGGAAGTACATAACACAATTCGTCTTTTCCTCCTTTCTCTATAGATACAAGAAACAAATTTGTGTTGCCTAAATTTGAGAGTGTAAATATAAATTAAAATGTTTTATGATGTTTCAGTACACACAAACATCTTTCGAGTGTCAGGTAATGTTTTACTTAAAATATGCCTTGTTTCAAATTACCTGCATAACAGTAACAATAACTGTCGGTTACATCTTAATTACCTTTTGTCAGCCGCTGCCTCAATTATAAGTGACCAAATAAAAACCTATATGTATAAAGAATCAACGAAAGAAGATAGCATACCTGTTGGATAACGTATTTGAATATTCTAATAAGACTGCTACAAATCGTACATGAATGCGTATTTGTTTACTCAACTTCCGAATCCTGCCATGATGTGGCTGTAACCTGTCTATGCTATTTATAGTATATACGTTCATGAGACTGTAAATATCCATTAAAAGGTGAAGGATAAACTATTGACCAAATATGTTTTGTTTGCATTTTCTGGGTGACATTTTTATTTTGGCCCACTTTTTGCAAACTTTTTAACTTTGGTACAAGCTTTACACTAACAATTAGTTGTTAAATCATCTGTAGATACAGATTGTAACGAGAATTGAATATATTGTTCTTTACAGAGTGACATTCACGCCTGTTGTATTTGAAAATAAAAATGAATTACAAATAATTCCATTCACATCACTCTCTTTACGGTTATTAAAAAAATATTTCAAAATGAATCAAAATTTTCGTTAATTAAATCTGAGTATTACATCTTTCTCAAAATACATTACGGAAAAACCTTTATTTATAATTTGTCTCATCAAATGTGGCAAGAGGAAAAATTCAAGGTGAAAAGAAGGTTAAAGGTGTTGAAGCAAACATAAAAACGTCAATCAGTGTGTTAAACGCTTTTTTTAAAAGAATAACTTCTAAAATCTTTTTAGATTTATATCAAATTAAATTAGATTAATTTTAGCCAAATGTAGAGATAAAAGAAAACCTACATAAAGCAAAGGTAGCCACATCTTAAATATACAGAGTATTACTCGTCTGAAGAGTTTAATATTCTTTTTCTTTATTAATCGATTTCACAGGAAACGAAAACGTCATAGGCAGGAGAAGGTCGTGCTCCAGAATACTATATAACATTTCTGAAGAGGGACTTCATATTGTTTAACAAGATCCCCGTATCGAGCATAAAACTTCTTAAACGACGATTTCAACGTTCAACAAGGTAATCTTGTGTAAGTAGTTTATTGGCGAGTCGTTTCGCTCTCGGAATAAAACATTCAAAAGAAGAGCACGACCTGGCATGACATATAAGTTGTGAAACGAAAACGCCATAGGCAGAAGCTGGAATATTACTACTTAGAAATGTTCGTGATATGGAAATGGCATTAGAGTAAATCTAAGTAAAAAGCAGATGTGTTGCTCTCTGTCGTATCATTGATCTCAAACATAATTACCAGGCCGAGGTAATTCTGAAATTCTGTATTATTTTTAGACAGGACGTCGTCGATATACCTGTAAGTAAACTTGAACTGAGATGCAAACTGTTTATTTTCTTTGGAGAGCAGAGACTGTATAAATCCCGCTTCATATGAATACAAAAAGATGTCAACCAACAGAGGTGCACAATTGGTACCCAGTGGTATGCCAACAATTTGTTGGAAAACTTTTCCCGCAAAAACCACGACGATTTTGTGTACTAGAAACCCCAGCATGTTGATGATATCGTGTTTATCTGCGGAATCCAATAAATGTATGCCAATTCAAGCTCCGCGTCACTTGTCGGTATTCCAAACGAAGTTAGAACGAATTTATGAGTATCTAATATTTCAGAGGTAGAGAAATCGGTGAGAGTGAACGTTAAGTTTACAGGAAGTGTGCTGAGTCAAAAGTCCTCTTTTAGAATGCTGAAGTAGTATCGCCTGCAGACAAATGTGAGGTTGTTCGCTTTGTCAGCAGGAACAGTGATAAAATGTTCGTGGAGACAGGAAAGTTCTCTGACGACATTAGGGTCACAAACATTGAAATGTGTATGGTGTTGACAAAATGTTTAAACCGTCGAATTATTCGTTTGAGAACATTCCTGATCGACTTAATCCACTCTGAAAGAGTATCAAGTTCAGCATCCTCTTTCTTGGCCCAACGTATGGCGTACTCTTCTCATGCGGCGGCCATAATAATTTCAAAGATTTGGCGCCATGTAAATGAGACAGGTTCCCTATATCATTTGCCTTTGCATAAAATATCTCTCACTTTTCTGCCACGCACAAAGTTGTGATCACCTGTCACAACATGGCATATGGAGCGTACATGAACTGAGATGAAGGTTCTGGGAAAAGCTGGGTAAATTGAGTTGCTGCAAACTAGCTTTGCAATTGAATAGTTTAGAGGTAACTGAACGCGTATAGCTATACAAAATATATGCTGAATCTTTGAATTGGGAGTACGGAGGGATCTTATTTTGGACGAATATTTGGTTCAAAATATTGCTTATATTCAAAGTGCCAATACCATTATTGGCAAATTAGATCTTGGGGAACGAGCGATTACTCTTTTTTATGTTCATTAGTCCTGACAACTTTGAATAATTTAAGTATATCAACTTCAGTGTATTTATGTTTAGAATAACATTGGTCTTGGACGAAATAAATAAGTATCATAATAACTAATGTCTAAATATTTATAAAAACTTTTAGTTTCACTTTTAGTGAGAAAACAGTTGTCGATGATGCAACAAAATCTTTCTTTTATTTTTTCATGTTGAGTAGTTGTGTAAAAGTCGTATGTTTTTGATACTCACCTCTTGGTTTCCAGAGGTCCGTGTTTGTCCATTTTACCGGATTTGTATCTATGTCCTGGACATTCTATTGATTTACACGTTAGTATCTGAAATTTTTATATTTATACTATGAATTTGAGAAAGATAGTTTGTCAAATTTTCTAAAAGCCGATAGTTAAAGTATCCACATCTGATTTACACCGCTTCTGGAATAACCAAAGTACAGTATTGTTGAAGTTTCTCCTTAACCGCTGTCAGTCTTTCAGTTCGGAGTAAAGTTAAAGATTTGGTGGAACATACTGGACCTGCTATGTATCTCGTCCTTTGAAAGTGGGTTGTGTGTATGTAGGATTACCAAATTTCGTATGAAACCATAGATCTTATCTACAATTATAGTAATGTGACTTACATTAAACACTATTATATTATTTGAGGCTTTGTCTGCTGGGATCAGTACATATTGGTTATGTATTCTGAGTATCATATCCGTGGCATATTTTCATTTTCATGGGAAAATAATAAGTTTAAAACATTGTTTTATTGGAACAAAAATTATTTATTTAGTACTCTTTCACATCCAGAAATTTTTGCAAACTTAGGTTAATTTGGAATTTTTTTTCAGGGCTTTCTATGAATCCAGGGTTATCACTATGTAATTATAGGGCTTTATTTGTATGTTGTTGTCTAGTTACGGTTTTTTGTGAAGGTATGAGACAAGGGTTTTCTCTGTGTAAATGGTGTGCATTCGGGGTTTTCTTTGTAGGAAGGTTGATGTCCAGGAATTTCTCTGTAGGAAGTTTGGTGTGCAGGGTATTCTTTGTATGAAGATTGGCGTCCAGGGCTGTCTTTGTAGGAAGGTTTGCAACCAGGACTTCCTTTGTAGAAATGTTGGTGTCCAGGGCTTTCTCTGTAGGAAGGTTGTCATCAACGGCTTTCTTTTTGGGACGGTTGGCACCCAGGGCTTTCTGTGTATGAAGGTAGGAGACCAAATCCTTCCATATGTTTGAATTTTATCTGTCATGTTTTAGAACTCATCAGCGGAATTCCACAAGATGTATTAAATGTCTAAATACTGTTACATAAAACTGAACTTAGAGTATATATGCCACACCTTTGTTAATTATCTTTCAAAAGTTTTGTTATGTAAAACATAAGATTATAAGAATATTAATATCAAAATGTAATACAATGAGTTTTAACGGTTTTTCATGCAGAAGAATATTTTGAAAATGCAGTAGTGTCTTCAACTTGCACGAAGCATAATTATAGGTTACTGGGTGCATGTGCATGATAATTACGAAATATGCATGACAATAAAACCTTTAAGATTGAGGTACTGTGTGTGGCTGTTTTACATTAAAATACTGTTTATTTTCAGCACTGTCATTTGCGGTCATTGACAGAAGACAGAAATGTTTAATCACGTGTCTGAAGTTCATCCGGAAGTCATTAATATTATCTGTTCAATACTTGCGTGAGGTTTCCATGGAAATTTTGCAACTGCCAGAGGACACTGACTCCTTCCATACACCTGGTTCTATCCCGTTTGGGATTCGCAATTGTTTTTTATGTTGAGACCATTAACATAATCTAATGGACTTGAGTTTCCATTATCCATTGGTACTTCTTCACCTTGAGCTTTTGGCTCAGGGTTGCAGAGATATTAAACGGAAATTGAATTATTGGAAATTTTCTAAGTTCAAGGGGCATAACTCTGTTAAAAATTGTTTGATGGTAACCAAATAAAAACTAGACCTAGATATTCTCATGATATATCTGTATACCAAATTTCGTTTCAATATGAGTATCCGCTGAAGAAATCATGAACGGAAACTGTTGGTGTACGGACTGTCTGACCTAACGACCGACCTACCTACCGACTGACCGACAGTTGCAAAGCAATATGCCCCTCCTCCTACGAAGGTTGTCATAATAACGTTCTCGTGGATATCACTATATAAGATATAATATTATGTTTTTTGACTTAATATTTATTATATACGAATGTGTAATTATTCAATTTTGAAGTTGTTTAAATGTCCTAACATTAATCGTGCGGTTGACCATGATTATGTTAATAATAGATGTTTTTAATGCGGTATTAATATATGCAACATTAAAATAAAAATTATATTCATTGTCAACATATAGTTTTAACGTAGACGTTGGAAATGTCAAATGTTAACGACAAAGCAAGTGTATTTACAGAAAGATAGCAAAATGTCGATTTACAATGATAAATCGTTTAATATTTATATTTTATATTGAACTTTATTTCCATTTGTGTCTTTATAACCGAGGCCGGCACTTAATCAAGACTTCCATTAGCAGACGTAATGAACATAATAATTCACCCACACAAAAGTGACACGTAGGGTTCCAGTAAAGGAAAACCGGAAGTAAAATAATGTGTTTTGTAATAACAGTTAAAGAGATTGTGGTTCCATATGCGTTTCAAAACAGCATTGCTATAGTTAGGTACAGTATGGATGGGATATATTGGAAATGGGAAAATAAGCGTCAAGATATCTCCTTGTTTGTCCCCGGAACATCAACATTTAGGCTTAATTGAGCGGAAGAAATTAACCAGTCTAGATTTAGTCTGTCGCTCTGCAGGGTTACCTCCAAATGGCGTACATACGCCAACTGAGTGTTCTTGTGTTTGTGTGGTCCTTTAGCCAGGTTAGTGCCGGTCTGCAAGGACCAATAGGTAAGATTTTAACATATCATTTAAACGTTTTCCATATCGTTCGTTTAACAGTTCTGGCAATAAATATTTCAAAAGTTAATTCATTCAGATATTATTCATTTATTACTTGTAAAAAAAATGTTCACCCTTGATACTTGCTGTAAAAGAAATCCGTGTAGATCCCTATATTTCTGTCTGTTTTAACTGTGTTTTTCGCCGCAATTAAAACATTTCTCAGTTATATGGTGGCGGCCAGTTTTCGGTGATGGAGAAGAGAAAGCGAGAACAATCTTCCTAGGAAGAGACCACCGGACCTCCTGGAGTAAACTGGCAACGGCTTATGTTCCTGTGAAGCTGTGTATATCTTATACCTAGAAAGAGATCACCTATGAGACCGTTATTATATCTAATCCATCGTATTCTTATCCACTTTGAGTTTCGAATATCCATTAGTACTTTGACTTCTAATTTTTCAAATTACAAATGTACAAATCCTTTCAAAGGGGCATTACCTGTGTGGAGGGTTCAAATATAAAATAACAAAACAGATATACATAGGCATACAATTCCCCGAATCCCTGAATATTTTGTTAAATATAAAAAATCTCAGATACCAAAGTATAAATCTTTAGGATGTCCAGGATTGCTTGAGAAACCAAGGTTTGGCACTTTTTCACTTGCAATTGATCAATTCAACCTTACTTTTTGTATATGCATACCACACAGGACCTGACCTTATTTTCACAAAACATAAAGAAATATAAGATTTTATGCCTTTGTTTAGCTCTTATTTGTTATTGTACATCAAGTACGAGTAGTAAAAGAAGACAAATTCTAATTATTTTTTTTTTTTTTGGTAAACACAGCTAATGTCCCTTTCATCACTTGTTGCGTAATGGTTTTCTCCTGTTTTTTATCCAAAATTTCACGTTTACATAGAAATACTAGTTTAGCAGCAAATCAATAATGTATTGAAATATTGCATATTCATTATTTTTTGAAAATGTGTCAAATTTCGTGAATATTTTGTGAACATTGAATAATCAATAAGAATTTCACCAATATGTTTTTTAACTTTTACAAGAGTTATCTATATTAGCTTGTACACATTAATGGGAATCCAATATTGCCATATCACATCTTCCTTTCCTGACAAAACTAGAGAGCACCACGAGTACAAACGAGACATACCCTTAACCTGGAAGTTTTCGCCCTTTAACAATAGAAAACGTTTTATCCCTTCTTTAGTTTCCCCTGAATTACCATTGAATCATGGATGACATGCTTTGATCATTTAGATCAATATTGAAATTGAAATAATTTATATTACCTATTACATGTGTCATTTGCTTACTTTTAAATTGAAGATCAATTCAAAAGTGAGCAGTAGTCATGTGCTCACTTTTGAATTGATCTTCAATTTAAAAGTAAGCAAATGACACATGTATCTAGCATCTAGTATTTTATGTAAATTTTAATATTTTGTAGATATTATTTTTCTGTTGGAGCACAGAAACTAACTGCAGATCATTAAACTATTAAACACTGTTAATATATCCATGCATGTTCACGTATTCAGTAGTATGTTTTTACATACATTTGTAAGTAATTTTCCAATAGGACCTTCACCAGGAGCAGCAGTTTTGGCGCTTTTAGATATGTGTGAATACTGTAAACAGATGAATGATCTGGAGTGCATTATCAGACACTGTCTCGGGTTAGGAGTCTCTGAGTTAAGTGATTCATATGGCTTCCTGGACGAAGGTAATTACTTTTCTCTAGATATACGTGGTTTGGGTTTTAAGCCTTGTATTGAAGAGTTAAGCCAAATTTATCTTTTTAAGGCCTACTGTTTTCCGACTATTTAAGGCTGTGTAACCAAAGAAGGGTGTGTGACTTTAGCAAAATGGACACAATAATTATTCAATAAAGCTGTAGCATCTAAGGCTACTCATGCTGATATGGTAGCAATACTAGGAGAGGATACCCCATTTTATTCTACCAAAAAAGACTAATCCTTAGATAGACTCAACATCAACAACAATCGTATATGTCTCAGATTTTACAAATGTCCATACCCTAATAATACGAAAATACATTAGAGTGTAACAGTTGAAATTCATACAAGAAACATGTAGAACAACAATCACAGCAAAATAATATAATTCCCCTTTACAGTTATGTGAATATGATAAAAAAAATTCTATTTGTCGTGGTATATACGTTTATAAACATTCATTGTAATTGGTATTAAATTTGCATATCAAAACACAAAGAAACAATTCCATATTCAATGTCAATCTGATATTAAGAGGTAGTTAGTACAATAATTTGTCTTAGATATATAATGAAAAATCATTCTGATGGTTAATCATTATTCTTTTAAAGATATATTTGGGGGGCATTCGGTTTATCTTGTTATGCGTGTATAAATTATGTAAAACAGAAACTGGCAGAGCTTTCTGAACTTTGAATTTCTTTTTACATGCTCAATCACCAATCAACTAGCATCAGGTGGAACTGTATAAACGATATCAAAAGTATTAACAATAGAAACTTCAAATAAATATCACAAGCATGGTGAATATTGGACAGTTGTGGACCTGCCACGTGATGCAAAACAATCATTTATTTTGTTTTTTTTTTTCTCTTTACCTTTAAGAGGTATTAGTTGGTACAATAATTTTTCTTAAAGTTGTAATGAAAAATTATTTTGTGGTTAATTACTTGATCACTTATTTCTTTGTGATTCATTCGGTTTACCTTGTTATGTATATTGTCTTTGTATTAAGTATCAATAGCAATTAATTCCTAATTTGTCTATATTGTTACGAGTGGCAGGTTAATCAAGGACGTATATGGCACCTGATCCCACCTCTGAATTTCCACATGTCCGTGTTTCACAATTTATGCACAATGTCTGTATATTATTATTTATTAGGTTTGTTACTGACCGTCTACGTGAATATGTCTGGCTTCGACTCACCTTCCATGTACTTGATCAACTCGACATATTTCTGTTTTATTTTGTTGAGAATAACATTCTCATTTTGGAAATGTCTTCCATTGTTATTGTACACAGAAATGTGTATCGAATCATCCGCCATTGTCTTCTTTCTTATTGTTTGTTTTTTTTTTTTTCTTTTTTTTTTTTTTAGATGGCAGGTAGTCACTTGACTTTTCTTAACCAATTAAATGTCGACATTTAACTCAGAGGCAAAAACAGAAGACTATATACAGAGCTTATGAATACTGGAGAGAAACACGGACATCCGGAAATTCAGGGGTGGGACTAGGTGTAATGTATTTTCCTTATCGTATATACATGTTATCACGGGAATTATAATTCTCTGTCTGCATTATAATCAATGTTATCATAACTGTCAGTAATTCCTTTTACAATAATCTGTTGACTCTCCTATCTATCTGTTTCATGCTTCTTACTGCTGTATTTTATTTCAGATGAATTTCATTATCCTGGAACAGGTTCTCGTCCATTAAATATATGTGCATACTGCAGAGAAATCCAAGACCAAGCGTGCATTCAACAGCACTGTCTAGGAGGATTCGCACCACGGGATCCTATATTTGATCTTGGTCAGTTTGTTATGATTCAAATATATTTGTTCTTGGACGATGTTAATTTACATAGAAAAGACATTTTGACATTTCTTTACCATCCATAAAATTCAATGTCTATTCAAATCCATACTATAAAGTGTTAATTTACCTTGTATTCATACACGCCTTTCTGTTGTATACAAGAGGAATATCAATTGGTGTTAACCTCCTGACCTATCTAGATCTACACGTGTTTTAATTATGTAACGACTGCACTGGTCATGCACAAGTCAATATCTCAATGATAAATTTTATTTTTATAAATCATGCTGATAACTGCATGACATTCAAAGTAAAGGATGTTTAAATACAGTTCTGTGAGTAAGAAAATAAAGCATATACTATAGGCCTTGTGATAGACATATTTATATCTTTGTGTAATCTAGATCGTGGAATACTTTGCCTGTAACAACTTCTTACATCATTGAAGATAAACTCATAGAATAACTAACACACACACACACACACACACACACAACCACACTTACACACACACTTACACACACACACTTACACACACATACACACACACTGAAAACTTTCCAGTTATGAGGTATTTAAATGTTAGGCATATAGATCTATAGTATGAATAAAAATATAATTGATATACATGTATAACCTTGTAATGTGTATGTATTATTTCAGTGTTGATATATAACCGTGTATGTGTATGTATTATTTCAGTGTTGATATATAACCGTGTATGTGTATGTATTATTTCAGTGTTGATATATAACCGTGTATGTGTATGTATTATTTCAGTGTTGATATATAACCTTGTATGTGTATGTATTATTTCAGTGTTGATATCTAACCGTGTATGTGTATGTATTATTTCAGTGTTGATATATAACCGTGTATGTGTATGTATTATTTCAGTGTTGATATATAACCTTGTATGTGTATGTATTATTTCAGTGTTGATATGTAACCTTGTATGTGTATGTATTATTTCAGTGTTGATATATAATCGTGTATGTGTATGTATTATTTCAGTGTTGATATCTAACCGTGTATGTATGTATTATTTATATTATAAACATATTACCAAAATTATAATTCAGTTTTAATTTCTGTTTAGATGATTTGCTTGATAATCGTGCTAACATATGTGCCTACTGCAGACAAATGGGAGATGAAGCATGTATTTCACAGCACTGTCTAGGGGGATTTGGTCCCGTAATCGACATGTTTAGCAATGGTAAGTTCTTCATTTAGTGTCACTTATACATCATTACAATTAACATATTTAATTTGTTTGTCTTCAATGTTCCTCTAAGTATACAAAGTAAAACAATCATACATAGAATCAAATCGGGTTCTCCATGGAACAGTGGTTATAGCAGCGCATTTTGAACCATTAAGTATCTCACTTGTCAGCAAAGGACCGAGTTCTGCTGGAACCTAAGCTGATGTTTGTGAAAAGATTTGCCAAACTTGGAGGAGGTTGGTGGTCTTTTCCTAGGAACAGTTGTAATCGGGCTCTCTCCTCCACCATGAAAAACTGGTCTACATCTTACCAAATAAATTTTACAAACATTATACAAAAGCTAAAATGCTAAAGACGATCGATCCTGGTAATTAGAGTTCATCAGTTGAGCTCCAATTTAAAATAGATTTTCTACAGGGAAAGTGATATCATACCAAGTCTAATAATAAGTCTAAATGCATAGCAAATCCGTGTAAGATTAAGCTCTGTAAAGAGTTGACTACCTTCGCTTTTAAAGAATTTAGAAATTTAAATGGTGTACATATCATACAACTTAAAATAGGCGTTTGTAGCGTAATACACTATTCAAATTTTAATTAAAAATCGATTTTTCCGACTATATTTTGCTTCTAAGGGTTAATATGATTTTAGGCTATTTCGTCCAAAGAGATATCAGTTGTTTCGGCTTTGACTTTCTATAATACATGAAGAATCTCAATCGACACAAAGGACCGTGTTAAGCGAACAAACTTTCGTTAAACATTCTAAATGAAACATAGTTCAATCACACATTTAATTACACCCAATTTCTACAACCTTCTGGAATCCATGTGGCTGCATAACTATCTACAGTTGTATATAGATTCTGAAGTTCTCTAACAAATAGCCGTTTGTTATCATATTTATCTGAATAGAACTACTTAATTTACAGAATTAAAAATATATGAGCTTTAATCAGTGAGTCTCATTTCAAATTGTAAATTAATGATCACATATTCGGGTACCTGTTTTTAAAATGATTTTTAGAAATGACAGTTATTATGCATCATGTGTTCTACAACAACGTATCGTTTAAGTGTACCACGTGCATATCAGATGTATAAGTGTCAAAATAAGTGTGCAAGTGTCAAAGGCTCAAGAAGTGGTCACGTGTACACCGTCGACATTTCAACATTTATGGAGTCTTAAAGTGACATAAGCTTTGTTTTTTAACAAATTATCTTCCTTTCTTTTTATCACTTAGATTGATGTAAATGATAAATCAGAGATATACACAGGCATAAAAATTCGTAAAATCCTATATATTTATGTGAAAATTGCTTTAGAAACCCAGTTCGGCTAATACTCGTTTGCAAATGATTAATTCGACCCTACTATTTGTATATGCATTCAACACTTGACCTTGCCTTATTGTCCCGAAATGTTTAAGATGTTTGTTCCTGTGTATAGCTCTTCTTGTTATTGTACATATTGTCCCGCCGTTGTGTATACATATATTTTTGTACTGTACAGAAACTTATTACCATCAATTCATTTCAAAGAATTGTACATGTATGATCTTATGCTAACATCTCCAGCGTTCGACGATGATGTGTGTGTGTGCGTGCGTCGTGCGTGCGTGCGTGGTGCGCGTGTGTGTGTGTGTGTGTGTGTGTGTTATAAAGACATAAATATACGGTTATAATCATTAATGTCTTGACACTATTCATTTTTCAGGTGCATTCTCTTCCCGTGTTATGGGCACATCGCCTGTCAATATATGTGCATACTGCAGAGCAACTGGTGACCAGCAATGCATATCAAAATACTGTTTAGGAGGAGCTTTTGCTCCAATGTCCACAGCTCCAATGATCGCCAATGGTAAGACTTTAGCATACTCCTGTTCAGACGTTGATCATATAAAATTCGCTGGCTATGTTAGGTTCTTCACCATAATTCGTCATCGAGGCAATATATCTGTCTTGAAGCAACCCTATATTATTGCAATCTGTTTTTCTTAAACGTATATATGGGGGCCTCCGTGGCCGAGTGGTTAGAGCATTGCGCTGTAAATCACACGGCCTCTCACCTCTGGTTCGAATCCCGCTAGGGTCATTTCGAATTAAGTGGGAAAGTTTGCCAGTTTTCTTGCGGAAGGTCGGTGGTCTTTACCCGGGTAACCGGGTTTCTCCTCCACAGCAATAAAAACTGGACCCCATCATATGACTGAAAAATTGTTGAGTATGGCGTAAAACAAAAAATCAAATCAAATCAAATCTTAAACGTATATGTTTTGAATCTAAGGAATATTAATAGAGCTTGACAGAAATGTTCAGTATGCATGCCGTTAAAAAAGGCTTACGGACTTCAGGTGCATAGATAATCAAAGCAAAACTTTAAAAAGTACTTTGATTCTCTTTGTATTCCAGAGCGTGTTACACTCACTTCAACAGAAAAGCTGTATATATATCTCGTTACCTTGTTCCAGTACTTTCAGTACTTTGATTCTCTTTGTATTCCAGGGTGTGTTACACTCACTTCAACAGAAAAGCTGTATATATATCTCGTTACCTTGTTGCAGTACTTTCAGTACTTTGATTCTCTTTGTATTCCAGGGTGTGTTACACTCACTTCAACAGAAAAGCTGTATATATATCTCGTTACCTTGTTCCAGTACTTTCAGTACTATGATTCTCTTTGTATTCCAGAGCGTGTTACACTCACTTCAACAGAAAAGCTGTGTATATATCTCGTTACCTTGTTCCAGTACTTTCAGTACTATGATTCTCTTTGTATTCCAGAGCGTGTTACACTCACTTCAACAGAAAAGCTGTGTATATATATATATATCTCGTTACCTTGTTCCAGTACTTTCAGCAGCGATCGCTGCTTTCAGTACTTTGATTCTCTTTGTATTTCAGAGCGTGTTACACTCACTTCAGCTGAACATATATCTCGTTACCTTGTTCCAGTACTTTCAGTACTTTGATTCTCTTTTACAGGTGCATTATCTTCCCCTGGTATGGACATATCAACCGCTGATGTATGTGCGTACTGCAGGGCAACTGGTGACCAGCAATGCATATCAAAATACTGTTTAGGAGGAGCTTTTGCTCCAATGTCCACAACTCCAATGATCGCCAATGGTAAGACTTTAGCATACTCCTGTTCAGACGTTGATCATATAAAAGTCGCTGGCTATGTTAGGTTCTTCACCATAATTCGTCATGGAGGCAATATATCTGTCTTGAAGCAACCCTATATTATTGCAATCTGTTTTTCTTAAACGTATATGTTTTGAATCTAAGGAATATGACAGAAATGTTCAGTATGCATGCCATTAAAAAAAGGCTTACGGACTTCAGGGGCATAGATAATCAAAGCAAAACTTTAAAAAGTACTTTGATTCTCTTTGTTTTTCCAGAGCGTGTTACACTCACTTCAACAGAAAGGCTGTATATATATCTCGTTACCTTGTTCCAGTACCTTCAGGTTCTTCACCATAATTCGTCATGGAGGCAATATATCTGTCTTGAAGCAACCCTATATTATTGCAATCCGTTTTTCTTAAACGTATATATGGGGGCCTCCGTGGCCGAGTGGTTAGAGCATTGCGCTGTAAATCACACGGCCTCTCACCTCTGGTTCGAATCCCGCTAGGGTCATTTCGAATTAAGTGGGAAAGTTTGCCAGTTTTCTTGCGGAAGGTCGGTGGTCTTTACCCGGGTAACCCGGGGTTTCTCCTCCACCAATAAAAACTGGACCCCATCATATGACTGAAAAATTGTTGAGTATGGCGTAAAACAAAAAATCAAATCAAATCAAATCTTAAACGTATATGTTTTGAATCTAAGGAATATTAATAAAGCTTGACAGAAATGTTCAGTATGCATGCCATTAAAAAAGTCTTACGGACTTCAGGTGCATAGATAATCAAAGCAAAACTTTAAAAAGTACTTTGATTCTCTTTGTATTCCAGAGCGTGTTACACTCACTTCAACAGAAAAGCTGTATATATATCTCGTTACCTTGTTGCAGTACTTTCAGTACTTTGATTCTCTTTGTATTCCAGGGCGTGTTACACTCACTTCAACAGAAAAGCTGTATGTATATCTCGTTACCTTGTTCCAGTACTTTCAGTACTATGATTCTCTTTGTATTCCAGAGCGTGTTACACTCACTTCAACAGAAAAGCTGTGTATATATATATCTCGTTACCTTGTTCCAGTACTTTCAGCAGCGATCGCTGCTTTCAGTACTTTGATTCTCTTTGTATTTCAGAGCGTGTTACACTCACTTCAGCTGAACATATATCTCGTTACCTTGTTCCAGTACTTTCAGTACTTTGATTCTCTTTTACAGGTGCATTATCTTCCCCTGGTATGGACATATCAACCGCTGATGTATGTGCGTACTGCAGGGCAACTGGTGACCAGCAATGCATATCAAAATACTGTTTAGGAGGAGCTTTTGCTCCAATGTCCACAACTCCAATGATCGCCAATGGTAAGACTTTAGCATACTCCTGTTCAGACGTTGATCATATAAAAGTCGCTGGCTATGTTAGGTTCTTCACCATAATTCGTCATGGAGGCAATATATCTGTCTTGAAGCAACCCTATATTATTGCAATCTGTTTTTCGTAAACGTATATGTTTTGAATCTAAGGAATATGACAGAAATGTTCAGTATGCATGCCATTAAAAAAAGGCTTACGGACTTCAGGGGCATAGATAATCAAAGCAAAACTTTAAAAAGTACTTTGATTCTCTTTGTATTCCAGAGCGTGTTACACTCACTTCAACAGAAAGGCTGTATATATATCTCGTTACCTTGTTCCAGTACCTTCAGGTTCTTCACCATAATTCGTCATGGAGGCAATATATCTGTCTTGAAGCAACCCTATATTATTGCAATCCGTTTTTCTTAAACGTATATATGGGGGCCTCCGTGGCCGGGTGGTTAGAGCATTGCGCTGTAAATCACACGGCCTCTCACCTCTGGTTCGAATCCCGCTAGGGTCATTTCGAATTAAGTGGGAAAGTTTGCCAGTTTTCTTGCGGAAGGTCGGTGGTCTTTACCCGGGTAACCGGGGTTTCTCCTCCAGCAATAAAAACTGGACCCCATCATATGACTGAAAAATTGTTGAGTATGGCGTAAAACAGAAAAATCAAATCAAATCAAATCTTAAACGTATATGTTTTGAATCTAAGGAATATTAATAAAGCTTGACAGAAATGTTCAGTATGCATGCCATTAAAAAAGGCGTACGGACTTCAGGTGCATAGATAATCAAAGCAAAACTTTAAAAAGTACTTTGATTCTCTTTGTATTCCAGAGCGTGTTACACTCACTTCAACAGAAAAGCTGTATATATATCTCGTTACCTTGTTCCAGTACTTTCAGTACTTTGATTCTCTTTGTATTCCAGGGTGTGTTACACTCACTTCAACAGAAAAGCTGTATATATATCTCGTTACCTTGTTGCAGTACTTTCAGTACTTTGATTCTCTTTGTATTCCAGGGCGTGTTACACTCACTTCAACAGAAAAGCTGTATATATATCTCGTTACCTTGTTGCAGTACTTTCAGTACTTTGATTCTCTTTGTATTCCAGGGCGTGTTACACTCACTTCAACAGAAAAGCTGTATGTATATCTCGTTACCTTGTTCCAGTTCTTTCAGTACTATGATTCTCTTTGTATTCCAGAGCGTGTTACACTCACTTCAACAGAAAAGCTGTGTATATATATATCTCGTTACCTTGTTCCAGCACTTTCAGCAGCGATCGCTGCTTTCAGTACTTTGATTCTCTTTGTATTTCAGAGCGTGTTACACTCACTTCAGCTGTACATATATCTCGTTACCTTGTTCCAGTACTTTCAGTACTTTGATTCTCTTTTACAGGTGCATTATCTTCCCCTGGTATGGACATATCAACCGCTGATGTATGTGCGTACTGCAGGGCAACTGGTGACCAGCAATGCATATCAAAATACTGTTTAGGAGGAGCTTTTGCTCCAATGTCCACAACTCCAATGATCGCCAATGGTAAGACTTTAGCATACTCCTGTTCAGACGTTGATCATATAAAAGTCGCTGGCTATGTTAGGTTCTTCACCATAATTCGTCATGGAGGCAATATATCTGTCTTGAATCAACCCTATATTATTGCAATCTGTTTTTCTTACACGTATATGTTTTGAATCTAAGGAATATGACAGAAATGTTCAGTATGCATGCCATTAAAAAAGGCTTACGGACTTCAGGGGCATAGATAATCAAAGCAAAACTTTAAAAAGTACTTTGATTCTCTTTGTATTCCAGAGCGTGTTACACTCACTTCAACAGAAAGGCTGTATATATATCTCGTTACCTTGTTTCCAGTACACTCATTCATATATATCTCGTACTTTGATTCTCTTTGTATTCCAGGGCGTGTTACACTCACTTCAACAGAAAAGCTGTATATATATCTCGTTACCTTGTTCCAGTACTTTCAGTACTATGATTCTCTTTGTATTCCAGAGCGTGTTACACTCACTTCAACAGAAAAGCTGTATATATATATATATATATCGTTACCTTGTTCCAGTACTTTCAGCAGCGATCGCTGCTTTCAGTACTTTGATTCTCTTTGTATTTCAGAGCGTGTTACACTCACTTCAGCTGTACTTATATCTCGTTACCTTGTTCCGGTACTTTCAGTACTTTGATTATCTTTTACAGGTGCATTATCTTCCCCTGGTATGGACATATCAACCGCTGATGTATGTGCGTACTGCAGGGCAACTGGTGACCAGCAATGCATATCAAAGTTCTGTTTAGGAGGTCTTTTTGCTCCAATGTCACCATTTCCAATGTTTTACAGCAATGAGCGTGAAAGATATCTACAAGAGGGTACTAACTTCCCAATGACTTCTTACTAGGAGCTAGGTTCTTTTTCCTCTGGGAACGGTTACGTGCTCCAAACAGCACAGGACACGAAAAAATGATACCACGAAGGAAAACGCTTTAATGCTTTTGTACAAGAACAATTCAATCATAAATGATCCATTAAATTCCGTTACTAATATTATGATTTTTGATGTTGTTAGATTATCTTGACACGCCTATATATAGAATTATGAGTAAGAAATTGTCTTATATCACACCGCTTGCTCTTGGAAAAAAAAGATACTTTGTATATACCTTTTATCTGAAATTGCTCCGTCTTTATACAGTGTTTGATACATTAACCCTGTCAACCCTACAAACCATAATACACTGGTCTAAGACAATAAAAATGAGCATACCACTGAGATACCCAAAGGTGAAAATGATAAACTGTATCAAAATACTGATCGAATTATACTGATCGAATTACATTCCAAACTTCCACTTTCCAAATTCAAACCCGCAAAATCTTGTGAGAGAGAGGAATGATTTCGTCATCAAGTCAATGATTCCATTACGTTTAGCACAGAACATCCCAATTTCCAAAACTAGGACTTTTTAGAAATAATGATATCGGTGTCGAGAAATCTGCTCAAACAGACCATGCTGGAATCTAAGCTGATTTTTGTGAGAAAGTTTGGCAGTTTACTTGCGGGAGGCCGGTGGTCTCTTCTAGGGTACATTGTAACCAGGTTCTCTCCTCCACCATTAAAAATTTTCCGCCACTATAGAATTGAAGAAAAAAATATTGAGTGTGGCTTTAAATAGTATTCAAAATTAAAAATTAAAAAAAAACAATAGAATTCTTGTCAAAGGGAGGTAACTTTCATTTCGCCTATATCATTATTCAGTAACAATGCAATTTCCTGGATTCTTTCTTTATTCCCATGGTTTAGGAATTTTATGGGATTCGTCTAGGGACAATTTTCAATATTTGTCAGTTTCACCAGACACGTTTTGGGTAACTTTACAGATATATATTTTTATTTAACTGCCGATCCCGAGGAAATCTACATGTGTTGTAGATAAAAAAAAATATGTGATTTTTGCGTTATTTTCGGTATACAGGATTGAAGAAGTAATCCGTTTCTCTAGGTAAAATTGGAAAATTGAGTCAGATCTGGTAAGACACTGACGGAAAATTGAGTCAGATCTGGTAAGACACTGAAAAAAGCGCCTGCAATCTTGATCCCTTATAATGCTGTGATATAGAGGAACATAAGAAGGTGTCAACGATGACCCTTGCTTACATTGTGTTTTAGCATACAAATATGTCACAAAGCTAAATTCAGACATTTTTATCATTTCTGGACTTTTGAAAACAAAATTGTGTTTCTATTTACTTTTAAATTAACTCTGTAATTCACGGATTATAATTATAAATTAACAGATGCATTTGTGTATGTTTTTCCATCATATGTGTTTGGAGTTGTGATACCTGAAGAGCCCGGCACCATAAACTAACGAATTACTGAAGTCTAAAAATATTACTCAAGTCTGGCAAATCCTGAAATCTGATTGGCTAAGCAGGCCAATTTGAGAATATTCTCAGACTTGAGTAAATTCTCAAGTGTTATGGTGCCGGGCCCAGGACAATAATTATAATACGGGACATAGGCGTCGGAGCCGGGGGGGGGGGGGGCTTAGCCCCCCCCCCCCCCACCAGTTTTTTTGCAAAGATAGGCATAGGTGTTGAAAATTGGGGCTTAGCCCCAAGACGTTTCTGGCGTGTGTGTGTTTTAAGTTGGTTTAGCCCCCCCACTTCTGGCGTGTGTGTGTTTTAACTTGGTTTCGCCCCCCACTTTCAATTTGCTTCCGACGCCTATGCGGGAAATGGACTTACTTATTACATGTTAATCCTCTCTTTACATAATTATGTTTATTACTGTCAAAGCAATTGTGTACTTATCTAATTTCTCTGTTATTTTTATGTACATATGTGTAAGATTTAATTTGCTAATATTTAGTCATTTACTCAACACCTTTCAACTTATACTAGATTTATTATTTACAAACTTTTGTTAAATTTCAATTCCTCAGTTGGGAAATCGGAAACACTTCTAATCACATCCAACTCGTCACTCTGTTTGGAGACCAACTACAGTAACTTATTATTCTTTGTCATTTCGGATTCACTATTTCGGACTATTTACTTTTGATTGTTATATATTTGTTATTTACTGTTCATTTTTGCGGCTTGACAATAAATACGGAATAACTTATACAGTGTTCTTCCTGGAGTTGTATTTTGGTGGACCACAGGGAATACGGCACTCTCTATCTATTTACGGCCCACAGCGCCACGTTACTTTACGGTCTACAGCGCCATACACACCGACTCTTACTCTTCTTCTCACCAACATTCCCTCACCGTGTTCGTTACAACGCGGATACAGCGACAACATCAACGACACGATATCGTCACACACGACAACGTCGCATTTCGACACAAAATCCATTGTGATAGATAAACGTACATAAGAACTTCAATACATCCGCTTACAGTGTTGTAATAAGGCCATTCTAAGTTTTTCTCTGTTTAGTTTCCGCTGATAGATAGATTTTGAGATCATAAAATGAAAAAAAAAATCATAAAAATCGTCGGGGACAATTGGAAAATATCCCTAAAATGAAGAGTCAAAAATGAACATTCCTTTTCATCATTGTGAAAACTAATATTTCATAAAGTATTGATTAGTATGTGCCAAAGATATGCCTTTGATAAGTTAAATTTTGTTTTCCTTTGCATTTTGTCTTGAATATGCCTTGTGTTTTTCTGTCTTTGTGTGTGTGTTTTTTTATTTCCTGATAGAAAGATTTTAGGGTGGACGCTAAACAAAAGGGAAAAATTGTAATGGCCTAACTGTACCTGGAAGTTTTCGCTCTTATAATTTTCGCCCTTAGATGATATGTCTTATTTAATACGAAGGCGAAGTTTCCCAGCTAAATAAATGAGGTCAGGCCATGCATGTCCAGCCATGAGACTATGGTGATTTAAGGCGAATTTAAGACGGGCGAATATACTTTCTGTCGTAAAAGGCAAAAATAACCAGGGGCGAAAATGTCCAGACATACAGAATATAGATACATCTGAGAAAGTATTCAGAATAATAATCGCTTTTAGTGGCGTGATACGTAAGGCGTAAACAATGACGCTCGATTACAGTGTTGTCAATATACAGATATAAAAGAAGAAAAGGCGTCAGTAGTGCTGCACGCTTAGTGTTGTACTAGTGTTATACGCAAGTATACAACAGACTGCATCCTAACGCGGTTACACTGTACAGTGGAACCTCACCTCGCATTTCAGACCACAAGTTTTAATTTTCTTGATAAATATCTAATAAATATAGAACCTCACTTACGAGACTACATTGCTAATCAGACCACTTTGGGTCAGTCAGGTGGTCTTTAAAATAGCGAGGTTTCACTATATTTGTACTTGTATATAAAAGTGCAACAACATTTGAAAGGAGTCTGTTGTTTGACAGCATTCCCTAGTATATCTCAAAATAATTATATTTTGAAGAAAAGAATAAAATATAATCCAGACTCGAAAAACAAGGGGGTCATGGGCACATCGTTTCTGTCAATTAGACTTCATCAGCTGAGCTCCAATTTGAAATAGATTTTCTAAAAAGAAAGTGGTATCAGATATAAGGCCAAATAATAAATCTAAAGGTATTTGTATAATGAAGTGGTCGTAGTGAGCGAAGTATAATGGATGAATTATTCCAGTAAACTTCATATTAAAAAATATATATATATCAGTAGTATTTTCATTTACTCATTTATCGATTTTCTGTTGATACTCTGTCATTAGCAAGAAGTTTCAGGGTCGTGTAGTCTCAAGAAATACCGTGATTAAACCAAAATAATTCGGGTGCTTTCATAAATGCGTACGTCTGCAGTTTGCCACATTGTGGCCCAGGTAGCGGGTCCATATCCCGAAATAACCCAGAAGCTTTCATTAGCGCATCCGTCCGTAGGTCGTGACAGTATGGCCCCGGTAGCGGGTCAAAGGCCAAGGATCCGGAAGACCTCCGGAGATAAATTCATCGGGATTTATTTCTACCAGCGTGCTAGACACGTAAAATTGCTGTAGAAATATAAACTTGGCTGTAGTTTAAAGTTATACGGTTTGATGAGACTCTGTCCATTCCTCTTCGTCAGAGACATTCAGGAAATTTTACACCACAACATCAGTCAGATTAATTTCATGTTGTAATTACCGTTTTCTTACGATGAGTTGATACTAATGTTTTCCTGTATTTTCCTAATTCTATACTATTTTATTCTGAAACAATATTTATATATTGTATTTAATTTGCAATTAATTTGAATTTTATAATTACTTCAAATGAAATTGTGTCATAAAATTTGAAATCGATAAATTTTGTGAAAATTGTTTGTGACACATTTTCTAATAAAAATTTAAGCTATCTTAATTTAAAAACTTTAGACTACAATAAAATGTTTTGTGAACATGAACTAGAAAAAGAATGTATTTGTATACTTGTAAAAACAAAATTTAATTTACTAGGTGGGTGTAAATACAAAATTTACAACTTGACATTAGTTTAACACATTTCACATTCATATGCCTACCTTCTTAGCCTATAACACATAAAACATACTAGACCCAACATTTTCCAATCTGATTTCATATACATTGTAAAACTAAGAATGTTTTATGATCTAAAATAAATATCAAATCAACACTTGTTTTACATCTTATAAATTGATATAATGTATTGAATCGTGTATATATCTTATTGGTTTTCTTACATTTTGTCGACATTTTAAAAAAAATGAATCTAAATTTATTCCCAACAATCATGCAAAGTTTTTTCTTTTCAATCAAACTTCTAGGTTTAATACTAACATAAATAAATAAATAGCCCAACTGAGACGATGTGCCAAAACTAGATCTAGAATCATAGTTCAGGAATGAATGAAATTTGTCACTTATTTATTTGTTTTTGTTTTTCGTTTGTCTCGCTGAGATTTTTTTTTCAATTATATTGAAACGTCACGGAATGTAGGTCGGATATTACAAATAGAATGTTGACTTGTGTTATGGACTGGTTAAAGTCCCTTGTGAACGCGAACGGGTATTTACCCCATCTCAAATAAAATGAACAAAAATAATTAAACTAGAGACAAGTTAGTAAAAAATCAAATAATGACCAATTATTACCTACAGTGCTTGTTCTTACAATCCACTTCTTATTTTATTAATTTTTTTTTTATTATTTCAATGTCGCTACAAATAGCTCGATTTTTACTTTTCTATCCTGTAGTAGGGTTAACGAGGTTGTCCCAAAATTTAAAACATAGTCCCTAATGTTGGTATTTTAAAGTGCCTCAAATAATATTTAATTCCATTACCATGGTATTTTTAAAATCACTATATCCGACACCTGTTGACATATACTGTGGTTCTGGGTTTAATTATCCCGGTAAGCATACACAAGGATATTGTGTATGGAGAGAAAGTGAAAGTATGGGAACTATTGTGTATTAGTAACTAGATCTAGGTAAATCTAGTTTTATCTACCATACCGTAAATTTTAAATCTGAGTTACTAGTCTAGTGACGTTTATTTTTGTTTATTAGCAGTGACCCGGTCATTCCATTTAATTGAATGAAATAAGTCAACCGCGTACGATTTGACCATCTAGTAATCTCTAGACATATTTCGGGATCGCAATGTATTCAACTCACCCTCAGCAGCTGATCATGTGATAAAAAATCTCAGCTTCATTCAAAATGGCAGATCCGTGATTTGACGTTTGTGCACTATGATGCGAGGTGTAGTTACTGGGACGAAGTCAGAGAATGTCAACAAAAAGGAGAGCAAGTTTTTGAAATTGAAACGCAGAATTCGTAAGTACTGTTACTACAATTGGTTTGGTGAACAAAGAAATATCGCTGTGCAGCTCTGCAACATCGATGTTTACATAAAGTGATTTACTTGCATTGCCGATTGTCTATTGATTTGTGAGCGTTCGGACGTACAGTAAAGCTAAGAGATATGTTAAATATTGTCATGAGCAGCACGTGAATTCGTTGGAGGTTTTCGTTCTACATGATTTAATGTTTACTATTTATACTTTCTGTTACACCTCTTTAAGATATAACTATATACCGTAGACTATGCATGTACAGTAGGCTAAGGTTTATATTTATATTTTAAAGAGATGTAACAGCGAGTGTAAACAGTAAACATTAGTAGCATGTACAGTAGCCTACCTGGACATAAATGAGTCATAAAAATCAATTTAACAATATAACCTTCGGTAAATCTGTGTTTATTCAATAACTCTTCAAGAAATTATAGATTATCCAATTTAAAAAAAAAATTCTTTCACATAAAGTTGAAGATTGGTACTCATTTAGTAGAAATTTTATTGCAATCTATTTATCATATCAGGAGAAATACGTTAAGCTTCATGAGAGTAAAATTCTAGACAGGTAGTTTAGATGTTTATTACAAATGAATGGAACTGTGATGTAATTCATAAACATAAAAATAAAACCATTGATACCTTTAAATAGTAATTAATTTATTGATGTAAACTAACAAAAATATTATCAAAATTAGGCTCAAACTCTGAGGTTTAAACGTGACATTTTTCTTCAGTTTTGGGTGTCTACCAAATTCAGAGGACAAAATCAACCAAAACCAGAATTACTAAGGTTATATAATTAAATTCATTTTTTATGACTCACTCATGGCCAGATAGTGTAGTCTACAATATATTTGTAAACATACAGATTTTATAATGCCATACTAGGAAAAGGAATTTTTATCTGTGAGCTAAAATCAACAGTCAAACACCCGATCGTTGGACAAACACTTGTTTATATTTGTTTGTCTGACGTTCAGGTGTTTGACTCTTGTTTTAACTTACAGACAAAATTTCCACTTCCTGTGCAGTGGCTTAGGAAGCGAATCAAAAGTGGGGAAGGGGGCAATTTTTTTTTTTTTTTTTTTTGAAAGTGGTTTTCCAAGGGAAACAATGTCATGTGCCTTTTGATGATGCAGTTAATACATACAACAGTGGTGGATGTAGATAAAATTTAAAAGGTTGGTGTTTTTAGGCTGGTGATATAAAATTATACATAATTGTGATGCAATGCATATATCATCAAAAGCAGACTGATGATTCAAAGTTGGAGTAGTGAAAATATAAAATTTATTCGCCAAGCAGATCAAGGAGCAAAAATTGGGGGAAAATTTGTTTTTAATTGGTAACATAAAATTATACCTATATCATAGTATTTGTGATGCAATGCAAACATCATCAAAAGCAGAATGAGGATTTAAAGTTGGAGCACCATAAATTTATTCGCCAAGAGGAGCAAGGTGCAAAATTTGGGGGGAAATTTGTTTTTGATTCAGTGACATAAAATTATACCTATTTGTGATGCAATGCAAACATCATCAAAAGCAGAATGAGGATTTAAAGTTGGAGCAACGTAAATTTATTCGCCAAGAGGAGCAAGGTGCAAAATTTGGGGGGAAATTTGTTTTTGATTCAGTGACATAAAATTATACCTATTTGTGATGCAATGCAAACATCATCAAAAGCAGAATGAGGATTTAAAGTTGGAGCAACGTAAATTTATTCGCCAAGAGGAGCAAGGCGCAAAATTTGGGGGAGAATTTGTTTTTAATTCAGTGACATAAAATTATACCTATTTGTGATGCAATGCATATATCATCAAAAGCAAATTGAGGATTCAAATTTGGAGTAGGTGTAAATGTAAAATTTATTCGCCAAGCGGACCAAGGTGCAAAATTTTCGAGGAAATTTATTTCCAATTTTTCCGACTTTTTATAGAAAATTAAGGGTTTCACAATTATTTTATAAACTTTAAGGACAGTCTCCCTAGTTACTCCACATAATTTTAATTGTTTGATTAATTGTCAGACAATATTCATAAGGGGTAGTGTTTTATGCATCTAATAAAAACAATATTTTTTTTCCTCATTTGGGAGTCTGTACAAGCGAGAGAACCCGGTGACAATGTACCCAGGAAGAGATCACCAGCCTTCTGCAAGTAAACTGGGAAACTTTCTCACAAAAATAAGCCTATGTTCCAGCGGACTCGAACTTGCGTTGACAGGAAGTGAGAGACTTCGTGATTTAAAGCACGATGCTCTTACCACTCAGCCCCTACATGCTGAGAAAACCGTCAAACAAAAATATCTTTACCGATATGTAGGGCAAACACAATACATAATACAAAGTCCAAGTCCATAAAATCTAAGATATACAGACAAAGCCTGTTTGGATCCAGGATTTTGAGTTAGAGGAAAGAAAGAGTATATAATTGCTTTTGCTGAGTGCAGCGAGGCGCGAAAATTTTGGTAGGCCTAATTTAAAAGTTCTCAGAGGCCTTTTTCTGGATTCCAGATGTGATGTGTATATAAAATAAAATTTGTATGTTAAAAAATGGGGGCCAGGCCCCCTGGTACCCCTGGTTCCTATGCCTATGCTGTGGCATGTGTGCCATGGATAGGCCTACAGCTTGGCCACTTGCCAAAGTTTATAGTCATTGTCATTTTTTACTATACATATATATTTCATATAGAACCACATTTTTTCAAAAAAATATTATGAAGCCATTTCTTATTGAATTTAAATAGAATTTTCACTGTTATATAGAGAATTGGCTGTAGTTTTATTATATATTCTAATACAGTGGCTATACATTTGTACATGTAATGATGTATATACATACACTATGGTACAGTGCTGTTGTGGATATGTTACTTACATGTATATGTACCTGAGTACCTGTATGTTGCTTTGTTATTTATCAGGAACATCAAATCATATCTTTAATGTAAGAATTAAATCAAAGGTCTGTAGGTAACGTAAGAACTAAATTATAGGTCTGTAGGTAATATAAGAATTAAAGTATAGGTCTGTAGGTAAGTACATGATTTACCTGTACTCCGACAGTCTTATTTATATTTATTAGTGACATAATGAGATTTGAACTGTTGTTAAGTGGCTGTTGTGAGGGGCACATGTAATTGTCAAAATAATTGGACTTATTTTTTTGCTGTACTTATTCATATCACACATGTAAATTCATCAAAAAAAAGATGAAATGATTGTATTAGCTTGAATATGCTGTAAGTTGCTCTCAGACATCTGTTACCGTATGAATTGACAACAATAAAAGAGGATGATCAATTTCTGATCTTACACCTATATATGTCATGTAGTATGTTCTAGTACATACACTATATGTCTTTTCTATTTACACACCATGCTATACATGTACATACACTATACATCTCTCCTATTTACACACCATGCTATACATGTATATACACTATACATCTCTCCTATTTACACACCATGCTATACATGTATATACATACACTATACATCTCTCCTATTTACACACCATGCTATACATGTACATACACTATACATCTCTCCTATTTACACACCATGCTATACATGTATATACACTACATCTCTCCTATTTACACACCATGCTATACATGTATATACACTATACATCTCTCCTATTTACACACCATGCTATACATGTATATACACTATACATCTCTCCTATTTACACACCATGCTATACATCTCTCCTATTTACATACACTATACATCTCTCTCCTATTTACACACCATGCTGTATACATGTACTCCTATACACTATACATCTCTCCTATTTACACACCATGCTATACATGTATATACACTATACATCTCTCCTATTTACACACCATGCTATACATGTATATACACTATACATCTCTCCTATTTACACACCATGCTATACATGTACATACACTATACATCTCTCCTATTTACACACCATGCTATACATGTACATACACTATACATCTCTCCTATTTACACACCATGCTATACATGTACATACACTATACATCTCTCCTATCTCTCCTTTACACACCATGCTATACATGTACATACACTATACATCTCTCCTATTTACACACCATGCTATACATGTACATACACTATACATCTCTCCTATTTACACACCATGCTATACATGTACATACACTATACATCTCTCCTATTTACACACCATGCTATGCATGTATATACACTATACATCTCTCCTATTTACACACCATGCTATGCATGTATATACACTATACATCTCTCCTATTTACACACCATGCTATGCATGTATATACACTATACATCTCTCCTATTTACACCACCATGCTATATATACATGTACATACACTATACATGTCTCTCCTATTTATTTACACACCATGCTATGCATGTACATACACTATACATCTCTCCTATTTACACACCATGTATATACATGTATATACACTATACATCTCTCCTATTTACACACCATCCTATTTACCTATACATGTATATACACTATACATCTCTCCTATTTACACACCATACATGCTATACACATGTATATTTACACACTATACATCTCTCCTATTTACACACCATGCTATACATGTACATACACTATACATCTCTCCTATTTACACACCATGCTATACATGTACATACACTATACATCTCTCCTATTTACACACACCTCCCTATTTATACATGTATATACACTATACATCTCTCCTATTTACACCATGCTACACTATACCATGCTATACATGTATATACACACTATACATCTCTCCTATTTACACACCATGCTATACATGTACATACACTATACATCTCTCCTATTTACACACACCATGCTATACATGTACATACACTATACATCTCTCCTATTTACACACACCATGCTATACATGTACATACACTATACACTATACATCTCTCCTATTTACACACCATGCTATACATGTACATTTACACTATACATCTCTCCTATTTTACACACCATGCACTATACATGTCCTATATACACTATACACTATCTCTCCTATTTACACACCATGCTATACATGTACATACACTATACATCTCTCCTATTTACACACCATGCTATACATGTACATACACTATACATCTCTCCTATTGCTATACACACCTATGCTATACATGTACATACACTATACATCTCTCCTATTACACTATACATCTCTCCTATTTACACACCACTATACCATGCTATACATGTATATACACTATTTACATACATCTCTCCTATTTTACACACCATGCTATACATGTACATACACACTATACATACATCTCTCTATTTACACACCATGCTATACATGTACATACACTATACATCTTTTCTATTTACACACCATGCTATACATGTACATACATTGTACATCATTCTATTTACACACCATGCTATACATGTATATACATTGTACATCATTCTATTTACACACCATGCTATACATGTATATACATTGTACATCATTCTATTTACACACCATGCTATACATGTATATACATTGTACATCATTCTATTTACACACCATGCTATACATGTATATACACTATACATCTCTCCTATTTACACACCATGCTATACATGTATATACACATGCTACATCTCTCCTATTTACACACCATGCTATACATGTATATACACTATACATCTCTCCTATTTACACACCATGCTATACATGTATATATATACACTATACATCTCTCCTATTTACACACCATGCTATACATGTATATGTACACTATACATCTCTCCTATTTACACACCATGCTATACATGTTGTATATACACTATACATCTCTCCTATTTACACACCATGCTATACATGTATATACACTATACATCTCTCCTATTTACACACCATGCTATACATGTATATACACTATACATCTCTCCTATTTACACACCATGCTATACATGTATATACACTATACATCTCTCCTATTTACACACCATGCTATACATGTATATACACTATACATCTTTTCTATTTACACACCATGCTATACATGTATATACACTATACATCTCTCCTATTTACACACCATGCTATACATGTATATACACTATACATCTTTTATATTTACACACCATGCTATACATGTACATATACTATACATCTCTCCTATTTAAATACCAAGCTGTACATGTACATGTCACCCTTTTAGATGCGCTTAGCTATGGAATATGATTACAGGAAACTTTAACTTACACTCGTGTCTTTAAAAAAGAATGATTGGTTTTAATTTAACAATAAGGTGTATTTGTACTTACATGTACATGTAGGTAGTGAAATCTTGCTAAAGTTTGTAACAAACGACACAGTTTTCATGTTTTAATGAAGTGAAACAGACATACATGTATCAGGGTTTTCCTTAGAAATATACATTATGGGGTCCTTTTGACTAACCTAAAATTGAACTTTAGGGTTATTTGGAAATTTGGGGGGGGGGGGGGGGGGGGGGGCACTTATTCTCTGAGGCTAAATACTTGTACAGTAGAACCTGTCTTAAAAGACCACTCTCATGAAAGACCGCCTGTCTTTTGAGACCACATTCTGAAAACTATCTGGGTGAATAATCCTTTAGATAAAACGTACGTGTCTTGAGAGAGAGTACATCCCTTGAGAGACCACATTTCAGTGGTATATATATATATATATATATATATACATGTATATATATATTACGGGGTGGTCTCTCAAGGTTTTACTGTATATAAATGTCTTCTTTATGTATCATTATTTGTAATCATTGCCCATTACCTGTTACCTATCCACTTTGTGTCTAGTGGCACTGAACACCTTTACAGAATTCCTCCACCCCTCTGTCCACAGCCACAATCCTAACCTCTCCCCAAATAACCACCCAGCATTTGACCTCTCTCTTTCTATCATTCTCTTCCATATTGTATTCTGTCTTCTTTGTTTCCCTTTTCCCTTTTGGTGTCCTTGTTGCACCATTACATGTACATAATATAGGTATATGTGTACATAATGTATGGATGATCAGTTACGATACATTCTGTTGTAAGACTATAGGTTTATTATACAATCTATTGTAAGACTATAGGTTTATTATACATTCTGTTGTAAGACTATAGGTTTATTATACATTCTGTTGTAAGACTATAGGTTTATTATACATTCTGTTGTAAGACTATAGGTTTAAAACTATAGATTTATTATACATTTTGTTGTAAGACTATAGGTTTAAACAATCAAAATTCACAAATTTTTAGCCACTTAACCTTATCAAGTGAAAGATGACAATATGCATATCAGTTATGTATTTGCACTGAAGCTTTGTATTGTGCAGACTTAATACTATGTAACTGATATACATATTGTTGTCTTTCACTTGATAAAGGCAAAGTGGCTGAAATTTGTGAATTTTGAGTGTTTTACTGTTTTTTCCCTTCACTTTGGAGGACATTATTTTTTAGGTTTATTATGCATTCTGTTGTAAGACTAGGTTTAAGACTAGAGGTTTAAGACTATAGGTTTATTATACATTCTGTTGTAAGACTTTAGGTTTAAAACTATAGGTTTACTATACATTCTGTTGTAAATCTATAGGTTTAAGAATATAGGTTAAAGACTGTAGGCTTATTATACATTCTGTTGTAAGGCTATAGCTTTAAGACTATAGGTTTAAGACTATAAGTTTATTATACATTCTGTTGTAAGGCTATAGCTTTAAGACTATAGGTTTAAGACTAAAGGTTTACTATACATTCTGTTGTACATCTATAAGTTTAAGACTATAGGTTTAAGACTATAGGTTTATTATGTATTCTGTTGTAAGACTATAGGTTTAAGACTATAGGTTTATTATACATTCTGTTGTAAGACTATAGGTTTAAGATTATAGGTTTATTATACATGCTGTTGTAAGACAATAGGTTTAATACTATAGGTTTAAGTCTATAGGTTTATTAAACATTGTGTTGTAAATCTATAGGTTTAAGACTATAGGTTTATTATGCATTCTGTTGTAAGTAAATAGGTTTAAGACTATAGGTTTAAGACTATAAGTTTATTATGCATTCTGTTGTAAGTCTATAGGTTTAAGACTATAGGTTTAAGACTAAAGGTTTACTATACATTCTGTTGTAAGACTATAGGTTTAAGACTATAGGTTTATTATACATTCTGTTGTAAGACTTTAGATTTAAGATTATAGGTTTATTATACATTCTGTTGTAAGACTATAGGTTTAAGAATATAGGTTTATTATATATTGTGTTGTAAGTCTTTTTGTTTAAGACTATAGGTTTAAGACTATAGGTTTATTATTCATTCTGTTGTAAGTAAATAGGTTTAAGACTATAGGTTTTAGACTATAAGTTTATTATGCATTCTCTTGTAAGTCTATAGGTTTAAGACTATGGGTTTAAGACTATAGGTTTACTATACATTCTGTTGTAAGACTATAGGTTTAAGACTATAGGTTTATTATACATTCTGTTGTAAGACTTTAGATTTAATATTATAAGTTTATTATACATTCTGTTGTAAGACTATAGGTTTAAGACTATAGGTTTAAGTCTATAGGTTTATTATACATTGTGTTGTAAGTCTATAGTCTTAAGACTATAGGTTTATTATGCATTCTGTTGTCAGTATATAAGTTTAAGACTATAGGTGTAAGACTATAGGTTTATTATGCATTCTGTTGTAAGTCTGTAGGTTTAGGACTATAGGTTTAAGGCTATAGGTTTATTATACATTCTGTTGTAAGACTATAGGTTTAAGACTATAGGTTTAAGACTATAGGTTTATTATACATTCTGTTGTAAGTCTATAGGTTTAAGACTGTAGGTTTAAGACTATAGGTTTATTATACATTCTGTTGTAAATCTATAGGTTTAAGACTATAGGTTTACTATACATTCTGTTGTAAGTCAATAGGTTTAAACTATAGGTTTAAGTCTGTAGGTTAAGAACTATAGGTTTACTATACATTCTGTTGTAAATCTATAGGTTTAAGACTATAGGTTTAAGACTATAGGTTTACTATACATTCTGTTGTAAATCTATAGGTTTAAGACTATAGGTTTACTTTACATTCTGTTGTAAGACTCTAGGTTTAAGACTATAGGTTTAAGACTATAGGTTTAAGACTTTAGGTTAAAGACTATAGGTTTAAGACTATAGGTTTATTTACAGATTTGTGCTGTCAAACAATGACAGATTTATTTGGCATCCATTATGACACAATTTATTTTTATTTAGGATGGTTGTAAGACTATAGGTTTAAGACTATAGGTTTAAGTCTATAGGTTTATTATACATTGTGTTGTAAGTCTATAGGTTTAAGACTATAGGTTTAAGACTATAGGTTTATTATGCATTCTGTTGTAAGTATAAAGTTTTAAGACTATAGGTTTAAGACTGTAGGTTTATTATGCATTTTGTTGTAAGTCTATAGGTTTAAAACTATAGGTTTAAAATTATAAGTTTAAGACTATAGGTTTATTATGCATTCTATTGTAAGTCAATAGGTTTAAGGCTATAGGTTTAAGACTATAGGTTTACTATACATTTTCTTGTAAATCTATAGGTTTAAGACTAAAGGTTTACTATACATTCTCTTGTTAATCTATAGGTTTAAAACTATAGGTTTACTATACATTCTGTTGTAAATATGTAGGTTTAAGACTATAGGTTTAAGACTATAGGTTTATTATACATTCTGTTGTAAATCTATAGGTTTAAGACTATAGGTCTACTTTACATTCTGTTGTAAGACTATAGGTTTAAGACTATAGGTTTAAGACTATAGGTTAAAGACTATAGGTTTAAGACTATAGGTTTATTTACAGATTTGACAGATTTATTTGGCATCCATTATGACACAATTTATTTTTATTTAGGGTCATTTACTATTTATAGTGACAATCATGCAGGATCTCAGCACCAGGGAAAAGTCTGAAATATGGTATTTCCGATAATATATTGCACACGTAGCATGAGTCTAAATATGAGATGCATCCAGTTACTGGACCTTACCTAACAAGAACACTTCCACAAACATAACAAAGCATTGATAGAAGAAAGTCTTAGGATTTTCATATACCAGTAGTATGAGGCAATGCCTTAATATGTAAATGTATATATATACACATGCAAGAGAGGGTTATGTTTTGCAAGTTTATTTTAATGACATGCATACAAGTATGACATAAAAATTCCATAAAACCAACATGTCAAATTGCCACCTATGACAGCATGATTAAAAGTCATTAATGACTGACTGCAGTGTAGTAAGGCTAATGTTGATTACTGTACACAACCAAACATCCCAATCCCTATTGAATATCTTTGACCGCTGAGCTCCTGGCAAATTTAATTAGCTTAATGTACATAGTCAATCAGCAGTATAACTGCATACATTTGTAAACTGTTCAATCTTTTTTTTTAAATTTTATTCCTGATATTTTGTCATCAGAGTAAAATCATTATCTGTTATAAATTTAAAATTAGTCCAGTGTATCATTAAGTAGAAAAATCATACGTATAGAATTGTTACTGACTAGCGGACCACAAAATAACACTGGAGCGATCATTCAGGTTACGTGGAGGTTATGACAAATGCAAATCACACAACCTCCTTTTGGTTGTTGATACATTTCATTTCCAAGTCTTCATCATTGCTATCTTAACCTGCAGGTTACGGTCATTCCTTTTAGCATAACCTGTAAATGGGTTACAAGAACTTTTATTATTTTGTGGCTTGTGTAGTCTTGTATTCTTATCCTAGCCGCTGTAACTTTGGATGACAAAATGATGAATTTTCACTTGAACTAACAACAATACAGTGAGGGTTCTTTTACACGTCACGCCTACTGTGATTATTTGGAGGTTCTTTCACAGGCCACAACTTGTGATATGTCTGACAACAATGTAGCGTTTTTACATGTCATGCTGTGATATGAACTAGTTAGCGTACTTTTACATGTCACGCCTGCTGTGATATGAACTGACAACAATACAGTGGCCACGCCTGCTGTGATGAACTGAAAATACAGTGAGGGTTCTTTTACACGCCACGCCTGCTGTGATATGAACTGACAACAATACAGTGAGGGTTCTTTTACATGCCAGGCCTGCTGTGATTTGAACTGACAACAATACAGTGAGTGTTCTTTTACATGCCACGCCTGCTGTGATATGAACTGACAACAATACAGTGAGTGTTCTTTTACATGCCAGGCCTGCTGTGATTTGAACTGATACAGTGAACATGCCAGGCCTGCTGTGATTTGAACTGACAACAATACAGTGAGTGTTCTTTTACATGCCACGCCTGCTGTGATATGAACTGACAACAATACAGTGAGGGTTCTTTTACATGCCAGGCCTGCTGTGATATGAACTGACAACAATACAGTGAGTGTTCTTTTACATGCCACGCCTGCTGTGATATGAACTGACAACAATACAGTGAGTGTTCTTTTACATGCCAGGCCTGCTGTGATTTGAACTGACAACAATACAGTGAGGGTTCTTTTACATGCCAGGCCTGCTGGATATGAACTGACAACAATACTGAGGGTTCACGCAGCCTGCTGTGATATGAACTGACAACAATACAGTGGGGGTTTCTTTTACACACCACGCTGCTGTGATATGAACTGACAACAATACAGTGAGGGTTCACACGCAATGCAATACTGACAACAATACAGTGGGGGTTCTTTCACAGGCCACGCCTGCTGTGATATGAACTGACAACAATACAGTGGGGGTTCTTTTACACGCCAGGCCTGCTGTGATATGAACTGACAACAATACAGTGAGGGTTCTTTTACACGCAATGCCTGCTGTGATATGAACTGACAACAATACAGTGGGGGTTCTTTTACACACCACGCCTGCTGTGATATGAACTGACAACAATACAGTGAGGGTTCTTTTACACACCACGCCTGCTGTGATATGAACTGACAACAATACAGTGGGGGTTCTTTTACACGCAATGCCTGCTGTGATATGAACTGACAACAATACAGTGGAGGTTCTTTTACACGCAATGCCTGCTGTGATATGAACTGACAACAATACAGTTTCTTTCATATGAACTGACAACAATACAGTGGGGGTTCCACGCAATGCCTGCTGTGATATGAACTGACAACAATACAGTGGGGGTTCTTTTACACACAATGCCTGCTGTGATATGAACTGAAACAATACAGACTTTTACACGCAATGCCTGCTGTGATATGAACTGACAGTGAGGGTTCTTTTACACACCACGCCTGCTGTGATATGAACTGACAACAATACAGTGGGGGTTCTTTTACACGCAATGCCTGCTTGATATGAACTGACAACAATACAGTGAGGGTTCTTTTACACGCAATGCTTTTACACGCAATGCCTGCTGTGATATGAACTGACAACAATACAGTGAGGGTTCTTTTACACGCAATGCCTGCTGTGATATGAACTGACAACAATACAGTGAGGGTTCTTTTACACGCAATGCCTGCTGTGATATGAACTGACAACAATACAGTGAGGGTTCTTTTACACGCAATGCCTGCTGTGATATGAACTGACAACAATACAGTGAGGGTTCTTTTACACACCACGCCTGCTGTGATATGAACTGACAACAATACAGTGGGGGTTCTTTTACACGCAATGCCTGCTGTGATATGAACTGACAACAATACAGTGGAGGTTCTTTTACACGCAATGCCTGCTGTGATATGAACTGACAACAATACAGTGAGGGTTCTTTTACACGCCAGGCCTGTTATGATATGAACTGACAACAATACAGTGTGGGTTCTTTTACACACCACGCCTGCTAGTGCTAGGAAAAGGAATATTCACTTCCATTTCCTTAACTTAGCAGGGATAGAAATTAAACTCTGCGATCATGGAGCCATCTCAGCTCATATTTTAGGATTTTTTGAAGCCCAGTTGCATGTCTGAAAGCCCAGAAAATTCTCTTCCTAATCCTATAACATGCTATTAAAAAATCTCACTCTGAAAACATTTATTAAAGTAGTTCACATTTCAGTTAAATGTAGCAAGGTTTACTCAGCTTACAAGAATATCAGTTGAAATTTTGAAAATGCCAGATATACCCCCCACCTGATTTTCAGTAGCCACCTGGGCTTACACACTGTGAAATCTGCTAGCCCAGCTCAGTTTTTACTTGCTATGGGCTCCTGCTAATTTCTATCCATGTCTTACATACTCTATGACACGGTACTGGGAATCCAACTGTGGACCTTTCCCTCATGGGTTAAACACTCTATAAATAGACCAATGCCTTTGTCTTTTGAGCAAGTTGACATATAACATGTTTTATAAAGGGAAATGACTCTTGTAAATTTATGTCATGTGAAAACTATATATATACATATTTCGTCCTTATAAATCATCTAAACAAAAACACCAAATTTATCAATTCAAAACTGCTTTCAAAATCAATATCATTTAGATACATTTACATAATTGTGAACAGATGTTGATTAATCAGCAAGGAAAGTTTATACATTGTATTGACTAGTTGTAATTTTATACCTGTATTACCTGTACAGCTGTAAACTGTATGTATAGTTATAGGGTACATGTACTCAAGGCTCAGAGTTGTAATTATATACCTGTATTACCTGTACAGCTGTAAACTGTATGTATAGTTATAGGGTACATGTACTCAAGGCTCAGGAGCCGGCCTGGCTCAGTCAGTAGCGCGCTCGACTCTTGATCATGAGGTCGGCGGCAGGTTGGTTTCCTGTCTGTCGGATGAGACAGTAAAAACCGTGCTTCCGTGTCACAGTAGGTGTCGGCACATTAAAGAACCCTCACTGCTCAATGGCCATAAGTGCCGAGCATAGGCCAAAATTTGAAGCCCTTCACCGACATTTGGTGACGTCTCCATATGAGTGAAATATTCTTGAGTGGGACTTTAAACAACAATAAACAAACAAACTCAAGGCTCAGAGTTATAATTGTATACATGTAATGATGTATTACCTGTAAAGTGTATGTATAGCTTTAGGGTATTCAAGGCTCAGAGTTATAACTGTATACATGTATTACCTGTAAACTATGTATAGCTTCAGGGTACTCCAGGCTCAGAGTTATAATTGTATACATGTATTACCTGTAAACTTTATGTATAGCTTTAGGGTATTCAAGGCTCAGAGTTGTAATTGTATACATGTATACCTTTAGGGTACTCCAGGCTCAGAGTTATAATTGTATACATGTATTACCTGTAAACTTTATGTATACCTTTAGAGTATTCAAGGCTCAGAGTTGTAATTGTATACATGTATACCTTTAGGGTACTCCAGGCTCAGAGTTATAATTGTATTCATGTATTACCTGTAAACTTTATGTATAGCTTTAGGGTACTCCAGGCTCAGGGCTCAGAGTTATTATCACCTATCAACATTCTTCTATTGCTGGGGGGATAGCGATAAACTGTTACTTATGTTTTTCTGGTCCACCTCTCCTCATCAGCCGTCTAGAAAAAATACTTGATTGAGTGTAAAAAAGGTGAGTAAATCTGAACTACGGGGAGGACATTTTATAGGGACATTGGCGCTTTATGGGTAAAATACAGTATGAAAACTTCTGTACTAGCACCACCATACTATCCTTTAAAACTTCTGTACCAGCACCGCCATACTGTCCTTTAAAACTTCTGTACCAGCACCGCCATACTGTCCTTTAAAACTTCTCGCAATGTCAAACTAAAATATTTACCATCTGTTGGTACTAACACTACACTAACTATTATAAAAAATGGTTGTTCTTCATCTCATAACTGCCTTCTTTATGTAAATTTGAACTCCAATTTGAAATAAAAAGAAAAAAGAAAACTCAGAAAACATAAGAAATAAGTAAATATAAGCATGTGCTTCATGGAATTTGCCTTTGTCCTGTTAGCATTCATAATCCCATGACTGCCAACTGACAATAGCTCATTGTTTGTATAAATGAACACATTTTGAAATCTAATCGTAAGTGTAACATGTACATGTACTAAGGCCACTGTTAAAAAATTGTTTGTTTGATGTTGCCTGTCCATGCCTTCCAGGTGTGGGTAGGTAGGTAGGTAATTATTTTGTCAAGAAAAAGGAAATCAGATAAAGGAAGAAAGGTATGTTTTAATAACTGTCTCATTCTCTGTATACATTTTTAATACCATGTAAATTCTGACATATACATGCAGCTAATGTGAAGAGAGATTGATATGTGTATCCATGCATATATTATTATCTCACCTGGTCTAGGAAGGAGCTTCAAGTTTGTGATTCAAGCATGTAAACAATATTTTAAAGAACAAGAAATCAAAATTTGTTGATGGAACTGGACCAGAAAAAAAAATTTGGATAAAAAAATGTGAACAAAATTTGGGCGGCAGCATTTTGGGTGGGTAGGTAGGCAGGCAACATCAAACATTTAAATTTTAGTTAAGGCCTAAGGTCTGTATACATTTTATAGGCTTGATGATCAAGTCACTATGCCTATGGCACCAGTGTTAATATAAGTTTCTTGTCATTGATTGATCAAGAAAATTCATGGAAGTCATATTCTGACTAATCAAGTACATGTGTTTTCTTTCTTTATTTATAAAAAAATTATAAATTACACTTTGCTACTCTTGTGTTTTTTATCCATATCTCTGAATTCTTCATACATTCATGTTGATATACATTTACATGTATATACATTTTGTAGTCCAAAGGCATTGTCGTTTTATATAAATTTGTACTATTCACCTACAAAACTGATTATTTTACAAATCCCCAAAGGAAATATGTCATATAAACACATAGCCAAGTTCAGGAACCGAGCCCATACATTGTGCATCAGATTATTAGTTATTGAACACTCTTTTCCCGTTGTCTTCCTCTCCGTTGTGTAACTCACAGTTCAATTCAATGAGTCGTTAATGCACAGTTCATAAGGTACGTGTAATGATCCCATATAGAAAGTCATCACCATACACGGAGGAGTTCTCTCCGTTCATATCAATTGTTTGACTTGTTTGTCCTAGCTGTATTGGAAATGTCAGTAGCATGTCTGGGGATATCAGAAACAAAAATGGATTAACACTTGATAATGACAGAGTGCCAATCTTGGCGATTTTGAGGACTTTAATTCTTCATGATGTATAATCTATACATCAATCATCCCAGTATATCTCTTCATTGTCATGAGAGTTTGATGTCTGCTTCTCATCAGATATAAATGTAATGTTGAATGAATAAGATAACATACAAATGAAACAAGATATTGTTTGGCCATTTACTTTTGACCCCTGATGACACATTTGGACTGGTCTAAGTCATTGCTTTACAGAAGAGTTCATTGTTTTTCAGGGGTTGATAAGTTAACATCCAGTCCAAAGGAAAACATTTCTGAAACAGAAAGTGGTTAAAAGCATTTGTATGCCCTTGAGATAAAAGAATGAGAATATATTGTTTTGTTTGTCTGAAATTTCCGTAGGGTTAAATTTTGTTGAATTAAGCATAAAACATGGTTTGATATTCTGCCAAGAATATGTTACTTATATTGAGAAATCACCAGCTATGGGTAAAGTGCCACAAGTTTTGACATGTGATTTGGACTGCCATTTCACCATGAAAGCAATGAGGGTTCTTTCAACCCAATCTTTGGAATGTGAATTTATATATCTGTGAGATCTGTGCTGTAACGAAAATTACATCCACATTGTATATCCAGCACTTGGTAGAGAAATGGTCTCTACCAGGACCTGGCTCCATAAAACTTAAGAATGTACTCAAATCTGAGAATATTCTCAGTTTGGCATCTTCAGCCAATCAGACTTCAGGATTAGCCAAAGTAGAGTAAAATTTGTAGATTTAAGTAATTCTCAAGTTTAATGGTGCTACTGGCCCTGTTTTAGATACCGGTAAGTGTCTGGTAGGTGATCTGAAACAGAAATCAATGTAGGAACTTCCTTATTGCAGGATATACACATAAACTAAATCAATTAACTACAGTAAAACCTGCTACACATAAACTAAATCAATTAATTAAATACATGTAGAATAAAGGTCTAATATACAGGTTTTAACAAGAAACTAAATGAGTACACGATATGGTAAGTAATTTCTTAATTTTAGATTATAGTTTCTATGGAATATCAAAATTTCAGGTTTACTCAGCATCTATGGGAAGATTGAGAGACTCAAAGAGTTCTTGAATATTTCTGTCCACTTAATGTATGACTATATCATATATGTTTTTTATCAATTTGTAAAATGCTTTGACCTAAGCTGAAATTCTGCTATGATTTTAAGTTGATTATGACAAAATTCCGACCTAACTTTGACCTTATAAACAGGTGCCAACTATCACAGCTAACCTGTAAACTAATCAAGAGAAATTGACAAGATATATATACCCATTATTACTGTGTAATGAAATGGATCATCCTTGTTTGTACACATGTAGATGTTACCTGGAAACTGGGTTAATACAAAAAGTGTGCAATACTGCACATTATGATTATAATAATTAGATGTTACAGAAAGTAAGGATACTACGCTTGTGTACTCGTACATGTCATTGTTTGCTATTTACATGTACTAGTATATACAATGTGTATTACTTGAAGTGTCAGTGACAAAGAATCAAGGAAGTACTGGTACTTTTGTGTAATTGATAAGTGATTACACATGTGAAAGCTACAGAGCCGACAGGCCATGTACATGTTGATACATAATTTGTGTAGAATGCTATATAAAATATAAAACTAGATCAATGGGAACTTATTGATATGTAACTTAAAACAATGGTTCCTATTCAAGGATTGTAACTATTTTATCTATCTATTTGATTGTTTACTTATCGCCCCCAAAGATAGGAATTTATAGCATTCATCCCATTAACTGCCACTAATTCCTATTATACACCCCACCTACCTCTTCCCAATATTGATTAAGCACAGGCATAGATACATTGAAACCTGTCTTGTAAGAGACCACCTCACTTGAGAGACCACATTTTAGTGGCTGAAGGGGATCTCTCAATACAGGTTGCACAGTATCAGCCTGCCACATACATGTATAACACCAGTTTATATCACTTTTACCTGTACTTTCACTTTAACACAGTATAACACCAGTTTATATCACTTTCACCTGTACTTTCACTTTAACACAGTATAACACCAGTTTATATCACTTTTACCTGTACTTTCACTTTAACACAGTATAACACCAGTTTATATCACTTTCACCTGTACTTTCACTTTAACACAGTATAACACCAGTTTATATCGCTTTTACCTGTACTTTCACTTTAACACAGTATAACACCAGTTTATATCACTTTTACCTATACTTTCAATTTCACACATTATCAGCCTGTCATATCTATGTATAACACCTGATTATATCACTTTTACCTGTACTTTCACTTTAACACAGTATAACACCAGTTTATATCACTTTTTTATCTGTACTGTCACTTTCACAGAGTATTAGCCTGTCATTTACATGTATAACACCTGTTTATATCACTTTTACCTGTACTTTCACTTTAACACAGTATAACACCAGTTTATATCACTTTTACCTGTACTTTCACTTTAACACAGTATCAGCCTGCCATATACATGTACATGTATAACACCAGTTTATATCACTTTTACTTTCACTTTCAAAGGTTCAGTATACCCTTTCCTCCTGACATATATGCTGAAGCAACAGTCTAAATTTGGGTCTATACCGCATGAGCGGATAATGCAGTGATGTCATTTACATTTCTTTTTAATACTTTCTCCTTTTAACCTTTTCATGTTTACTTTGTTTTTCTTTTTTTCTGTAATTTATTTGTCACTAATTAGTTTTACATCATTCATTCACCATTTTCTAAATGAATATGAAAATAATCTTTGAACACATGTTTTCTATTATTTTCAGTTTCAGTATATGTTAATGTGATCCTCTAGAGTTGGCCATTATCTTGGCTAAACACCACATACATATATAAATATCACATCCCTCATAGAAATGTCATACTCTGCATATAAACATGACATCCCTTATGAAAGTGTCACACCCTCACAGGAACATCACATTCCTCATAGAAAGATTACATCCCTCATTGAAATGTTACATTTTTCATAGAAACATTTCGTCCCTAATAAAACATCTTACTTACATGTATCATAGAATTGGTCCATCCGTCCAAGAATTACCACTACCCTTGTAGAAACATTGTATTCCTTATAGGAATATCACGTCCCTCATAGACATACAATATACTAATAGAAAAATTACATCCCTCAGTGAAACATCACACCCATTTTATAAACATCACTCCCGTAAGTGCAACATCATACCTGTCTTATAATCATAACATTATTCAATGAAACATCACAACCATTTTATAAACACCACATCCCTCAGTGAAATATCATTTCCATCTTATAAACATCACACCCCTCAGTGAAGCATCACATCCCTCATAGAAACATCACACCCAATCTTTAAACATCATACCCTTCAGTGAAATATCATACCCATCTTATAAATATTAAACCCCACATAGAAACATCACACCCCTCAGTGAAGCATCACATCCCTCATAGAAACATCACTTCTTCATGGAAACATCACACCCATCTTATAAACATCACACCTTCAGTAAAACATCACACCCATCTTATAAACATCACACCCCTCAGTTAAACATCACACCCATCTTATAAACATCACACCCCTCAGTGAAACATCACACACATCTGATAAATATCACACTCCTCACTGAAACATCAAACCAATCCTATACATTTCATACCCCTTATGGAAACACTAATCCCCTCAGTGAAACATAACACCCATCTTATAAATATCACATCCCTCTCAGAAATATCATGGCCCTTAGTGAAACATTATACTTGTCTTATAAATGTCACTCATTCATGAAAACATCACATTCCGAATGAAAATATCATGCCTCTTACAGAAATACTACACCCCTCACACAAACATCACACACCCCAGTGAAACACCACACTCATATTAGAAATGCCACACCCCTCAGTGGAATATCACTCTCATCTTAGAAATGTCACTACCCTCATAGAAATATCACATCCCTCAGTGAAGCATCACAGTCATCTTGGAAATGTCACTCCTCTCATAGAAACATCACAAACCTCATTCAAACATCACATCCCACACAGAAACACCTCACAGAAACATCACACCCTCAGTGAAACGTCACTCTCATCTTATCAATGTCACTCCTCTCATAGAAACATCACAAACCTCATGCAAATATCACATCCCGCACAGAAACACCTCACAGAAACATCACACCCTCAGTGAAACATCACTCTTATCTTATCAATGTCACTCCTCACACGGAAACATCACATTCTTCATGCAAATGCAGGGATTAATATCATCAACATGCGGATCCTGTGAAAGGACCCATTCCCAATGCATAGATTTTCCAATTACATGTACGTTTACCATGTCCTTCACATTCACTATAAAACATTGAAAAGAGAATTTAGTACATGTTGTAAACTGCGTTTTGAAGTCTTCAGATGAAATCCATGTCAGTTAAATAATAGAAGCTAGAAAATGAATCAAAATTTTTTGTCTTCATTTTAATGACTTAAATGATCATAGTTAATGTTTTCCCCATTGTGGCCCTGTCCCAAAAAGGATCTATTAATCCCTGAAATATCACACCCCTCAGTGAAACATCATGCCCATCTTAGAAATATCACACCCCTCAGTGAAACATCATGCCCATCATAGAAATATCACATTCCTTAGTGAAACATCATGCCCATCATAGAAATATCACACCCCTCAGTGAAACATCATGCCCATCATAGAAATATCACACCCCTCAGTGAAACATCATGCCCATCTTAGAAATATCACACCCCTCAGTGAAACATCATGCCCATCTTAGAAATATCACACTCCTCAGTGAAACATCATGCCCATCATAGAAATATCACACCCCTCAGTGAAACATCATGCCCATCATAGAAATATCACACCCCTCAGTGAAACATCATGCCCATCATAGAAATATCACACCCCTCAGTGAAACATCATGCCCAAACATCATACAGAAATATCACACCCCTCAGTGAAACATCATGCCCATCACAGAAATATCACACCCCTCAGTGAAACATCATGCCCATCATAGAAATATCACACCCCTCAGTGAAACATCATGCCCATCATAGAAATATCACACCCCTCAGTGAAACATCATGCCCATCATAGAAATATCACACCCCTCAGTGAAACATCATGCCCATCATAGAAATATCACACCCCTCAGTGAAACATCATGCCCATCATAGAAATATCACACTCCTCAGTGAAACATCATGCCCATCATAGAAATATCACACCCCTCATAGAAACATCATGCCCATCATAGAAATATCACACCCCTCAGTGAAACATCATGCCCATCATAGAAATATCACACCCCTCAGTGAAACATCATGCCCATCATAGAAAATATCACACCCCTCAGTGAAACATCATGCCCATCTTAGAAATATCACACCCCTCAGTGAAACATCATGCCCATCATAGAAATATCACACTCCTCAGTGAAACATCATGCCCATCATAGAAATATCACACTCCAGATAGAAACACCACACTTATCTTAGATATGTCACTCCCCTTATGGAAATATCACATCCCTCAATGAAACATGACACCCATCTTATAAATATCATTCCCCCTAATGGAAACATCACATTCCTAATGCAAATGTCACAACCCTCAATGAAACATCACATCCCTTATAGAAATATCTCATCCCTTACAGAACACCACACTCATCTTAAAAGTGTCACTCCCCGCATAGAAAAATCACAACCTTCAATGAAATATTACACTCATAAATGACACTCCCCTCATAGAAACATGACACCTCTAATGCAGATGTCAACCTCCATAGATACTTCACATCCCTCATATAGACATCATATCCCACCTAGAAATGTCACGCCCACAGGGGCTGAAAATTCCTTAAGTCCGAGGTCTGGGACTTACGTATTTTACTTTCGGACCATGTCATTTTTCTGCTATGTGGGTCCGAGGACCTAACAAGTCTGAATCAGTGAATGACTATTCTGTCAATTTCTTTCTTTCTAAACTCCGTTTGTTTCTTTGTAAAGATCAGTTGTCATTTTCTAATATGATTTTTTGGCAGGGTTTTTTTGGTTAATATAGTTATGTTATATCAATTGATTAATTATATTAAAAATCTGACTTATATTTATTGTAATTGTACATATATGATAGAGGATCGGACTCAGGCAAAATTGAACAAAAAAGTCCTGGACCCAAGCAGCTGAAAGAAAATGTTCAGCCCCTGAGTCCCCACATACAAATTTTATATTCCCTTTTGTTATTGTGATAAAAACTGTAGAACATGTAGCAATATAGATGAAGAATATACTGGAGGATTTTAATTTGGTGTAATAACTAATCTAGTATCAGAGTATCCCCAGTGCAGTGATTAAAGCAACAATAAAATATACTTATTCTCCAATTACATATATTAAGTATGTATGTGATTCTATAGCTATGAACATTTTACAGCAATATATATTCTATTAAAAGAATATTTCCTGCATGAGTTCATGATTTAGTATTGTGGTGTTATATGTTCACATAAAAATGGATTTTATTACTGAATATGTAAATACCGGTATATATCCGAGAAATATTTAGATATATAAAATAAATATGTGAGAAATGTGAATGTCAGTGCTATACAACATGTGAATGTCAATGCTATACAACATGTGAATGTCAGTGCTACACAACATGTGAATGTCAATGCTATACAACATGTGAATGTCAATGCTATACAACATGTGAATGTCAATGCTCTACAACATGTGAATGTCAATGCTATACAACATGTGAATGTCAATGCTACACAACATGTGAATGTCAATGCTATACAACATGTGAATGTCAATGCTACACAACATGTGAATGTCAATGCTATACAACATGTGAATGTCAATGCTATACAACATGTGAATGTCAATGCTATACAACATGTGAATGTCAATGCTACACAACATGTGAATGTCAGTGCTATACAACATGTGAATGTCAATGCTACACAACATGTGAATGTCAATGCTATACAACATGTGAATGTCAATGCTACACAACATGTGAATGTCAGTGCTATACAACATGTGAATGTCAATGCTACACAACATGTGAATGTCAGTGCTATACAACTTGTGAATGTGATGTCAGTGCTATACAACATGTGAATGTCAATGCTATACAACATGTGAATGTCAATGCTACACAACATGTGAATGTCAATGCTATACAACATGTGAATGTCAGTGCTACACAACATGTGAATGTCAATGCTATACAACAATTGAATGTCAGTGCTACACAACAATTGAATGTCAATGCTATACAACAATTGAATGTCAATGCTACACAACATGTGAATGTCAATGCTATACAACATGTGAATGTCAATGCTATACAACATGTGAATGTCAATGTTACACAACATGTGAATGTCAATGCTACACAACATGTGAATGTCAATGCTACACAACATGTGAATGTCAATGCTACACAACATGTGAATGTCAATGCTACACAACATGTGAATGTCAATGCTACACAACATGTGAATGTCAATGCTACACAACATGTGAATGTCAGTGCTTTACAACATGTGAATGTCAGTGCTACACAACATGTGTATGTCAGTGCTATACAACTTGTGAATGTCAATGCTATACAACATGTGAATGACAATGCTATACAACATGTGAATGTCAATGCTACACAACATGTGAATGTCAATGCTATACAACATGTGAATGTCAATGCTATACAACATGTGAATGTCAATGCTACACAACATGTGAATGTCAATGCTACACAACATGTGAATGTCAATGCTATACAACATGTGAATGTCAATGCTACACAACATGTGAATGTCAATGCTATACAGCATGTGAATGTCAATGCTACACAACATGTGAATGTCAATGCTATACAACATGTGAATGTTAGTGCTACACAACATGTGAATGTCAATGCTATACAACATGTGAATGTCAATGCTACACAACATGTGAATCTCAGTGCTATACAACATGTGAATGTCAATGCTACACAACATGTGAATGTCAATGCTATACAACTTGTGAATGTCAATGCTATACAACATATGAATGTCAATGCTACACAACATGTGAATGTCAATGCTACACAACATGTGAATGTCAATGCTACACAACATGTGAATGTCAGTGCTACACAACATATGAATGTCAATGCTATACAACACTTATGAACAGAAATTATGTGTGCTGTAAATCAATCTGATTTGTGTATCTATAATTAAACAGAACAGCTTGTGTGTAAAAACAATAGCAGCTAGGGATTTTATCAAGGTACACATGCTTGCACCTTAATTAATCAGAATATCTGAAGAAAATATGATGGGTAGGGTCATAATAGGCTATGATATACATAAGTTTTCACTATAGGCTGTCATCTACATGTTATCATTATAGCCTGTCATAAACAATTCATTAATGTACATGTTGCCTGGCATACTGTCATATACACATAGGTTATCACAAAGGTTATCAAATACATTGGTTATCATTATAGACAGTCATATACATAGGTTATGAGATAGACTGCCATATATATAGATTATCACTAAAGGCTACCATATACAATGGTTATCACTATAGGCTGTCATATCCATAGGCTATTACTATAGGCTGCCATATACATAGGTTATCGCTATAGGCTGCCATATACATAAGTAATAACTATAGGCTGCCATATCCATAGGCTATTACTATAGGCTGTTATATACACAGGTTATCACTATAGGCTGTCGTATACATAGATTATCACTATAGGCTGTCATATATATATATATATAGGTTATCACTATATGTGTCATATGCATAGGTTATCACTATAGGCTGTCATATGCATAGGTTATCACCATAGGTTATCATATACAAAGGTTATAATTATAGTCTGTCATATACATAGGTAAACACTATAGGCTGCCATAGACACAGGTTATCATTATAGGCTGTCATATACATAGGTTATCAATATAGGCTGTCATATACACATGTTATCACTATAGGCTGCCATATGCATAGGTTATGACTATAGGCTGCCATATACATAGGTTATCACTATAGGCTGTCATATACATAGGTTATCACTATAGGCTGTCATATACATAGGTTATCACCATAGGCTATCATATACAAAGGTTATAATTAGTCTGCCATATACACATGTTATCACTATAGGCTGCCATATGCATAGGTTATCAAATAGGCTGCCATATACATAGGTTATCACTGTAGGCTGTCATATACACATGTACATAGGTTATCAATATAGGCTGTCATATACACATGTTATCACTATAGGCTGCCATATACATAGGATATCATTATTCATTATAGGCTGTAATATATAGGTTTTCATTGTGTAAAAGTGTCGGATCAACAGGTGTTTGTAGACTGCACAAAATGACAGAGTATTCAGGTTTGTAGAAGATGATCTGCATTGTATACAATATGTATGTATGTTGACATCTGCAGTGTATATGTTTGTCGGCAATTTGATTTGATTATAGGTTGATTATCACATCATACTTCTAGTTATATCACAAATACGCCGACAATGATTCTGTAATTCTGTGTTAGACAATATCAATAAATGATACTTCTCACCACTAACCACCAAGGGAATTCTGCGTCAAACAAAGATGTCAAATAAAGATATCCCCAATAATTACAATTTGTAAAGTTACTTTATGTCCTATATCAGATATTGATATTTCCCAGACCTGTAACTGAACACTTATACGTATGTAGATATCATATGATATACCATGTATCACACTACAGTGTAATACCAAGTTCACATTTTGACCTATCACAAGATGATATTAACATTCGCATATTTTGTAATTGATTATATGTATACAGCTGTAGATTAATTGTTATACATGTCGGGACTACAGGTGTCCATGTTAGAATTTGTTCCGATCTAAATAGAGTCAAAATGCAAGAAACGGAAAAAAGTCATCAAGACTCAGGTATGAATCTCTTTATAATTTGTTTCCTAGCAAAAAATATACATCAAAGACAATTATAAAAACAAAAAAGTAATAATATTTTATATTCTGACTTAGCAAGTCAGAACATCACAATTTTTCATTCTGACCTAGCAGGTTGGAGAGTCAGAATATTTTGTATTTGACTTAGCAGGTCAGAAAGTCACAATATTTTGTATTCTGATTTAGTGGGTCAGAAATGCACAATATTTTATATTCTGACTTAGCAGCTCAGAAAGTCACAATATTTTGTATTTTGACTTGGGGATAAGAAATGCACAATATTTTGTACATGTATTTGGACTTAGCGGGTTAGGGCCGGAAATCACAAAATTTACTCAGTACTCAAGCTCAACTATCTTTTCATGATTTTCAGGTAAATTCAGACAAAATTAATTCTGTAACTGCACATGTGTGGTGTATATTGACGGCATACAATTGTAAATAATGATATAAATAAATTATTGCTCATTTGAAGAAGACTTCAGAAATATTCAAAAGTTGTTTGAGTACGTACTCAAACTTTAAGTACATGTACCATACTCAACACATTTTATTCATTTTTTACAGGAAAATCATAAATGTGGCACAAAAATTTATATGTGAATGATCTCAAAAAACAACAATATGTTTCCAAATCACTCAAAAAGCCTCAAAAGTTTTGTAACCAACAATTATATATTTAACTTAGTCAAAAGTCATGATTTAACTTAACAGGTTAAAGTTTTGAGCTTTAGTTTTGTACTGGTCAGAAAGTAAAATTTGGTGAACTTAACAGGTCGGGCCCAGTTTTGTATTTAACTTCACAATAATTTTTGTATTTAAAATGTATTTGACTTAGCAGTTTTGTATTTAACTTAGCAGGTCCAAAAATCACAATGTTTTGTATTTACCTTAACAGGTCAGAAAGTCTCAATGTTTTGTATTTAACATAGCAGGTCAGAAAGCCTCAATGTTTTGTATTTAAAATAGTATTCAATAACTTAGAACAGGTCAGGTCAGTTTTGTAAAGTCACGATCAATGTTTTGTGTCAGAAATTTGTTTTGTAACTGAATAATCACAATGTTTTGTCACCTTAACAGGTCAAAGTCTCATTTATCAGAAAGCCTTTGTTTTGTATTTAACTTAACAGGTCAGAAACTGAATAGTCTCAAAAGTTTTGTTTTGTATTTAACTTAGTTTTGTATTTAACTTAGCAGTTCAGAAAGCCTCAATGTTTTGTATTTAACTTAACAGGTCAGAAAGTCACAATGTTTTGTATTTAACTTAGCAGGTCAGAAAGTCTCAATGTTTTGTATTTAACTTAACAGGTCAAAAAATCACAATAATTTGTATTTGACTTAGCAGGTCAGAAAGTCTCAATGTTTTGTATTTAACTTAGCAGGTCCAAAAATCACAATGTTTTGTATTTACCTTAACAGGTCAGAAAGTCTCAATGTTTTGTATTTAACTTAACAGGTCAGGTCAGAATTTAAACTTAACTCAATGTTTTGTATTTAACTTACCAAGTCAGAAAGTCTCAATGTTTTGTATTTAAAATAGCAGGTCAGAAAGTCTCAATGTTTTGTATTTAACTTAGCAGTTCAGAAAGTCTCAATGTTTTGTATTTAACTTAACAGGTCAAAAAATCACAATAATTTGTATTTGACTTAGCAGGTCAGAAAGTCTCAATGTTTTGTATTTACCTTAACAGGTCAGAAAGTCTCAATGTTTTGTATTTAACTTAACAGGTCAGAAAGTCTCAATGTTTTGTATTTCAGAAAGTCTGTTTTGTAAACAACAGGTCAGAAAGTCTCAATGTTTTGTATTTAAATAGCTTAAAAAGTCAGTTTTGTATTTAACTTAACAGGTCAGAAAGTCTCAATGTTTTGTATTTAACTTACCAGGTCAGAAAGTCTCAATGTTTTGTATTTAAAATAGCAGGTCAGAAAGTCTCAATGTTTTGTATTTAACTGAACAGGTCAGAAAGTCTCAATGTTTTGTATTTAACTTAACAGGTCAGAAAGTCTCAATGTTTTGTATTTAACTTACCAGGTCAGAAAGTCTCAATGTTTTGTATTTAAAATAGCAGGTCAGATTTGTAAAGTCTCAATGTTTTGTATTTAACTGTATTTAACTTAACAGGTCAGAAAGTCTCAATGTTTTGTTTTGTATTTAACTTAACAGGTCAGAAAGTCAGAAAGTCTCAATGTTTTGTATTTAACTTAACAGGTCAGAAAGTCTCAATGTTTTGTATTTAACTGAACAGGTCAGAAAGTCTCAATGTTTTGTATTTACCTTAACAGGTCAGAAAGTCTCAATGTTTTGTATTTAACTTAACAGGTCAGAAAGTCTCAATGTTTTGTATTTAACTTAACAGGTCAGAAAGTCTCAATGTTTTGTATTTAACTTAACAGTTCAGAAAGTCTCAATGTTTTGTATTTAACTTAACAGGTCAGAAAGTCTCAATGTTTTGTATTTAACTTAACTTACCAGGTCAGAAAGTCTCAATGTTTTGTATTCAATGTTTTGTATTTAACTTACCAGGTCAGAAAGTCTCAATGTTTTGTATTTAACTTAACAGGTCAGAAAGTCTCAATGTTTTGTATTTAACTTAACAGGTCAGAAAGTCTCAATGTTTTGTATTTAACAGGTCAGAAAGTCTCAATGTTTTGTATTTAACTTACCAGGTCAGAAAGTCTCAATGTTTTGTATTTGACTTAGCAAGTCCGACTGAGTAAGACCTAATATTTTCATCATGTGCCTGTTTGGTACATGTATTTTTGATAGAAAAACAGATCATTTTTAGCTGAAAACTGCCCGCCTTTTAAAATGTCACCAGGAAACAGAATTATGATGCTGTAAGTTACATTTCACTGTATTGTTATAAGTAAGCACCGTAACATGACTTTCAGCTGAACAGTGTAAGTGTATTTTGTCCTCAGAACACATATTATTTTTTGCTGTTAGTTATTTACCCATGTTATCGCCAGAAAAGAACAAAAAATTACTTTTCTGCTTAAAATACATATCTTGGTTTTCACTTAAGTAAACAACAACATTTGTGATGTGTTATCTTTGATGTCAACAGCAAATGACAAAATATGGCTTTTAGCATAACAGTAATTAAATGTGTTTGATGTTAGTAATGTGGCTGTTAGCTAAAATTACTGTTGATGCCCAACTTTGTATTTTATATTTTGACAGCATACAAGAGTAAATAAATATCAAAATTATTGCTCATTCGAAGAAAACTTCAGAAATATTCAAAAATTGTTTGAGTACATACTCAAATTTTGAGTACCATACTCAAGCATTCATTCATTTTTTACAAGAAAATAATGAATATGACACCAAAATTTATATGTGAATGATGAAAAATAATAATATGTTTCCTATTCACTCAAACCCAAATGATTTCCAAACAATTATAGAGTCAAAATAATGAAAAATGTTGAGCTTTAGTACTGGGTAAATTGGATGACTTTGGGCCCTGAAGTGGTATCAGGTGCCATGGAGGGATAAACATCTGTCAACCAAATCAGGGTTAATAGAATCTACCCCTACCTTGAGGGTATGACAAAGGAATCTCAATCCAAAAGTAAGATTCTTGAATGACAAACCCTCTGCAAGCCTCAGGTTTGTCATTCAAGAATCTTATCCCGAGGATTGAAATTCCTTTTGTCATACCCTCATGGTAGGGGTTGATTATTTTTTTCCCATGTTTTTAATACATGTAGATTGGAGATCTATGCAAATGAAATCTGACATCATACACAGCATTCTAGACACTGCAAACACTCTACAGCATAAATTGTATTGTGACGTCATAACGCGTGTAGCTTGTCAATACCCTAGGGGTTGACACGGAAATCATTCCTGGTTAAAATGAAGGAAAAATCTGTGAACAATGGGTGAATATATTGTCTGATTCATGTAACATGGCAGGGTTGCATAACCTTTCATACAGATGATTCTACTCACTATTCGCTTATGACAAGCTTCATGAGATAAAGGTTTTATTCCTCACTGGATACTCGTAGATATCATGACGAAAAGAAAATGATTACTCTAGCCGAGGTCAAGAAAGGGTTCAAGAGACTCTACCCTGCTGGCTTATATGGATTTTATTATATATAGCAAATGATATATAAACATGGAAGTAAGTCCTGTCTGTATTATTAAAAAAACCGTAGTCCAGAATTAACCAATAAGTGTCTCAAGTCTGATACAAAAGATTTCAATTTCTAGTAGATCGCCCACAACAGGGAACCTTGATCAAATATGTTGTGCGGATAAATGTAGCTGAGATGTAAATTCCTGTACAAAAAACATCACAGATTTTAATAATCTCAGTGTTCATAATTCTCCACAAGTTGACAGAAATATCAGTAACACATATTTCTGAAGATTGTCCATTATTTGTGACATTTATCCTATATTTAAGTCTCTGGTTGTCCTAAGTTGTATTGATCAAATATTTATAACACGCAACTTTACCTGATGTTTTTTTCCCTTTCTATACATATTATTTGCTCTTGATCAATTCATAAACATTTCCTTGAGCATTTCTCGATAGGCCAGGGATGATGTATATTTATATATTTCTCATTTTCTGTGGAAAGTTAATATCAAGTGGCTACTGCTGAAATAACAGGATATGAAGCACAGGATCAAATATAAGTTTGGACGTATCAGGATGGTGGGTAGGTGGGAAATATATGTTGTCAATTTCACATTTATCTTGACGTGAATGTACATGTGTTTTTATAGAACTAAATTGAAATATATGTATCAGGCATGTGTATTTCAAATCTTTTTCACATTCAGAAGCCTATATTCATTTTGTTTTTTGGTTATTATTTCTGTTATTTTTTATTCCAAGAATAATGTGCTTTAAAACAATTATGTACCAAGATTATATGACCTTGTGTACACAAGAATGTCCAAATATATAATGAGTGATTAATCTTAATCATGACCACATCCATGTTAAAATGAATGAAAAATGTGTAGAGCAGAAATAAACAGAAGAACAGTGTAAGGGTGTGGCAGAGACATAAATATATCTACAAACCTTGGTTACATGTATATCTCTCAGCTAAAAGAACAGCAACTTCAGCTTTGTATGTAAATTGCTTAGTCATCATGGTCATGTTCACTTTATGCGTTTTAAGAGTGAGAGATCAGCTCTTGTGTGTGTTACAGAATAGTCACTTCATATCCTGGAGATTAAAAATGTGGCACTTGTTATTTTTAGAGTGAGCAGTCAGTAGTTATAGCCATCTGTTGTAATCTGCTTCCGTCCCTTGGGACCGGTGCCATGTAGACATGATCTTCTACAGCTATACAATTCTGTGTCATGTTTTAGATGTCTTTAACTTCTTTAAAAGAACAATTGGCTAAATATGTTAAAATTTGGTTTGTAGTTTAAGGGTTTGGTTTTGTAGATAGTGGGGGTTTCAGATTTGTAGTGTAAGGGTTTTGTAGATAGTTAGGATTTCAGATTTGTAGTGTAAGGGATTTGTAGATAGTTAGGAGATACATATGTCAGCATGTGACACAGCTCTGACCTGCATCCTAAACAAACCACATAAAATAAATGATCTTTAGTCCAGAGATCGGAAGCTTGTGACCTAGGGCCTGAAGTTGATGTGAGTATATGTATATGATATTAAGCTTACATTGTATATGCGGCTGATGTTATAAAGGTATATGCCATAATGTCAATTTAATTTTGACAAAATTATTTTGTATGACTACTTGTAATGCATATATACAGTTGAACCTGGCCTACAGACCACCTCACTTAGGAGACCATCTCAGATTTAGGACTTGATGAATATCTAATAAGTACGGAATCTCACATGAGAAACCACCTCACTATTCAGACCACTTTGAGTCAGACAGTCAGGGTGTATTTATAACAAGGTTCTACTGTAACACCTCATTAATCAGACCACTTTGAGTCACATAGTCAGGGTGTATTTATAACAAGGTTCTACTGTAACACCTCATTAATCAGACCACTTTGAGTCACATAGTCAGGGTGTATTTATAACAAGGTTCTACTGTAACACCTCATTAATCAGACCACTTTGAGTCACATAGTCAGGGTGTATTTATAACAAGGTTCTACTGTAACACCTCATTAATCAGACCATTTTGAGTCAGTCAGGTTGTCTTAATAATGTGGTTCTACTGTGTTACGGTACCTCTAATCAGACCACTTTAAAACAGTCTGTTAGGTGGTCTTAATAATGCAGTTCTACTGTATTACGGTACCACTAATCAGACCACATTAAAACAGTCTGTTAGGTGGTCTTAGTAATTTAGTTCTACTGTATTACGGTACCACTAATCAGACCACTTTAAAAGTCTGTTAGGTGGTTTTAATAATGCGGTTCTACTGTATTACGGTACCACTAATCAGACCACTTTAAAACAGTCTGTTAGGTGGTTTTAATAATGTGGTTCTACTGTATTACGGTACCACTAATCAGACCACTTTAAAACAGTCTGTTAGGTGGTCTTAGTAATTTGGTTCTACTGTATTACGGTACCACTAATCAGACCACTTTAAAACAGTCTGTTAGGTGGTTTTAATAATGCGGTTCCACTGTATTACGGTACCACTAATCAGACCACTTTAAAACAGTCTGTTAGGTGGTTTTAATAATGTGGTTCTACTGTATTACGGTACCACTAATCAGATCACTTTAAAACAGTCTGTTAGGTGGTTTTAATAATGCGGTTCTTCTGTATTATGGTACCACTAATCAGACCACTTTAAAACAGTCTGTTAGGTGGTTTTAATATTGTGGTTCTACTGTATTACGGTACCACTAATCAGACCACTTTAAAACAGTCTGTTATGTGGTTTTAATAATGCGGTTCTACTGTATTACGGTACCACTAATCAGACCACTTTAAAACAGTCTGTTATGTGGTTTTAATAATGCAGTTCTACTGTATTACGGTACCACTAATCAGACCACTTTAAAACAGTCTGTTAGATGGTTTTAATAATGCAGTTCTACTGTATTACGGTACCACTAATCAGACCACTTTAGGTGGTCTTAATAGTGAGGTTCTACTGTATATTTTTTTTCTTTGTCAGAGAATATTCACTGCATGGTACTTAAATGTATTTTACAAAACATATTATATACATGTACATGTATTACCATATTGTAAATGATGATGTAGGTGGTGATCTGTGGTGTGCATTGTAAACAAGTACTCTCCAACGTCAATAAGTGGCTGCCACTAGATACCATATACAGTGAAACTTATATATAGCGACCTACTTAGGGACACAAGAAAACCGGTCTTTATAGGAAGGTGTCTTTATATAGAGGTTGATTTATACACAAGTGGTATTATTGGGGACAGCAAAAATGGTCTTTGTGACCAGGTGGTCTTTATACACATGAGGTCACTAAAGCAGGTTTACTGTACCTTGAAATTTTTGCTTTGTTTTAATTTTTATAATTTTTATCCATACTAAGACAAGAAAATCAATATTTTCCTGATAAATGATTGAAGCAAGGACAAACATGTCATCCATGAGACTAAATGGTCTCACGTGAATGATACACGGGTTGAGAGTGTTGTCTGACCTAAAGGCCAGAAAATAAGCAGGGGCGAAAATTTCCAGGTGTACGGTAACTTAATAACTGTTGAGTGTGGCGTAATACACTATCAAAGAAAAAGCAAAAAAATAATTTAATGCATCCTTTTTCCCTCTTTATTTATTATCTTGGCTTTGATCAATCTTTCACTCTCTCTAATCCCTTTTCTTTAACAATTCTCTGACTGCATGAAATGGTATATTCTGTAGGTGTGTGTCATCTTCTTGAATAAAGAAATAATACAAATATTTGTGATATTACTATAAACATGAGATGTAATCAACAAAAAATGTGTCAAGGACAAGGCTGTCATTGATGGGAAATTCTATATCGATATAAGTAAAAAGTATCAATATATATCGATATATTGATAAATCGATTCATTTGGCACTTCTTTCAAATGAGTTCAGAATAAATGGATTCTTTATAATATTTAGGTGTGTTATTGTGTATTTGTATTTGACTATGTGAAAATAAAAAAATCAATCATTACAAGGAAAACATTGTCTATTTGAACAAATTAAACAATTAAAATGAAATGCAACATAGTTCAAGAACATGAAGTAAAATGAATGGAAAATTTTGGAAACTGTATAAGAAAAAATATCCTGTGAAATGCAGTATGAAATGTATCGATACTCAAGAAGTGTATCAATTATCATATCAAATCATTTTTATATCGATACATTGATATCGAGTCTATCAATGACAGCCCTTTCAAGGACTATTTTTACTTTCATGCACTTGACCACAAAATAAAGGGAACATGTTTGTTTAAATGAAACATTTCCAAATTTTATTCCATTTCATCAGCACTTGTAGAATATGTGCACATGGACAATTATTTGATGATCAAAACTATCTGTATCACCAAAATGCTTTAAATCATCTCCATCATCCTACTAAGATGTTTGTTTGTTTGTTTGTTTTTGTTTAACGTCACTTTCAACTCCTACTAAGATGAAATCCGACTAATTTGACCTTTCTGTACTGAACAGTTATACAGTGTAACTACCTAGATAATCTTTTCATTAGTGATTTGTAAGTCATCTTTTTTAAGAATAACAGATTTTTTTGAATTGAAAATTAAATGTCTCTTTATTATATGATAGATTATTACCAGTAGTTTATAGCTAGCAACATCAGAAGAACTGGCATCATAATTTAGAGTTGATACCATCAGTCAGAGCTGACACCATCAGTCAAAAAGGGCATCATAAGGTCCTAGTAAGAGTTGACATTATCTTTTAGGGCTAACATCATCAAAACTGACATCATTGGTCAGAATTGACATCACCAGGCATTGTGTGTGTCATTTGTACATGTAAGAGCTGACATCATTAGTCAGAGCTAATATCATCAGTAAGAATTGACATCATCAGGCAGTGTGTGTCATTTGTACATGTAAGAGCTGACATCATTAGTCAGAGCTAATATCATCAGTAAGAATTGACATCATCAGGCATTGTGTGTGTCATTTGTACATGTAAGAGCTGACATCATTAGTCAGAGCTGTCATCATTAGCCAGACAGTTCAAGATTAAAAGAAGAAAAAACAACTAAAAGCAAAATAATAATACAAAAAGCCAAAAGAAATAAATCCAACAAAACAAATATGTATTCTGTGTATGTTACTGTTTGTTTATTTGGATAAACACTACACAGAAGAAGTACAGTTGTGAATCCAGTTATTATTGATGATTGGCCTAATTGATTCTTATACATATAGTAGTATTAGCAAGCAGGTGCTCTGCCAATTACATCAATAACTCTATTTTATGTACATTCCAACTTATGATATATGTAGACTATGTATATTGATAAATGTTGTATTTAATTTATTGGATAAATCTTGTGATATTTACATGAACATTGTGTAATAGTTAAATTGTGATTCAACACTATATCTAAAGAAATTTGTACATCAATCAACACAAGAGATATAGAATTACTCATTTATTTTCCAGTGTAATTATGAAATGTGTTTTATTTTCCACCATGTAGAAAATTGGAAATATAAAACAGATGTAAATTGAAAATTATATTGTTAAATACAGAAGATAACATCAGTATTAAAGAGGTTTAAGATATAAGATCTTGGTTAAAAATAAGGAATAATATCTTTTAAGCTACATTGTATAAAAATTGTAACTGCAATTAACTTAGGAAATATTGATAAAGGAGTTTTTATATACATATATGCATGTTATTATGTATTTTATAATTGATTTGACATGTTTATCAACTCTTATTTTTGTGTCTGTGTGACAATAAAGTCTTGGATAACATACCTTTATTTAATTATAAACCGGACTTGCCTAACTGATCACACATGTACATGTATACATGGCAATAATGCAAAAGGAAAATGTCAGCCAAATCCAATTTTAAACATGTTAGACCAACAATGTTGACAGAATCTGCTAAAAAAAGAAATCTGAAAGGCATTTTAGCAAGATGTGCAAGGGCAAAGATAAATATAGAGAAAGAGTGCAATTGTTGGATGGATTTGAAGAGCACTTTGTACTTATAATCTCTTAAGTCTTACTTGACCAGTACGTATCTTGTTTACTGATGTATAAAATATGGTTGATGCATTTTAAATTAATGATCTTTTTATGGTGTATATTGAAATGAATGTGTTTAAGTATGTCGCTAAGCAACCCAACTTTACATGAAAGTCTTCACTTTAACCCATTTACCCATAAAGACAGATTTGGACTGGACCAAGTCATTGATTTACAGAAGAGTTCATTGTCTGTGAGAGGTTTATGAGTTAAGGTTGAAAGTCTTGGGAAATGATGTAAACAGACATATCATATGGGTACTTTTGCTTACTTCACAGCACCCAAATTGTCTTTAATTCAAAATTTAGGTCAATGCAATTGTTTCTGGATCATATCTACACATAATTACCTACAACACTTAATTACTTACTACAATATTTACTTACTACACATAATTACTTACTACACATAAAAACATACTACAATAATTACTACACATAACCTACTACAGTAATTATTTACTACTCATAATTCCAATAATTACTCACTACACATAATTACTTTCTACATAATTACTTATTATACTTAATTACTTACTTCACATAATTACGTACTACAATAATTACTTATTACACATAATTACTTACTACAATAATTATTTATTACACATAATTACTTACTACAATCATTACTTACTACACATAATTACTTACTACAATTATTACCTACTACACAGAATTACATACTATAGACCATTTCTTACTACACATAATTTCATATTACACTTACTACACACTACACATAATTACACACTACACATAATTACTTACTACACATTTACTACACATAGTTACACACTACACATAATTACATACTACACATAATTACTTACTATACTTACTACACATAATTACTTACTAAACATAATTACTTACCAAGATTCTGACAGACGATGAACAGTCATCATTTTTATACATTAATTATCCTGATTAAAGTAATAAATCTTTTGCAGTTTAAGTGTTTTTTCTTTCATTTCATTAAAACTGCTATAAAACGTATCACAGATTTTAACTTTGTAACAAAAATCATAGATCGTAGATCCTATCTCTTTTTAAAAGACATAATTCTGTTTTGAAAAGAAAATACAGACAAGGTTTAGCAGGACAGATTCTACAACAGTGGTGTAAGCAGCAAATATTAATAAGAGGGGCAAAAACAAAATTTATATACAATTAAACAATTTACTTATGTGTTGATAATACAAGAATTTTACCTGTATGTTGGGGTGGGGGTGTGTGGGCAGGCTCCCCATGCCCCCAGTTCCTACAGCTATGCTATTACAATACTTCTGATATATTATGATGTATATAACTTTGTCATTACAGCGTACAAGTTGCTAGGGAAAAGTATATTAACAACGAGTCAGCTAGTCGCCTCAAGTCAGATCCTTCATAACACCATACCCACAGATAACTGCGATGTCCTCATTACCTTTCCACTCAACACAGAGACATGCACTCTCATGTGGCTTCTTGATCGACTAAGGTCAAGGACGCCACATCTTATTGTGAATGTTCGTCACCATAGTAACACCAAAGGATCTGTGTTTCATATTACAGCTACATATAATGGGTAAGTTTATAGATTTTTAATTTTTGCTGTCAACATTGCAGTGAGCACCACATGTGGTGTTTTAATGGTGGATCAACACTGTGCAACCATTTATAGCTAGAACAAAGTCTGGGGTGGAAACCTGGTTTAGCTGAACCTGAGAATTTAAACTTAAGTACTGCAGTGGCATTTCCTTTGTCAGCTACACAAGCCTTAGTGGTCAAGCGGTTAGAGCATCGTGCTTTTATCCATGAAGTCTCTCACTTCTTGTCAGTGCAGGATCTACAGCTGCCGGAAATTAGGCTGGTTTGTGTGTGAAAGTTAGCCAATTTACATACAGAAGGCCAGTGGTCTCTTTCTGGGTACATAATAACTGAGTTAGCCAATTTACATACAGATGGCCAGTGGTCTCTTTCTGGGTACATAATAACTGAGTTAGCCAATTTACATACAGATGGCCAGTGGTCTCTTTCTGGGTACATAATAACTGAGTTAGCCAATTTACATACAGATGGCCAGTGGTCTCTTTCTGGGTACATAATAACTGAGTTAGCCAATTTACATACAGATGGCCAGTGGTCTCTTTCTGGGTACATAATAACTGAGTTAGATATTAATACAGATAGCCAGTGGTCCAATCTGGGTATACATAATAATGGCCATTTACATACAGAAGGCCAGTGGTCTCTTTCTGGGTACATAATAACTGAGTTAGCCATTTACATACAGATGGCCAGTGCAATTTAACTGAGTTACTTACATACAGATGGCCAGTGGTCTCTTTCTGGGTACATAATAACTGAGTTAGCCAATTTACATACAGATGGCCAGTGGTCTCTTTCTGGGTACATAATAACTGAGTTAGCCAATTTACATACAGATGGCCAGTGGTCTTAATAACTCTTTCATGGGTACAGTGTCAGTCTCTCTCTGGGTACATAATAACTGAGTTAGCCAATTTTACATACAGAAGGCCAGTGGTCTCTTTCTGGGTACAAAATAACTGAGTTAGCCAATTTACATACAGATGGCCAGTGGTCTCTTCCTGGGTACAAAATAAACTGAGTTAGCCAATTTACATACAGATGGCCAGTGGTCTCTTTCTGGGTACATAATTAACTGAGTTAGCCAATTTACATACAGAAGGCCAGTGGTCTCTTTCTGGGTACATAATAACTGAGTTAGCCAATTTACATACAGATGGCCAGTCTTTCTGGGTACATAATAACTGGTTAGCCAATTTACTACTTGGTCTCTTTCTGGGTACATAATAACTGAGTTAGCCAATTTACATACAGATGGCCAGTGGTCTCTTTCTGGGTACATAATAACTGAGTTAGCCAATTTATCAGATTTCTGGGGTACATAATAACTGAGTTAGCCAATTTACATACAGATTAGCCAATTTCTTTCTGGGTACATAATAAACTGAGATTTACATACAGATGCCAGTGGTCTCTTTCTGGGTACATAATAACTGAGTTAGCCAATGGCCAGTGGTCTCTTTCTGGGTAAATAACTGAGTTAGCCAATTTATATACAGATGGCCAGTGGTCTCTTTCTGGGTACATAATAACTGAGTTAGCCCTATTTACATACAGATGGCCAGTGGTCTCTTTCTGGGTACATAATAACTGAGTTAGCCAATTTACATACAGATGGCCAGTGGTCTCTTTCTGGGTACATAATAACTGAGTTAGCCAATTTACATACAGATGGCCAGTGGTCTCTTTCTGGGTACATGAGTTAGCCAATTTACATACAGATGGCCAGTGGTCTCTCTCTGGGTACATAATAACTGAGTTAGCCAATTTACATACAGAAGGCCAGTGGTCTCTTTCTGGGTACATAATAACTGAGTTAGCCAATTTACATACAGATGGCCAGTGGTTTCTTTCTGGGTACATAATAACTGAGTTAGCCAATTTACATACAGATGGCCAGTGGTCTCTTTCTGGGTACATAATAACTGAGTTAGCCAATTTACATACAGATGGCCAGTGGTCTCTTTCTGGGTACATAATAACTGAGTTAGCCAATTTACATACAGATGGCCAGTGGTCTCTTTCTGGGTACATAATAACTGAGTTAGCCATTTAAAACAGATGGCCAGTGGTGCCTTTCTGGGTTCATAATAACTGAAAATTTTGCAGATGGCCAGTGGTCTCTTTCTGGGTACATAATAACTGAGTATTTTATATACAGATGGCCAGTGGTTTCTTTTCTGGGTACAATAAAGAAAATTTAATACAGATGGCGTGGTCCTTTCTGGGTACATAATCAGTTAGCAAATACAGATGGCCAGTGTCTCTTTCTGTCGTACAAATAACTGATTTTGTTTACATACAGAGACCAGTGGTCTACATAATAACTGATTAAAAATTTACATACAGATTCCAGTGGTCTCTTTCTGGGTACATAATAAATGAGCAGAACATACAGACCCTCTTTCTGTATCATAACGAGTTAGCCATAAATAATGGCCAGTGGTCTCTTTCTGGGTACATAAAACTGAGTTAGCCAATTTACATATGATGGCCATTTCTCTATCTGGGTATAATGAGTTAGCCAATTTACATACAGTCCAGTGACTCTTTCTGATACATAATAACAGCAAATTTATATACAGATGGCCAGTTATACAAATAACTGAGTTAGCAATTTACATACAGATGGCCAGTGGTCTCTTTTATCACTGAGTTAGCCAATTTACATACAGATGGCCAGTCAGTAAGTTTCTGGGTACATGTAGGAGTTAGCCAATTTACATACAGATCAGTGTCTCTTTCTGGGTACATACATAACTGAGTTAGCCAATTTACAAATTGGCCAGTGGTCTCTCTCTGGGTACATAATAATTGAAATTTACATACAGATGGCCACTCTTGAGGGTACATAATAACTGAGTTATTTACAAAAAGATGGCCAGTGGTCTCTTTCTGGGTACATAATAACTGATTTAGCCAATTTACATACAGAAAATGAGATACATAATAACTGAGTTAGCCATTTAAATACAGATGGCCATTTCTCTTTCTGGGTAAAAGAAACTGAGTTAGCCATTTACATTTAGACATAATAACTGAGTTAAATTACATACAGATGGCCAACAAAAAACTGATTAGCCAATTTACATACAGATGGCCAGTTCTCTTTCTGGGTACATAATAACAAACCAATTTATTATACAGTCACAGTGGTCTCTGTTGGGTACAAATAACTGAGTTAGCCAATTTACATACAGATGGCCAGTGGTCCTGGGTACATAATAAAGTTTAGCCAATTTACATCAGATGACACAAATAACTGAGTTAGCCAATTTACATACAGATGGCCAGTGGTGTCATAATAACTGAGTTAGCCATAGTACATACAGATGGCCAGTGTCTCTTTCTGACTTTAACTGAGTTAGCCAATTTACATACAGATGGCCAGTGGTCTCTTTCTGGGTAATAATTGAGTTAGAATTTACATACAGATGGCAGTGGTCTCACTGGGTACATAATAAAGTTAGCCAATTCAGATGGCCAGTGGTCTCTTTTGGGTACATAATAACTGAGTTAGCCAATTTACATACAGATGGCCTGTGGTCTCTTTCTGGGTACATAATAACTGAGTTAGCCAATTACATACAGATGGCAGTGGTCTCTCTCTTACATAATGACTGGTTCCAATTTACATACAGAAGGCCAGTGGTCTCTCTATGGGTACATAATAACTGAGAGACTTTACATACAGATGGCCAGTGGTCTCTCTCTGGGTACATAATAACTGAGTGTGATGGTGGTCTCTCTCTGGGTACATAATAACTGAGTTAGCCAATTTACTACATACAGACAGGTGGTCTCTTTCAGTTTACATAATAACTGAGTTAGCCAATTTACATACAGATAACCAATGGTCTCTTTCTGGGTACATAATAACTGAGTTAGCCAATTTACATACAGATGGCCAGTGGTATCTATCTGGGTACATAATAACTGAGTTAGCCAATTTACATACAGATGGCCAGTGGTCTCTTTCTGGGTACATAATAACTGAGTGTGAGCCAATTGACACACAGATGGCCAGTGGTCTTTTTCTGGGTACATAATAACTGAGTTAGCCAATTTAAGGGCAGTGTATTCTTTCTGGGTACATAATAACTGAGTTAGCCAATTTACATACAGATGGCCAGTGGTCTGGGTACATAATAACTGGCTTAGTGTATGGCTGGTTTTTCTGGGTACATAATAACTGATTGCCAATTTACATACAGATGGCCAGTGGTCTCTTTCTGGGTACATGATAACTGAGTTAGCCAATACATACAGTGTATCTCTTTCTTGGTACATAATAACTGAGTTAGCCAATTTACATACAGATGAGTGGTCTCTTTCTGGGTACGAGTTAGCCAATATCATACAGATGGCCAGTGGTCTCTTTCTGGGTACATAATAACTGAGTTAGCCAATTTACATACAGATGGCCAGTGGTCTCTTTCTGGGTACATAATAACTGAGTTCTGTCCCCCGCCATTAAAAAACTGGCTGCCACTATATAATTGAAAAATTGCTGAGTGTGGCATAAAACGCTATTTAGAATTGACTGTTATGTGTCGGCCTCATGTCAGTAGCAAAGATATGTGTGTGTCGTAGAAATGATTTTGTTTGAGACTGATTATTTTATTCTGAATGAGCAGAAAATATGACTCTGTATCACGCCATAAAAAATTATTTAAAATTTATGGCATTTCGTATGATTGAAAAAGTCTTGACAGATATAAAACAGCAATGAAAAAATTATAAAATACTGAATCAAAATTAACATGTTTTATCATACCACTTTGAGTGTCGCAGTCAGTAAGTTACATGTAGGGTGGTACCCAATCAGAGTAACAACTACACCATTAAAAATTGGCCGCCACCATATAATTGAAAGACTGTTGAGACATAAAACACTATTAAAAAAAACGAAATAAGATTTAAAAAGAATGAAATCAGATTTAAAAAGATTTAAAAAGAATGAAATAAAATTAAAGAAAAAAAAAAGATAGTAATTTCTTTTAGCAAGGCAAACATATTAGAAGTCACAGGTCTGTTGGGTGAAACATTCAACTAAAGTACAATTCCATGACACAAAGTTATACATCAACAAAACCCCCATATATTGTCATGGTTCATAGTATGTGTCAAGACTTGGTCCCATTTCACTAGGTAGTGCCTCAATGTTAGTTAGAATATCTTCACACTCCACAAAAGATCAACTAAATGTTCAGTGGAACCTCTCTATTAAGACCACCTGACTGACTGATGCAAAGTGGTCTGATTAATGAGGTGGTCTCTTAAGTGAGGTTCTGTACTGATTCATTATAAATGAAGAGACTGGAAAATCATGGTCTTAACTGAGAGGTGGTCTCCTTAGAGAGGTGGCCTCCTAAGTGAGGTGGTCTTCAGTTTACATTTCACTGTATTTGATCAGCTAACCAATCTCTGGATTAAGGTCTGATAGATATATATATATACATGTATGAAGTCATGGCATATGTCTGCAGATAATGGTGTGAGATTGAACAGCTGTGTATCTTTTTTATTGACTGTTATGACTGGCGTAAGGCAGTGTATCTTTTATTGACTGTTATGACTGGAGTATGGCTGTGTATCTTTTTTATTGACTGTTATGACTGGCGTAAGACAGTGTATCTTTTATTGACTGTTATGACTGGAGTATGACGGTGTATCTTTTATTGACTGTTATGACTGGAGTATGACGGTGTATCTTTTATTGACTGTTATGACTGGAGTATGACGGTGTATCTTTTATTGACTGTTATGACTGGAGTATGACGGTGTATCTTTTATTGACTGTTATGAACTTCCTGTATCATTGACTTTATGATGAATGACGGTGTATCTTTTATTGACTGTTATGACTGGAGTATGACGGTATATCTTTTATTGACTGTTATGACTGGAGTATGACAGTGTATCTTTTATTGACTGTTATGACTGGAGTATGACGGTGTATCTTTTATTGATTGTTATGACTGGCATATGACCGTGTATCTGTTATAGACTGTTATGACTTTAGTATAGCTGTGTTTCGTTTCTTTACTGTTATGACTGGCGTATGACCATGTATCTTTTATAGAATGTTTTGACTAGTATGGACTGTTATGACTGGAGTATGGCTGTGTATCTTTTAATGACTGTTTATTTACTGTTATGACCAGAGTATAGCTGTGTATCTTCTATTGATTGTTATGACTGGCGTATGACAGTGTATCCTGTTACTTAAATTATACACGAATGACAAACTTCCTGATCATTGTTTAATGAACAAACAATATGACATGACAGTTGACTTATTTATCAACTCTTTGTATCTGATTTGACTTAGTCATCGGTCTGTAAAAGGTTATGATACTCTAATTTATTAATAAATTATTAATAAAGTATCATTGGATATCTATATCAGCTATGTATCATTTGATATCTATATCAGCTATGTATCATTTGATATCTATATCAGCTATGTATCATCGATATCTATATCAGCTATATATCATTGGATATCTATATCAGCTATATATCATTGGATATCTATATCAGCTATGTATCATTGGATATCTATATCAGCTATCTATCATTGGTTATTTATATCAGCTATATATCATTGGATATCTATATCAGCTATCTATCATTGGTTGTTTATATCAGCTATATATCATTGGATATCTATATCAGCAATATGTAATTTAATTGAGCTTGAAAGCAACACTTTGGAATTTGAATTTTGAATGTTATTTTTACACAGTAATTTTTCAGTCGTATATTGGCGGTTACATTTGTACCCAGGAAGAGACCACCGGCCTTCCGCAAGTAAACAGGCAAACTTTCTCCCAAAAATCAGCTTAGGTTCCAGTTGGACTCGAACCTGTGCTGACCAGAAGTGAGATACTTCATGGTTTCAAGCATGATGCTCTAACCAATCGACCATGACTTTTGTTTGTAATATATGACAGATCACATAAATATAAATATGTGTTGTTGACACTGTTAGCCACAAATGTTTTTCATCATCCTGTTATATGTAAAACAATTAAATATTCTCTGGTTTCATTACAGTATCTTTTTATATATAACATAACATCTGGTATATTCAAATTTCTTCATGTATATCAAACAATATTTCCAAAAGGCCAATGAAAACAATTTTGTTTTGGGGTTTTCTTTCCAACTAAGGTACAGTAAAACTTGCCCATCACAAGTTTCAAGGGACCTTATTGTTCAGTGTGTTATTATGACAGTTTGTTATACAGTTGCATGTAAAATGAAGTGGGCTGAAGGCTTACAACAAAATTTGTAAAGAAAATTTCACTGTTATTCTAGGCTAAACAGGAACTTTCCACGAATTCAAAAGAAAATAGAAAAATTTTTGTTACATTTTTATTTTCACAACTTATTTAATTTTTGCTTGGCAAAAAAGTGACTTTGTTACAGTTCTATAAAAGATGTTGGTTAAAAATTCAAAGGATATAGAAATTGGTTTGTTATAAGCTAAAATATGTTACATAAAATTTGTTGTAAAATTGTTTTATCAACTGATAATATATAGAGGTGCAGTCAAGGAATATTTATTGATTCCTGATGTGCATTCATTCATACAACCTAAGTTAGTTATATATTCAATTTTTACTGTACATGTAATTAAACAAAATCTTGGAATGAACTTTGTGAAATTCACATATAATTAATTTTATACCTTTTGATGACATCATTGTTAAACCAATCTCATAATCATGATAGACAATTGCTCTTGGGGCCTCTGTGTCGGAGTCGTTAGAGAATCATGCTTTATATCACGACATCTCTCAACTCTGCCATTGTGGGTTTGAGTCCCGCTGGAACCTACAGAAACTTTGCAGATAGTTGGTGGTCTTTTCTGAGTTACATTGCAGCTGGGTTCTCTCCTTTGCCATTTTGATATTTAAAAACTGGCAGTCACTATACGACTGAAAAATTGTTGAGTGTGGCATAAAACACCATTGAAGAAACAAAATAAATGCTTTTATACAAATAGTTCAGCTAGCCAGGTTTTAGATTAAACAGATATTTTATCATGTTAAAATGACATTACACGGCCTGAAGACCACCTCACTAAGGAGACCACCTTACAATTAAGACCACAGAATTCCAGTCTCTTCATTAATTTTGAATCAGTACAGAACCCTTCTTAAGAGACCATCTCACTAATCAGACCACTTTGAGTCATTCAGTCAGTTGGTCTTAATAGCAAGGTTCCACTGTAACACCTCACTAATCAGACCACTTTGAGTCAGTCAGTCAGTTGGTCTTAATAGCAAGGTTCCACTGTAACACCTCACTAATCAGACCACTTTGAGTCAGTCAGTCAGTTGGTCTTAATAGCAAGGTTCCACTGTAACACCTCACTAATCAGACCACTCGGAGTCAGTCAGTTAGGTGGTCTTAATAGTGAGGTTCCACTGTACACCTTAATCAGACCACTTTTGCATTCAGTTAGGTGGTCTAACTTAGTTCCATATGAACCCACTTTGATTCATTCAGTTACTGATAGTGAGGGTTCCACTGTAACACCTCACTTTCAACCACTTTTTTCAGGCTTCTCCAAGGAGCAGAAGACATATTACTTGATATGCCATTCTGATGGAAACAGCTTTCCAAGGAGCAGAAGACCTGGCCATTCGGAAACAGCTTAAGGATGATTTTGGAGGTGGGATGAAAGAGTTTAGCATAGTGGAGAGTGAGTGCTTTCAATATGTGGAAGATGAAAGTAAATTCTTCAACAGTCAGGAAAGACAAAGCATCATACGTCACATGCTGTATAATCTCAGAGCGGTCCAGGGGGAACAACTGGGGAAGATAACATTTCTTGAAGGACAAGCAATATGTAAGTTGAATATTCATGTATAGTACAGCTTCTACAATCAGAACTTGGACTGATACATTTGTTTGGATTTTTGGGGGACTATTTGGTTTTCAGAGGATTTGTTTGTTATTAGGGACTATTTGGTTTTTGGAGGATTTGTTTGTTATTAGAGACTATTTGGTTTTTGGAGGGTGTGTTTGTTTATTTAGGGTCTGTTTTGTTTTTAGAGGTTCTGTTTGTTTGGTTTTTTTAGCTCACCTAAGCCAAAGGCTCAAGTGAACTATTGTGATAATTCCCAGTCCACTGTCCTTAGACTTTTCATATTTTCAACTTCTTCTCTGAATCCACTGAAAGGATTTGAACAAAACTTTACAAGAAGCAAGTTCTCGGTTTTTTTTTACCAAGATTGTAGTTTTCAGCCAGATCGGCCAAGGGTGGATCTAGGGTGGGGCAAAATAGATCCCAGAAGGTGCCCTACCTTAAAAATATTTTTCTCCAGAACCGCTGCATGAATTGAAAAATTTATTGTTTCTGAATTATCTTCATGGGTATATGATTAAAATTTGTATTTTTCATGGAAATCAGAATATTAATTTTTGACACCTTTTTGCTTGTAATTAGTGAAGAAATTGTTTTGTGCAAGAATTTTGCCAAGATTTAAATTTAGAATTTACTCTGAATTTCTTGAAACTGCAATACAGTGGTTGGATTTTTTCTCATGTTCAGCTTGTTCTTTGAAACAAATGAAGGGAATTTGATGAAACTTTACAGAAAGCAAGTACTCACACCATATTTGTGTTATTTTGGCCAGATCAAGATAAATATTCTTCTTGGTCTTCTTTCCATTATTTTTAGATGGTTCTCTGGTGAGCAAATAAGGCCCACACAGGTCTCTTGTTTGGGGGAGGGTCTGTTTGGTTTACTGGAGAGTCTCTCTGGATGTTGGAGGGTGTGTTTAGTTTAAGGAGGTTGAGTTTGGTTGTTGGAGGGTGTTTGGTTGTTGGGAAGTCTGTTAAGATTGGATAATTTCCAGGATGTTGATAGTAGGGTCTGTTTGTTTTTTGGAGGATGTGATTGGTTGTTTGAGGCTGTATTTGGTTGTTTGAGGCTGTGATTAGTTGTTTAAGGCTGTGATTGGTTGTTTGGGGATGTGATTGGTTGTTTGAGGCACTGATTGGTTGTTTGAGGCTTTGATTGTTTTTTTGAAGGTGTGATTGGTTTTTTGAAGGTGTGATTGGTTTTTTGAGGTTCTGATTGGTTGTGAATGGTTGTTAGAGGCAGAGATTGGTTCTTTGAGGGTGGGATTGGTTGTTTAAGGCAGTGATTGGTTGTTTGAGGGTGTGATTGGTTGTTTGAGGCAGTGATTGGTTGTTTGGGGATGTGATTGGTTGTTGTAGTATTTGAATGGTTGTTTGAGGCTATGATTTGTTGTTTGAAGGTGTGATAGGTTGTTTGAGGGTGTGATTGGTTTTTTAAAGCTGTGATTGGTTATTTGAGGATGTGGTTGATTGTTTGAGGCCATGATTGGTTGTTTGGGACAGTGATTTGTTGTTTGAGGCTGTGATTGGTTGTTTGAGGCAGTGATTGGTTGTTTGAGGTTTTGATTGGTTGTTTAAGGGTGTGAATGGTTGTTTGAGGCAGAGATTGGTTCTTTGAGGGTGGGATTGGTTGTTTGAGGCTGTGATGGGTTGTTTGAGGCAATGATTGGTTGTTTGAGGGTGTGATTGGTTGTTTTAGGGTGTGAATGGGTGTTTGAGGCAGTGATTGGTTCTTTGATGGTGGGATTGGTTGGTTGAGGCTGTGATGGGTTGTTTGAGGCAGTGATTGGTTGTTTGAGGATGTGATTGGTTGTTGTAGTGTTTGGATGGTTGTTTGAGGCTGTGATTGGTTGTTTGTGGCAGTGATAGGTTGTTTGAGGATGTGATTGGTTGTTTGAGGCATTGATTGGTTGTTTGAGGATGTGATTGGTTGTTTTAGTGTTTGAATGGTTGTTTGAGGCTATGATTTGTTGTTTGAAGGTGTGATAGGTTGTTTGAGGGTGTGATTGGTTTTTTAAAGCTGTGATTTGTTATTTGAGGGTGTGGTTGATTGTTTGAGGCCATGATTGGTTGTTTGGGACAGTGATTTGTTGTTTGAGGCTGTGATTGGTTGTTTGATGCAGTGATTGGTTGTTTGAGGTTCTGATCGGTTGTTTTAGGGTGTGAATGGTTGTTTGAGGCAGAGATTGGTTCTTTGAGGGTGGAATTGGTTGTTTGAGGCTGTGATTGGTTGTTTGAGGCAATGATTGGTTGTTTGAGGGTGTGATTGGTTGTTTGAGGCAGTGATTGGTTCTTTGATGGTGGGATTGGTTGGTTGAGGCTGTGATGGGTTGTTTGAGGCAGTGATTGGTTGTTTGAGGATGTGATTGGTTGTTGTAGTGTTTGGATGGTTGTTTGAAGCTGTGATTGGTTGTTTGAGGCAGTGATAGGTTGTTTGAGGGTGTGATTTGTTGTTTGAGGCAGTGATTGGTTGTTTGAGGATGTGATTGGTTGTTGTAGTGTTTGAATGGTTGTTTGAGGCTATGATTGGTTGTTTGAAGGTGTGATAGGTTGTTTGAGGGTGTGATTAATTTTTTGAAGCTGTGATTGGTTGTTTGAGGATGTGGTTGATTGTTTGAGGCCATGATTGGTTGTTTGGGACAGTGATTTGTTGTTTGAGGCTGTGATTGGTTGTTTGAGGTTCTGATTGGTTGTTTAAGGGTGTGAATGGTTGTTTGAGGCAGAGATTGGTTCTTTGAGGGTGGGATTGGTTGTTTTAGGGTGTGAATGGGTATTTGAGGCAGTGATTGGTTCTTTGATGGTGGGATTGGTTGGTTGAGGCTGTGATGGGTTGTTTGAGGCAGTGATTGGTTCTTTGAGGATGTGATTGGTTGTTGTAGTGTTTGAATGGTTGTTTGAGGCTATGATTGGTTGTTTGAAGGTGTGATAGGTTGTTTGAGGGTGTGATTAGTTGTTTAAGGCTCTGATTGGTTGTTTAAGGGTGTGATTGGTTGTGTTTGAGTGTGTGATTGTTGTTTGAAGGTGTTATTGGTTGTTTTTAGGATGTAATTCATTGTTTGAGGGTGTGGTGTGGTTGTTTGAGGATATGAATGGTTGTGAGGCTTTGATTTCTTTTTTGAAGCTGTGATTGGTTGCTACAGGGTACAGTTTGTTGTGATTGGTTGGTCGAGGGTGTGAATGGTTGTTTAAGGTAGTGATTGGTTGTTTGAGGCAGAGATTGGTTCTTTGAGGGTGGGATTGGTTGTTTTAGGGTGTGAATGGGTATTTGAGGCAGTGATTGGTTCTTTGATGGTGGGATTGGTTGGTTGAGGCTGTGATGGGTTTGTTTGAGGCAGTGATTGGTTCTTTGAGGATGTGATTGGTTGTTGTAGTGTTTGAATGGTTGTTTGAGGCTATGATTGGTTGTTTGAAGGTGTGATAGGTTGTTTGAGGGTGTGATTAGTTGTTTAAGGCTCTGATTGGTTGTTTAAGGGTGTGATTGGTTGTTTGAGTGTGTGATTGGTTGTTTGAAGGTGTTATTGGTTGTTTTAGGATGTAATTCATTGTTTGAGGGTGTGGTTGGTTGTTTGAGGATATGAATGGTTGTGAGGCTTTGATTTCTTTTTTGAAGCTGTGATTGGTTGCTACAGGGTACAGTTTGTTGTGATTGGTTGGTCGAGGGTGTGAATGGTTGTTTAAGGTAGTGATTGGTTGTTTGAGGATGGAATTGGTTGTTTGAGGCTGGGATTGATTGTTTGAGGGTGTGAATAGTTGTTGGAGTATGTAATTGATTCTTTGAAGATGTAATTGGTTGTTTGAGGCTGTGATTAGTTGTTTGAGGCTGTGATTGGTTGTTTCAAGGTGGGATTTTTAGTCAGGTTCTGATTGATTGTTTGAGTGTGTGATTGGTTGTTTTAATGTGTGATTGGTTGTTGGAGGGTGTGATTAGTTGCTAGAGGCTTTGAGGCTATGATTTGTTGTTTGAGGCTGTGAGTACTTGTTGGAGTTTGTAATTGATTATTTAAAGATGTGATTGATTGTTTGAGGCTATGATTGGTTGTATGAGGCTGTGATCGGTGGCTGTGATTGGTTGTTTGAGGCTTTAATTGGTTGTTTGAGGGTGGGATTGGTTGAATGAGATTGTGATTGATTGTTTGAGCATGCAATTGGTTGTTTTAATGTGTGATTGGTTGTTGGAGGGTGTGATTGATTGTTGGAGTGTGTGATTAGTTGTTTGCAGCTTTGAGGTTATGATTGGTTGTTTCAGGCTGGGATTGGTTGTGTGAGGATTGTATTGGTTGTTTGAGGCTGTGATTGGTTGTTTTAGGTTGGGATTGGTTGTTTGAGGCTGTGATTGGTTGTTGAGGCTGTGATTGAATAATGGTTGTGATTCGTTATTTGAAGCTGTGGTTGGTTTTTTGATGATATGATTGGTTGTTTTAGCTTGTGATTGGTTGTTTGAGACTGTGGTGTGTTGTTTGAGGCTGTGATTGGTTGTTTGAAGGTATGATTGATTGTTTGAGGGTGTGAATGGCTGTTTAAGGCATCAATTGCCTGTTTTAATGTGAGATTGGTTGTTTGAGGCTGTAATTGGTTGTTTGAAGGTATGATTGATTGTTTGAGGATGTGAATGGTTGTTTAAGGCATCAATTGGTTGTTTGAAGGTGAGATTGGTTGTTTGAGGCTGTAAATGATTGTTGGAGTGTGTAATTGGTTGTTTGAAGATGTGATTGGTTGTTTGAAATTGTGATTGGATGTTTGAGGCTTTGATTGATTGTTTTAGGGTGTGATTTGTTTTTTTAAGGATGTGATTGGTTGTTTGAGTTTAGGATTAGTTGTTTGAGGTTGTGAATGTTTTTTTCTAGTGTGTAATTGTTTTTTTTTCAATATGTGATTGGTTGTTTGGGAGGTCTGTTCATAGGGGTTTATTTCTTGGAAGTTGATACTAGAGTCTGTTTTGTTTTTAGACGGAATGTATAGATGTTGGAGGTTGTGTTAGGTTTTTGGGTGATCTGTTACACTCACAACGTGCAGATCAAGGTCATTGCATGTAACACACATGTTGCAGCTTTAATTATTTTTAGTTATTGAACATATAAGAATGAATCCCTTAATTTTATGTACAAATATACACGTAGAATTCAGGGCAGAAATATTACTTGGATTTAAAAATAATAAAACAGTATTCAAAGTCTACTGTCAGTCATTTACCGTGTGACCTTTCTTGAAAGACTACTGTCATAAGAGTTACTTGTCTAGAGACACCACATTCCTTTGGTTGATGGTGTGGTCTTTTAAGACAGGTTCAACTGTAATGAATCTGGGTCAAGGTCAGATACATCATCAGAAATAAACAAAATCAACAATAATATGCAATAACAACACTTATAAATATTGGGTAAACAATTTATCTTAACCTCAGACATTATAGTATGTTGATATTTCTGATGTCACACACCTGATAAGACAATGACTTGACAATGATCATACACACAGCTGTTAGGCCACAGGGCCGTATTATTGTATATTGACTGTATTGTAACATAAATACTTGTGTTTTGAGTCATACATGTGGTGTCAGCTGTATCTGTGTGATATGCTGTTGACTTGTGATAAAAATATAAATCTATATTTATAAAACTGGAATGATTTAAGCGTATCTAACTTATACCTAAAGTGTACATATATATATATTAACTCAATATTTATAGATTCTAGTCATTATGTTGGTAGATTATATCTAGTCTATTTATCATGTTTTTAGAACATGTAGGTATATCATACAAATGTACATTAAGAAAAAACATTTTTTATCAAACATGATCATTTACAGTGAAACTTGCCTATAAAGGCCCCCTTAGGGACACTAGAAAACAGGGAGGTGGTCTTCATATAGAGGTTGATTTGTACACAAATGGTACTATTGGGGACAAGAAAAAATGGTCTTTTGTGACCAGGTTGTCTTTATACACAGGTGGTCTTTATACACAGGTTTTATCATATACATATAAAGCTATGTACATTAGTGGTAACTGTTAACTATGGGATATATAATACCTTACAGTACTTCAAGAACTGGTATCTTACTGTATACAGTAAATTACTATATAACAACATACCAGTATTAAATAAGATATGACAGATCAAGAGAAAAAAGATGTTGGTTACTGCCGTCATTAGTTTTCCAAGTTGAGACACATGTACATATGTGTGTGTTTTTGTATGTGTGATTGTGTATGTGTGCTTGTGTATGTGCCTGTGTATGTGTGATTGTGTATGTGTGCTTGTGTATGTGCCTGTGTATGTGTGATTGTGTATGTGTGCATGTGTATGTGCTTGTGTATGTGTGATTGTGTATGTGTGATTGTGTATGTGCCTGTGTATGTGTGATTGTGTATGTGTGCTTGTGTATGTGCTTGTGTATGTGTGCTTGTGTATGTGCTTGTGTATGTGCCAGTGTATGTGTGATTGTGTATGTGCCTGTGTATGTGTGCTTGTGTATGTGCCTGTGTATGTGTGCTTGTGTGTGTGCCTGTGTATGTGTGATTGTGTATGTGCCTGTGTATGTGTGATTGTGTATGTGCCTGTGTATGTGTGCTTGTGTATGTGTGATTGTGTATGTGTGCCTGTGTATGTGTGATTGTGTGTGTGTGCCTGTGTATGTGTGATTGTGTGTGTGTGCTTGTGTGTGTGTGCCTGTGTATGTGTGATTGTGTATGTGCCTGTGTATGTGTGATTGTGTGTGTGCTTGTGTATGTGCCGGTGTATGTGTGCTTGTGTATGTGCCTGTGTATGTGTGATTGTGTGTGTGTGATTGTGTATGTGCCTGTGTATGTGTGATTGTGTATGTGCCTGTGTATGTGTGATTGTGTATGTGTGCTTGTGTGTGTGAGTGTATGTGTGTTTGGGTGTGTGTGTGAGTGTATGTGTGTTTTGTGTATGTGTGCTTGTGTATGTGCCTGTGTATGTGTGATTGTGTGTGTGTGCTTGTGTGTGTGAGTGTATGTGTGTGTTTGGGTGTGTGTGTGTGTTTGTGTATTTGGGTGTGTATCTGTATATGCGTATCTTTAAAAGTTCTGTTTCTTTTTATTTATTGACTGGTGGACATTGACAGATACACAAGTAGCTTGTACACATTAAACAAAAATGTAACCTGTCACAAAGACAGATACAATGTTGGCTAAATTGACTTATCACCAAGTGTCTGACAGATGGCTGTCCATGTGCTTTCTTGACGTCAATCGATTTTGATGTCATAATCACACAAGTGATTGACAGGCCATTTGATTGTGACTTAGTAATTGAGAAGTTTGCCAAAAAGTGCTGTGTCAGGCATTTGCCATCAAACATTGGATAGATAAATGAGATCTTTTTGCTGTTAATGTATTTAGTTAATGTTCAATCAGTTAAATGATATTTCTAATCTCTAGTGTGATATACTGATGTACTATGATATATACTGTTTGTATTACAGTTCCACTTCTAGAATCAAAGAAAATTGTATCTCAAGTGTTCCCGCTACATCATCAGGAGAGTTTGTCTAAACTGAAAACAGCCTGGGTACAAACTTTCGTCAGATTCCAACCTCTTGGTAAGCATTGAACAGTTCTATTAAGACACACAGAACAACAGAGTAACATGATTAATAATTGTACTGTCTGCATCTTAGATGAACCTTAGGGCTCTTAATTAGGGCAACTTACCTATAAAGAAAAGTTTTATTTCAATATGTTCATGGATAATGTATCAAGTATGACAAACTCTCAAATTAGTTTGCAGCTAGCATGAAAGTGAAATAGGTATGTGTGTTGTTGTCTATGGTTATCAGATGTGTCTAATTAGGGGCTGTGTCAAATTTTAATGCATTCTGATACAATGAAAAGAAATTTATAGAAGTATGTGGTCACCCCTTGGTTGTGGGTATATCAAACATATATTTCTGTAATTTGTTATTGATGACCTTCATGCTAACACGTTTTTTTTTTCTTCATTGACAGATCAGATTTGTGAGTATTTCGGTGTCAAAATATCAATGTATTTTGCCTATCTCGGCCATTATACTTTGGCACTATGTGTACCAGCATTACTTGGAACTTGTATCTGGTTCTTCCAAGGGAAAGATGAGGTAAATATTGAAATACAGTCAACTCCACTGATAACAAAATCGAAGGGAGATAGATTTATACCTCTTACTATAGCTGAACTTTGTTAATCAAATTCATATGCATTATTTAAGAAATGCAAGAGGGAGAGATATATCCTTGGTATAACTGGTATTTCATGATATACTATCTCGTTATAAGTGGAGTTGTAATTAACTTTTGTCCTGTGTAATTGAAACTTGATTAAAGAATTCAGTACCTGAAGTCTTATTGTTCATGCTATTTTGTTGAAATGCAGTACAGAATCTCAAAAAGTAATCATCACTAACATAGGTTACAAGATTTTATAAAAAAAAATAAGTTGGGAGGGGGATTGGAGTTCTGGACAGGCGTATCTTGTAGGCCTATTTGCAGTATTCTGGTATAAATCTTGGAGACTGAAAGTAGGAATCTTGAAAAAGAAATTAGGGATATGGGAAGCACCTGGATCGACTTTGATTAATTAGCAATGGATAGAGACAAGTTCCTAGTGTAATCAGCAGTTAAATGTTAGTGTTTATAGTATTTCATTTTCGGATATTCCTTCCATTAGGCCAAGTAAAAAAATACTTCTGGTTCTTTGACAAGGCAGCGCGCAAAAAGAAATAACCAATGAAATCATTTTATTCACATTTCATAAAAAGACCTCCGCCGCGCGGCAAGTAAAAATGTCAGTCATTTCAAAAGGGTTAAGTTTCGAAATTGATCCATCTCCTTCTATTTGTAGTACGAAATGCATTTCTAAAACTTAATTAGAAACTAAAATAATTATTTTATTGACAAATCAACATGTAAATCTTTACCTCTTGCCCGAAAATGTCACAGAACACATCGTGTGTTTTCTGCTGTTGCTTGCAGTTTATAGAGGAAGTGGAAGTTGAGTTCTGAATGAAAGAACCGATACCGAACTGAATTTCAGGATGTGTTAAAATGATGATACATGTAACACTATGTAGTGTATAAAAGTTTTAAAATCTGAATTAAATGTAGGTGAATGATAAAAGTAAAATTAGTTACTATAGATAACAGTTTTAATAAAATACATAAAAATGGATAGCTATTGATTTCAAAAATGAAACTGTTGGACTTTGCATTGAGTTTTAGACACATAGTACATGCAGTTACATTTTGTACAGCTTTGTAAAATAGTAATAATAATGAATGATGATAATTACAATTAATTTTCTTGTAGTTTCAAAACATTTTTATGTTTTGATAAATATATAATCTTTTAGCTATTTTTTATTTTTGATGATATTTTAGTTTTAATACCAATTGAACAAGACAATCACATATGTTTTTGTTAGTTTATTGAAGGTCTCAATAAAAGACATTTTTTTGTTACATAAAGTCTTCTTATTGTCTTGCCTTCAAGGTATATAAACAATAAATTGGAAATAGAAAATGAAAATAAAATACCTACCTACCTTGCCCATTTTGGTAGGCTAATTGTCTAAGAACCAGAATTTTTTTTTTACATGGCCTTATCATTCATATTTTATTATTACATACTTTTCATGGCTTTCATTCCTAGGAGCTTTAATTTTGTCATATTCGTGGTCAAAGAAAGTATCATTAAGTTAGAAACCCTTGATTATAATACTTTATACCTATGAAGAATCAGAAATACAATACATCAGTAATCAATATTATAAAAGTAATTACCAGTCAAAATTGATTAGATGATTAATTGAATGAAAAACAAGGGAGATAACTCCTACTACACTCCTGTATTGGAAACGGTCCTGTGCGAAGTTTAATATCTGTGAATAAGTTCCTTTCAGATACAAGGTGAAATTTTATCCCGCTGAAATTCAACAACTCTACAGTGATATCAAAGGATATGTTTTATCTATATACAAGTGCATATTAAAATCACTTGGAATTGAAATTTCCCTTTCAGGCACAAGATGACTTGCTGATGGTTCTGTTTGCCTTATTCAATGCCTTTTGGGCCACCCTGTACCTGGAACACTGGAAGAGGAAAAGTTCTGAGCTTGCTTATGAGTGGGGTACACTTGATTCTGAGGGCGAGCTGCTGGTTGATCCTCGCCCACTTTTTATTGTAAGTTTCTGATCAATTAGTTGTTGAAGCAATACTCTTTTAAGGTGCTCTGAGTTGCCAGTATATTGAAATAATGCCCCTGTAAATTGTCCTGTTGTGCATATCTTTACATTTACCTAAAATAAGTAAATGAAAAGGACATTCTTTTATGGAAACTAGATCATTTATCATAAAAATGTAATCTATGAGAAAATACAACAATGTACACTGGAATCTTGTTGTCCGGAAAATCTACAGGACTGCTCACTACTCAAGTTAACTTCAGATGAATAAGTTCATAATACGGGTTATGGTCAGCTTATACCCATCACAAGTTGTATGTCGGTGAATTGGCTGGCTCATATCTATATTTTTAGTTGACTTGTACCAAGCAAACTGCTGACTCGTATCTGTTGCCTGTTGGATTTTAAAATTATTTATCAAGATATACAAAGACATTCAAAAAGAATTCATACACTATTATATTTTATTATATATTTCACATAAACCACATTTTTCAAATAAATACATTGAAGCCATTTCTTATTGCATTTCAATAGAATGTCCACCATTAAAAAAAATTAGATATAGTTTCATTATTTATTTTGATTTTTAATTTTCTGAATCAGAAATTAAAAGATTTATTTATTCAAACAGAGTTTAAGTTTTGTTGTAACGGATTTGCATTTCCATGTTGAAATAATAATTCGTGTATTTAAGTTCCAAAATTTTATTGTAAAGTTCAAAGTATGTGAAGTCACAAAAGAAGAAATACAAAAACTCCCCTTCAGTTTACAGACAAAACTTATTTATATTCCTCTCATACAAATTACACTTTCTCCCACCTTTCACAAATTCTGTCTAGATTGACCAATGAAACAAATTCATGAGAAATGGAGTATCAACAAGAATTGGAATGGCATCAATTTCCGATGTCAAAATTGTTAAAAATAAACATGTTAATTTCCTAGTTCACACCATCATTTGACACCTCTCAGGAACCAATTGATTGATGCTGACAAAGTGAAACAGGAAATAGAGATGCAGTAATAAGAATTACAAACAAGTGCAATAGTAACCTCCACAAAGATTGACCATTTCAAATAAAATAATTATTTTGAGTTTAGAATTTCAGAAATTTTTACCAAATTTAAAGAAAGAAGATACAGAAATAAAAATTATAATTAACAATTTATTATTCATAAACCCTTTCCTTACATAAACATAACATTGTGATGAAAACTCCCTATATGCGGACGTAAAATTGTGATGTCGTATTTTTACTTCCTGTTTAAATTGTCAAATCTGTCAATAATATTAATGAAAAAAAAAAGCCTGAAACTCTGAAACTTTCTCTGTTTAAAGCTGAAAATCTGTCAATAATATTAATGACAAAAAGCCTGAAACTTTGAAGCTTTCTCTGTTTAAAGCTGAAAATCTGTGAATAATATTAATGACAAAAAAACCCTGAAACTCTGAAACTTTCTCTGTTTAAAGCTGAAAATTCTATTGAAATGCAATAAGAAACAGGTACACAACATTTTTTTTGAAATTACAATCATTGATTTCTTCCAGGTAAATGCAATATAATTTATCTACCAGAGAAAGTAATTATTTGCTGAGTTGGAAAGTCTTTCCAATTTATCATGTGACATTTCTATAATACTGACTGTACAGTAGATGTTCTCTTCACTGTATTGTGTATAATGAATGGACTTTTCTGTAAATCAATTACTCAGACCAGTCCAAATGTGTGTATAGGGTAAATGAGTAAAGAACAAATTTATGTAATAAGTCCTAACAACAGGATATGCCAAATGTGGGACATAAGCTGCATTTTGATTGGACGATAAAAGGATGCACTTGGTTGTAATCTGTATTTACCTCTGGAAAGCATGTGAGGTGAATATAATATTATACAAAAGTTCAGATCTATGAAATAAAGCAATCAGACAGCAGGATCACAGACAGTCATATAATAAGATAATTTTAAGTAACATTTTAAACAGTTGTTTTAAATTGTGTATAATTTCAGGGTGAACCAGTTGAAAGCCTTGTGACAGGTCGCCTGGAACCTTTCTATCCGAGTTGGAAGCGGAACTTATTTCGTTATTTAGTTTCCTGTCCTGTTATATTTGTATGTCTTATGGTTGTGTTTGTTGTTATGTTACTGATATTTCAGGTAAGTTCAAGTTTTTCAGGTTACCTGATGTCTTGTGTAAACTTTGTATAAAATCTGCCTTAGCCAGTCCTCTTTGTATTTGCTAGGCAGAGAGGATAAAAATAGCATAACTGTGGATTCCATGACCCCTAAGTCAGGCTTGCTACATCTTGACTTCAGCATATCTGCTTTCCTCTTATTCTACATGTACATGTACTGTTGTTCTGTTATTTTCATTGTTAAAGTGTTGTAATTTTTTGGGGGTTAAAAATTTGAATTTTTGAAGTGTCTTTTAGGAGAATAAACAGGGTATCCTAGACCCTGAACAAAATCTTCATTACATTACATCTGTATTAATTAGTGTTAAGAGATCTAATTGGAAAGTAGATTCTAAATATTTACAAATTTGTAATTAGTTCATATGTCTTATGAACCAATAACCCACAAGTAATATTGACCAAGTTAAAGATCAAATGTTTTGAATATATCAACAGTCACAACAGTGTGACATAGAAGGCAAGATTACTGTCCGAGAAGTCAAACTAATTTCTTGTATATTGCCCGCCGTAAAGCCCGCAGTGACCTGAAATCTTTGTTCTAGAAAAAGCATATCAGATAGAGCCCGCATTGCTAGATTGCCTGCAGGTAATACACAGGAACATATCAAATTGTTTCACATCGACTCATAGGATACAGAGTTTGATTGGTGGTACAATAAACATTCATGTGTGAGTGTATTAAAGTGACATTGGTGCTTACAGAAATAAATGATAATTATTTATGTTAATAAATTAAATATTACCTCGTCAAATATTGTTTTTTTAGTATTTAATTCAGAACTAAGGAAATAAAAATCCAATACCCCACACTGACAAATAACGCACAGGGCCATATTTTTCTTGAAAATAATAGTATAAACTGCAGCCAGTACACCGTAAATTACAATATTTATTAACATGTTTTTTTTTTCAGAAATCTGTTGTTCTGATTAATGATTTACCATAATATTTGTATCTAAAACAGCTCCAAGAAATAATCACTGCCAGTATCAAAAAAGAAGAAATCCCAGCATTCACTAGCTTCCTTCCCAAGATTCTATTGGCTGTTTCCATAGGAATACTTGATGATATTTACAAGAAGATTGCTTATTGGTTGAATGATAAAGGTAATGAATAAACAATGAAAAGATGAAATAAAACATGTAACATCATGGAAATTGATTTTAATCATTATTTTTCCCAAACTTTTCCAGTATTTTGTATCTTTGTTTAATTCTGTTTTACACTCAACAACAAATTTCATTTATATGGAGATGAAACCAGCTGTGGTTTTTCAGAGAGATTTTGACATATTTCATTAGACTGAATTTACAAAATTACGCCATGAGAAAAATACTGTCATTACTGTTATCCTAATTTAAAAATGCTATATTATTATTTTTTATCCTTCTATAAATTTGTACAAATTTGTCAAATTCTGGTATGATTTGTGGATTTTACTAGCATTTAAGAATGTTGGTTTTATAGAAAACAAAGAAGAAAATAACAAAAGTGACAAATATATATGTCCCATGACTTGTAGATGTGACATGTAACTCTTAACAGGAAAATATGTTGATTGTGGACTGTTTGTCTTCCTCTGTTAACATTGTGGACTGTTTGTCTTCCTCTGTTAACATTGTGGACTGTTTGTCCCCTCTGTTAACATTGTGGTGTTTGACATCCTCTGTTAACATTGTGGACTGTTTGTCTTCCTCTGTTAACATTGTGGACTGTTTGTCCCCTCTGTTAACATTGTGGACTGTTTGTCTTCCTCTGTTAACATTGTGGACTGTTTGCTATTGAGACATCCTCTGTTAACATTGTGGACTGTTTGACATCCTTATAACATTGTGGACTGTTTGTCTTCCTCTGTTAACATTGTGGACTGTTTGACTTCCTCTACATCGCACATGAGCTATTTATTCGTACTACATCACATGATTTTATTCTCTTTATTTTTTTTTTGACAGAGAACTACAGATTGGAGGAAACATATGAGAATCATTTAATTGTTAAGTTAGCATTGGTAAGTTCAAAACTTGGTAATCCTTAAAACGTGTTGTCTTGAGAATCCCCTGAAAATGACTTCAAGTCTTTAAAAACCCCGAAAAGTGAACAGGTCTTGGACCAGACGATAATTGATTGTAGTGTTGAAAGGGCTAAACAATGATAAGATGGTATTGTTCGAGTGATTCTAACAGAGAAAAGCAATACCTGATAGATTTTGGTTTTGGATTTTGATTTAGTGTTTTATGCCACATTCAACAATTTTTCAGTTCTTGGTGGTGACCAGTTTTTATTGGTGGGGGAGAGAATCCGGTTACAATGTACCCGGGAAGATACCACTGGCATTCCACAAATAAACTGGGAAACTTTCTAACAAAAATCAGTTTAGGTTCCAGCAAGGCTCAAATCTTCGCTGACCAGGAATGAAAGACTTTTTGTTTTAAAGCACGATGCTCTAACCACTTGACATGGAGGCCAAGACATGATTGAAGAATAAGTTTAATATTACAAGGTAATTGACATCCAAATTCATAAGAAATATGTTTCCATTTTTAACTGATAATTTTGTATTCAGTCAGTGTTTAATCCTTGAATTTAATCTAGAATGTCATAAAAAATCTTTGAAAAAACCTGTAGTAAAATTCAGCTATTTTTGTGCTATATTTTATGTGTGTTAAAATGAGTAAATACTTTAGTTGTCTGTAATTTGTTACTTGTGTCCAGGGCGGTAATTTAGGTAAAATTTCTGTTCATCAGATCACTGAATATTGACTAGGCCAAATTAAATTTTTGATAGATTATGAAAATTAAGTAAAAACAATAGTTAGATGACCCAACATAGTCATCTTTTATGAGGTGGCAACACATTTAGAAATATAGTATCAGAATGAGAGCAACTCTTTTTTGTTTCATGCACAAAAATTCTACAAAATTAAAAATATCATGTTAGAGGAATTCTTTGCGGCATTTCATTAGTTATTTTCTAAGGACCCTTTTCTTAGGTGCTGGCTCAATTAAGATTATAAATTATTTTACACACTGACTCTTTTTAGTACAGGTAACTACCTCAAACTGAACTTCATTCAGACCACTGATTTTGTTCAGTTTACGGAGAGGTTTGTTCTTGAAAGTTGACCATTGGTCAATGTTTCCAGTCTGATCTAGTTTTAAACTGATAAAAGTTACAACAACTCGGATTGATCCCATTTTTGTTTCGTGTGACAATGACAGCATCAAACTTTGTGTTTAGCTCCAGTGCTAAGTTTTAGTTACCGGCTTGCTGTTCAGTTGATACTAGTTTTAGTTTGGTGATATTTGATCTGGATGTTCCTTGGTTGATCTAGCATTGATGTTGTGAAAATTTATTTTGGAATTTTCTTTTCCTTTTATTAGGTCACCTGAGTCAAAGGCTTAGGGTGACCTATTGCGATCATCTTTTTTTAGCTTGGGTCAGGGTGATCTTTTTTTTGCGTCTGTCGTCCGTCGTCCGTCCCGTCGTTAACTCACTTTCAAACACATTCTCCTCTCACCATGGGCCTTCTCAAACTTGAACCAGTCGGCACTAGGGTATTTAACCAAAATTTGTTATATCGCAGGTCAAACAACCCGCTGTGCTAAAAAGCCGCATAAATTGCAGTTGAAAATGTAAAAACTGGGGCCTAATTGAACCAACTTAGGAGGCGTTCTAGGGTATTTAGTTTTCAAAAAGCAGACCAAAATGGCCGCTGTTGCTAAAAATAGAACATAGGGGGTAAACAGTTTTTGGCCAAAAATCAAAAACCATTCAGATATCAAAAATCTGACATAGGGTAAAAGTGATCAGCTTGATGAGATCTACCTGCCATGCAATTTTGAAGAAAACTTTCAGTTATAGCCCTTTTTTTTGTAAAATTTTCATGATTTTGGCATTTTTTAATTTTTTATTTCAAAAAATATCAGATAGAGGTCAAGTGTAAAATTGCGAAAATGTTCAGCAATCAAGATCTACCCACCCTGAAAATTTGAAGACAATCCAAAACCTGTGGGAGTTATTGCCCTTTTTTCACATTTTTTTCAAACAAAACTATGAAAGATATTTGTAAATTTAAAATGTTTGCCAAATGGTTTAATAACTCAAAATTGATTGACGCCATTTTCAAATGGCCGACAAAAAAGCGGGAAAATTCAAATTGTTTGATTTATGAAATTTGGTTTCAAATAGATATTGATGTTGCGACTTCAAAACCGTTTTGAAAATTGTTCCTTGACCGCCATTTTTAGCTCACTGTTTTGGAATCACTTTGTCAACCTAACATGGCCGCTATGGCGAGGCTTAGTTTTGGATCCTATAGGAAAATAATCTTCTGTGAAACAATGTTAATTTAACCAAACTTTACAGGAATGATGTATGAATGTCCTTTACAAAGACTGCTCATTTTATTCTGATCCGTCAAAAATCATGCACTTTTAGTTTACATTATATAGACAAAGGACCTGTCTCACACACTGCAAAGTTTTCGCAGAACTTTATTCATTCATTATGAATTTGACTTGGAAGGAACATGGTCCAGTGGGAAAAACATTTTCATACCACTCTGAAGCAAATATAATTACTTTAGAAGAATGATGTTATTGAAGGTCCTTTACAAAGATTTCTATATCGATCTGTCAAAACCATGGCCGCTTTTTAGTTTATCACAATGGGAAAATCACAATTTTCTCCTCTGAAAAGAGAAATTCAAAAACTTTACAGATTTATGGTCACTCCTTTCAAAAATTGGTAGGTTGTGGCAGCAAATAAAAAGATACAGGCTCTTGAGAGCCACTTGTTTTTTGTCTGTCGTCGTCGCCGTTAGCACAGGTCATTTTGACTTCTTCTCAATTTAATTTTAAAAAATTGGTATTTAGCTATGTGAAGCCGTAAAGCGAACTAATATAACAAGACCCAATAGGGGCTTCAGAAGGGACCAAAAAGGACCAAAATTTGGTACATTTTTAAAAATCATGAACAATGATTAGATGGCTTTATTTTGATTCATGATTGTTAAGTCAATATCAACAATGTTACGAAAATGAAATCTCTCTATAAACAATTCTAGGGGGTGCTTCATGAGACAGGGTATTTGTATTACAAATTGTTTAATAACTCGAAACTGAATTGACAATTTTGTATACAAAGATATATGAGAAAGTTGTTAGGAATTATCTAAGGATCATTTTGACAAAATGTTTTGATTTTTCAGAAGTTGCACTGTATATACATGTACCTAACTCCAATATTTGTTGATTGTGTTAACAATGTTATGTTTCTTAGTTTCAGTTTGTGAATGCCTTCCTACATTATTTACTGGCATTTTATGACGAGACATGGATGATTCAGAGACAGTGCTTTACAGATAAGAATTTTATTAGGGAATGTCTCAGAAGTAAAACTATACCACTTTGTTATATTAATACAGTTAAAAGTTACAAAATTTCTATAACAGTGTTTGACTTTTTCTATCACTAGTCACAAGTCTTTCAGAAGAGACTTAAAAACAGAGGTCACTTTTCATGGTAGATGTTGGCACATGAGAGTACCTGATTGCATTGCACCAGTTATAAGAGGTCTGGTGACATTCTCAATTTAATGAAAAATTATAGATTCTGTAAACGAATAATATAAGGTAAGACACTGACGTTATAAGAGGTAATCTGATTCTGAGAGGATGATTCTGACAATGAGAGGTATGAATTATGGCGTTATGAGAGGTATGATTCTGATGTTATGAGAGATATGATTCTGGCGTTATGAGAGGTATGATTCTGACATTATGAGAGATACAATTCTGGCATTATGAGAGGTATGATTCTGACAATAGAGGATATGATTATGGCGTTATGATGATTCTGACAATATGAGAATACAATTTCTGATGTTATGAGAGGTATGATTCTGACAATATGAGAGGATATGATTCTGGCATTATGAGAGGTATGATTCTGACAATATGAGAGATACAATTCTGGAGGTTATGAGGTATGATTCTGACAATATGAGAGATACAATTCTGGCGTTATGAGAGGTATGATTCTGACAATATGAGAGATACAATTCTGGCGTTATGAGAGGTATGATTCTGACAATATGAGAGATACAATTATGGCGTTATGAGAGGTATGATTCTGACAATATGAGAGGTACGATTCTGATGTTACAAAATATTGTATTACACAGATACTAAATTATGAGAAGTATGATTCTGAGAGATACAATTCTGACATTCTGAGAGGTACGATTCTGATGTTACAAGATATTGTATTACACAGATACTAAATTATGAGAGGTATGATTCTGAAATTATGAGAGATACAATTCTGGCATTATGAGAGGTATGATTCTGAGAGGTATGATTCTGATGTTATGAGAGGTATGATTCTGATGTTATAAGAGGTATTCTGATGTTATGAGAGGTATGATTCTGATGTTATGAGAGGTATGATTCTGATGTTATAAGAGGTATGATTCTGATGTTATGAGAGGTATGATTCTGATGTTATAAGAGGTATGATTCTGATGTTATGAGAGGTATGATTCTGATGTTATGAGAGGTATGATTCTGATGTTATGAGAGGTATGATTCTGACGTTATGAGAAGTATGATTCTGACATTATGAGAGGTATGATTCTGATGTTATGAGAGGAATGATTCTGATGTTATGAGGGTATGATTCTGATGTTATAAGAGGTATGATTCTGATGTTATAAGAGGTATGATTCTGATGTTATGAGAGGAATGATTCTGATGTTATGAGAGGAATGATTCTGATGTTATAAGAGGTATGATTCTGATGTTATGAGAGGTATGATTCTGATGTTATGAGAGGTATGATTCTGATGTTTCTGAGAGGAATGATTCTGATGTTATAAGAGGTATGATTCTGATGTTATGAGAGGTATGATTCTGATGTTATGAGAGGTATGATTCTGATGTTACAAGATATTGTATTACACAGATACTAAATTATGAGAGGTTTGATTCTGACATTCTGAGACGTATGATTCTGATGTTATGAGAGGTATGATTCTGACATTCTGACGTTCTGATGAGGTGAGAGGTATGATTCTGACATTCTGAGAGGTATGATTCTGATGTTATGAGAGGTATGATTCTGACATTATGAGAAGTATGATTCTGACATTATGAGAGGTATGATTCTGATGTTATGAGAGGTATGATTCTCACATTCTGAGAGGTATGATTCTGATGTTATGAGAGGTATGATTCTGACATTCTGAGAGGTATGATTCTGATGTTATGAGAGGTATGATTCTGACATTCTGAGAGGTATGATTCTGATGTTATGAGAGGTATGATTCTGACATTCTGATGATTCTGATGGAGAGGTATGATTCTGATGTTCTGAGAGGTATGATTCTGATGTTATGAGAGGTATGATTCTGACATTACAAGATATTGCATAACACGAATAGTAAATTAGGAGAGGTATGGTTCTGACGTAACAAGACATTGTATAACATAATTTCAAATTAATACTACGGTAAATTTTTGTGGTGTTTGCAGCAATTGGCAGCCATTCTTATCACACGTCAAATCATTGGTAATGTAAAAGAAGCAGTGCTCCCCTACGTGACGTGGAAGTGGAAACTGGTCAAGGTCGGGTATGACAAACTGAAAAAAGATAAATCTAAGATTGCTGAAAAAGAGGAGTCCAAACTTTTGTCAAAAATAGAAGAGGAGGATGAATCAGAAACAACAACAGTTAGACGAAATATTGAACAGAATCAAGTGTTTGATGACCAAGCAAAAAAAGGAGAAACAAAAAATCTTTCTTTAACACAAGCTGAAGTTGAAAGTTCAATGAAAAAAGTAAGTGAAAAAAACAAACAAGAAAATTAGTTTTGTTATTTGGTTTTTTTTTTACTTTTTCTTCTGTTTTATTAGAACATTTGTAAAGAAATTATGAAATTTTATTTACATGAAAACCTTCCAAACATTCACAGCGATATCTAAAGGTCTAAGCATAGTGATATCTGAGGTAAAGGAAGTACAGAGCATAGCAATATATGAGGTATAGGAAGTACAGAACATAGTGATGTCTGAGGTTTAGGAAGTACATAGCATAATGATATCTGAGGTATTGGAAGTAAAGAGAATAGTGATATCTGAGGTATAAAAAGAACAAAGCATAATGATATCTGAGGTATTGGAAGTAAAGAGAATAGTGATATCTGAGGTATAAAAAGAACAAAGCATAATGATATCTGAGGTAAATGAATTAAAGAGAATAAAGATATCTGGGATAAAGAAAGTACAGGGCATAGTGATATCTGAGGTTTAGGAAGTACAGAGCATAGTGATACCTGAGGAATAGGAAGTAAGGAGAATAGTGATATCTGAGGTATAGGAAGTACAGAGCATATTGATATCTGAGGTATAGGAAGTATAGAGCATATTGATATCTGAGGTTTAGGAGGTACAGGTTATAGTGACATCTGAGGTATAAGAAGTACAGGTTATAGTGATATCGGAGGTATAGGAAGTAAGGAGAAAAATTATATCTGAGATAAAGGAATAAGGAGAATAGTGATATCTGAGGTAAGGAAGTTCAAAGCATAGTGATATCTGAGGTGTCGGAAGAACAGATTATAGTATCATCTAAGGTTTAGGAAGTACAGGTCAGGCTGATATCTGGGTACAGAGCACAGTGATCTCTGAAGTATAGGAAGTAAGGAGAATAATGATATCTAAGATATAGATAAGGAGAGTGAAGTAAGGAGAAAAGTGATATTTGAGATATAGTAAGTAAGTAGAATACTGATATCTGAAGTATAGGAAGTACAGAGCATAGTGATAAGAAATAAGGATATAGCGATATCTGAGTATAGACCAAGGAGAATAGTATATCGATAGGGTTGATAATCTGAAGTAGAGAACATAGTGATATTTGAGGTGTAAGAAATAAGGAGAATAGTGATATCTGAGGTATATTGTTATCTGAGATATAGGAAGTACACAGCATAGTGATATTTGAGGTATAGGAAATAAGGAGAATAGAGAATATCTGAGACATAGGAAGTACAGAAGATAGTGATATCTGTAGTTTAGAAAGTACAGAGCATAGTGATATATAAGGTGTTGGAAGTATAGTATATATCATCTGTCATTTATTTTGAACTTTATTTCAGTATGAGGATACATTTGAAGATCATCTCGAGATGTTTATACAGTTTGGATACGTCACTCTATTTTCGTCTGCCTTTCCATTAGCTGGTTTATGTGCTCTACTGAACAATATCGTAGAGATTCGAAGTGACGCACTCAAACTCTGTATGAATCATCAAAGGCCTTTCGGAAAACAAGTTGAAAATATCGGCACATGGCAGGTATCAAAATATCCCATATATTTATACAGTTCACCCCCTCCGTTATAACGCCAAACCTGCACAACGCCGCTATTTCTTAAAGAATGGATTTCCTCCCATATAATTCCCCCCTTATAATGCCAAAACCCGCATACCACCATCCGCCATCGATTCTCTGGCACAAATGTATTTTATATTTGTTAAATTGCTTGAACATATTACCAGTCCAGATAAAAAACAGGTGTGAGTAAAACTATTAGCCGACGGTAGCTTGTTTACCACTTCATACTTCAACTGCAAAGGGAGATAACTTGAATATCGTGTATCATAAACTGGTATTCGGTTGTATGAACAAAGTGTTGAAGTCAGACGGGAACCAGCTTACGAGTGTCACAATTTTCAAATCTGGCTTCTTTGAAAGTTTGAAAAAATTGACATGTCATGTGTTTACACAGCAATTATCATTCGTCAAGAAATGATTATGGATGGATGAGATGTATCAACTTAAAGCCTTTTTATTACCCACCTGTCAAACAGATCTAGATTTCCTGGCCATCAAATATGTACTGCTACATATTTTGGATGATTTAATTTTGGGCATTTTAATAGGGTGGACAAATTGTCCAAACTTAAACAAAAGACAAAATATCTGAATTTACGATAGTGTGTTGTAAACAGGATATGTTATACAATAAGGATTAAAGATATGTCATGATGAAAACGACCACACCTCGAGAATAGTAAACCTCAATATATTGCCAAACCCGTTATGCCACCAAAATTCAGGAAAACAAAAGGTGGCGGTATATCGGTGGTGAACTGCATATATATATATATATTGAATCTCATTATGTTGATATCCGATCAGTTAAAATTCCAGTTATGTCAAAGTCGAATGGAAGGTCCGAATTTCTTTTGATAGATAGATTTTAGTTAAATTTCAATTATTTCGATTTGATGATATTTTGAAGTTATAGGGGTGGTTCTTTGAAATTCAAAATAGCAAGATCCCACTGAATATATAAAAGGGAAAGAAGTCCCTAATACAGTGACACCTATCTTATGAAACCACTGTCATACCACTAAGAGACCACCTGTCTTTAATGACCACATTTCAGTGGCAGATGAGGTGGTCTCTCAGGACAGTTTCCACTGTGTAGGTTACTCCGCAATGTTTATCAGAAGGTCAAACTTCATAACATGTGTTTGATTGGTTGAGATCAGGTTTAGCTTTTAGTTGAGCATATAAAAAGTTTTATAACCTTGGTCATAAAAATCTCACTGGTTCAAACATATCAAGTTTACTTGTTATCCAAAAACACATTCTAAGTTTTTAAGTACAGGTAGATAGACAGACAGATAAACAGACACATAGATAGATAGATAGATAGATAGATAGATAGATAGATAGATAGATAGATAGACAGACAGACAGACAGACAGACAGACAGACAGACAGACAGACAGAGATAAATAGACAGATATATTATTCTCCAGTATTACAAATCAAATATTCATTTTAATATTCTGTAATGTGTTTATAGTAGAAGAGGTCATGACCTCTATAATTATAATACAGGATGCCCTAGAGCTGATGGGTGTAATAGCGGTAATGGTCAATTGCAGTCTCATTGGAATATCAGGAGAGATACAGAGAATGTTTCCATCTGCTACCATGGCAACCGTTATCATCATCATTGTTGTTTTAGAGGTATGTATGAAATTGCAGACTGTGATAAAACCTATAAAATGATATCATGGATTACAAATACTAGCCTAGCTTCCATGTATTTCTGTGTAATTTTTGTGAGGGGGGACTATACTGTATAATGGGTTATTTTTGTGAAGGGGGACTATACTGTATACTGGGTTATTTTTGCCCCATGTTATTTTCATCCTATCACACTTGTAAGTTCTGTTTAGTCATTATATGTGTCCTCATTACAATTCCAGCTTACAATATGATTTAATTTTTTTTATTGCAAAGTTTTATTGAACAATTAATACTTGTGCGTGTCTGTTTTCTGCATGATTGCATTAAAGTTTTTTTAAAAACAAATAAGTGTATTGTTTAAAATGAAATACATAATAGATATTATCTGCAACTATTAAAATATATGAACTTACATTTTTTTTCATCCAGCTTGGAATTCGCCCACTAACTATGAGGGCAAAAATAAAACAGGGTCGAAAATTCCCTGCATATAATATGTTTGCATATCTATCGTAAGATTGTTTGGTATTGTTACTGGTTTTGTTGATTCTAGAATAATTTTTATTATTACAATTTATACTTGGTTTACTAATCATGACTATATATCCCTTAGGCGAATGTCTGGGAGGGAGGAGACAGGTTCATACTATTTTAGCCCTCGTCATCCATCCTTACAGTACTTATAGTGTCTATTGGGGAGGGAGCAGACAGGTTCATACTATTTTAGACCTCGTCGTCCATTCTTACAGTACTTATAATGTCTATTGGGGAGGGAGCAGACAGGTTCATACTATTTTAGACCTGGTCGTCCATTCTTACAGTACTTATAATGTCTATTGGGGAGGGAGCAGACAGGTTCATACTATTTTAGACCTCGGTCCATCTTACAGTACTATAGTGTTTAGGGGAGGGAGCAGACAGGTCCATTTTAGACCTGGTCGTCCATCCTTACAGTACTTATAGTGTCTATTGGGGAGGGAGCAGACAGGTTCATACTATTTTAGACCTCGTCGTCCATCCTTCAGTCGTCCAGTGTCTATTGGGGAGGGAGCAGTTCATACTATTTTAGACCTCGTGTCAGTACTTTTGTGTCTATTGGAGGGAGCAGACAGGTTCATACTATTTTAGACCTCGTCGTACCATGTTTATTGGGGAGGGAGCAGACAGTCATACTATTTTAGACCTCGTGTCTATTGGGGAGGGAGCAGACAGTTCATACTATTTTAGACCTGGTCGTCCATTCTTACAGTACTTATAGTGTTTTGGGGAGGGAGCAGACAGGACTATTTTAGACCTCGTCGTCCATTCTTACAGTCTTATAGTGTCTATTGGGGAGGGAGCAGACATTACTATTTTAGACCTGGTCGTCCATTCTTACAGTACTTATAGTGTCTATTGGGGAGGGAGCAGACAGGTTCATACTATTTTAGACCTCGGTTCTTACAGTACTTATTGTCTATTGGGGAGGGAGCAGACAGGTTCTCTATTTTCGTCCATCCTTACAGTACTTTATAGTGTCTTGGGGAGGGAGCAGACAGTTGTACTATTAGCCCTCGTCATCCATCCTTACAGGGTCTATGGGGAGGGAGCAGACAGGTTCATACTATTTTAGACCTCGTCGTCGTCCTTACAGTACTTATAGTGTCTATTGGGGAGGGAGCAGACAGTACTATTTTAGACCTCGTGTCCATCCTTACATACTTATAGTGTCCTATTGGGGAGGGAGCAGAGGTTCATACTATTTTAGACCTCGTCGTCATACAGTACTTATAATGTCTATTGGGGAGGGAGCAGACCATCTATTTTAGACCTCGTCGTCCATTCTTACAGTACTTATAGTGTCTATTGGGGAGGGAGCAGACAGGTTCATATATTTTAGACCTGTCGTATTCTTACAGGGTCTAGGGAGGGAGCAGACAGGTTCATACTATTTTAGACCTGGTCGTCCATCCTTACAGTACTTATAATGTCTTTGTGTAACACCAACAGTATTTGACTTACAACTTTTCATCCCAATTGTTTACAAACATAAAATGAGGACTTTAGACTTTCATCTTTTTTCACAAATCAATTAGGTCAATAACTTTAATATCAGTATTAAATCTACATATAGCGTATATAGGTATATATTATGTCCATGTAACCCCCCCCCCCCCTTATCCTGATGGTATGTTTGAGTTACAAAATTGTGTTTAATATTTTACTGACACTTAAACATGCTCATTATCACTCATTCACTGTTATAAAATATACTGTTAATCAATTACTTTAGTTTATAGTGTAAAATATGCAATCATGACAAACAGGTATATCATCTGTGTCTTACAAACATGTACCGTAGGCATTGGATGAAATGTATTACAATCCTATTACATACTCCATGCCACAGAAACTGGCAGGGATTCACATTTCACTGCATGCAGATGTTTTTTTTTTCATTTCATTTGTTTTGTTTTTCAACCAAAGCTTGGCTTAGTTTTATGTTAATTTTTAGTACAGTTTGATATTGTGATTATGTGTTTATTGAAATTCATACTTGTCAGACATTGTTTGAATATAGTTTGTATCTTAGCATACCATGGTACCGATACATTGTTTGAATATAGTTTGTACCTTAGCATACCATGGTACCGATACATTGTTTGAATATAGTTTGTATCTTAGCATACCATGGTGCCGATACATTGTTTGAATATAGTTTGTATCTTAGCATACCATGGTACCGATACATTGTTTGAATATAGTTTGTATCTTAGCATACCATGGTGCCGATACATTGTTTGAATATAGTTTGTATCTTAGCATACCATGGTGCCAATACATTGTTTGAATATAGTTTGTATCTTAGCATACCATGGTGCCAATACATTGTTTGAATATAGTTTGTATCTTAGCATACCATGGTGCCGATACATTGTTTGAATATAGTTTGTAAAATATAATAAATTCCGAAGTTTTACGAACGACTATTTAGTCAAAATAATGAAATAAAACTTAAGCTTGAGTATTAAGTTTTGGTGACTTTGGCCTCGGATATAATTATAATGTATATGTAAATATAATTCTATAAATTATTTGACATTTTAATTATGTTAAAGTTATTTCTTTGGCTTAGTTGTTAGCTTTACTATCAGCCTAGTAGATATTCTTGTAACTATATATCAAAGGAATTGTTGTACAGACAGACAAGATTTTAAATTTTCTAAAAAAAAATTGTTACTATGAGTGTCTGACAAATATAAATGTTAACAAGTCAAGCCTTTTACAAGATAATGTCAAGATAGAAATTTTACAGTTTCTGTTGTCTGAAATCAAATCCTGTTGTGTCTATGTTCATTAAATGAAATACTTATTTATGCAAATTAATGATTTTATAAATGTATTGAGTTTGTTTACCTGAAATATGATTAAAGAATATCTTACAACTGCAGTTCAGCTTCATGACACCTTCATCTTTTAATTTGCTAATTACCATTTGTCCAAATTTTCCCTTTTATGTGTTATGTGAGTGAACATTTATATTTAGTTTGGGAAAATAGATTTAGCCATGCTATAGATGTAATACTGTCATATCATTGACTTTTTATGAAATTTTAACATTGTAATGTATTATGATAATGTTACGACATTGTAGAACATCAAATTGTTGTATTGACATTAACAAACAAACTGTTGTCCTGACATTGTATTATAATGTAGTGTCATCATGGCATTAAAATATATCATACCAAGGTCATGACTTTGTGCCATATCAAATGATTGTCATGACATTGCATCATAAACTGTTGTCATTATATTGTAATAATCATTCTGTTGTCATGATATTATAAAATAACAAACTGTTGTCATGACATTGTAATTTATCATTCTGTTGTCATGACATTATAATTTATCATTCTGTTGTCATGACATTATAATTTATCATTCTGTTGTTATGACATTATAATTTATCATTCTGTTGTCATGACATTATAATTTATCATTCTGTTGTCATGACATTATAATTTATCATTCTGTTGTTATGACATTATAACATACCATACTACATATACTGTCATGACATTGTGCCATATCAAACAGTTATCATGACATTTTACAAACTCTTTTGGTGTTATCATGACATTGCAATATATCATTCTGTTGCCATGACATTTAATTATACCGGTATACTTCCGTCATGACATTGTGCTTTGACAAATGTCATCATGATGTTGCAATATTTCAATCTTTTGCCATGACATTCTAATATGTCATACTTTTTTGTGCCATTCTGTCATGACATGCTGTTATAAAATGATAGTGTTGTCATGATTTTGTAACACATCATTCTGTTGTCATGACATTAACACATATCAAACTGTTGTCAATATTAATTATGATAGAACGTATTTTTGCTGTGATATTACTAAATGCATAAAATGCTGTTGTCATGACAATATGATTACACCTAGTGTTTACTACAGCATTATTGTAATGTGCCATTATAAGTTTACCAAGGTAAATTGTCACATGTTTACAAGCACAACAAGTCTAAATTGACTCATAACAGGTATGACAGACTGGTTTTTCAGCAACACACATAAAAGGGCTACAGTAATACATGGAGTCACATTTTACCTGTGTATCCTTATGTCTTGAAATAAGGTCATATTGTTTTGGTTTTTGACAGAACCCGGATGTGCTACTTTACCTTGGTAGACTTGTACACATGTGACATTATTGTACTATCATTTTGTTGTAATGGACGATAGTATGTTAAAAACTGATCATTCTATAGTTATATGTTTTGCTATTTCTATCAGGGATAAAATATGCTGTTGCTAAGTGTATTATTTTATGCTGTTGCTGTCTGTATTATTTTATGCTGTTGTTATGAATATCTGGGTCATTTTATACTGTTGCTATGAATATCTGGGTCATTTTATACTGTTGCTATGAATATCTGGGTCATTTTATTCAGTTGCTATGAATATCTGGGTCATTTTGTGCTTTTGCTATTTATTAATAAGTCATTTTATGCTGTTGCTGTGAAATTTTATTGTAGCATATTATGTTGGCATTGAAGTTTATGATAGCCTACGCGATCCCAGACATACCTGAGAGTATCGCAACAACAAAAGCCAGGATGGAGTTTCTGAGACGAGAAGCTCTGAAGGTATTTACTGATCTTTATTGTATGCCTATCAATATTCTGAGTTTTGATACTGTAGATTTCTGGATCACCACATTGTAGTTTTCTGAATCCATATCACCCCTCTCTGAAACTGATGATGCAGTAAACAAAGCAGGACTACTTTCCCCATGGTGACAATACCAGACGTTTCCATGAGCAATGAACAAACAACATATTTGTACAGTTGGTAATTTCTTGCGTGACCTACTCTCCCATAGCAACAGTGCCAGAAGTTAGTAAGTTACTCAGTGTAAATAAATCTGCATTTTACCGTGTTGTGAATATCAATACAGTTGACACATCTGTATCTAATTGATTAGTTTATAATGGATGGATAGATAATGAATTTATCATTTGTTACACCTTGTTGACAGGGGCAGATCATCAAATCAAACAGTACAGAGTTTTGTTTGATCCAATGATCTGCCCCTGTCATCTCGACATGATCTGGCTCTTAGCATCAAGTTACTGTTATAATAACAGCAAACATTCTAGTAACATACTTTTCACCTGAAACCAAACATATATGTTTATACCAAACATACATTCCAGTAATGCACCTTGTACCTGAGGCTGAACTTTCACCTGAAACTGAATACACATGTTTATTCCTATACATACATTCCAGTAATGTTCTTTTTGCCTGAAAATGAACAAACATGTTCATTGCAATGCATACATTCCAGATATATACAGCAAAATTGCACATCAGTTGAGGTTTTATAAATATTAAAATGGAATGCATAATGTATACATGTACCTATCAGCTGAAATAGTGATGTTTATTTCAGAGCATACCAGTAACGCAAATATCAAGTGACACGGCTAAAATTAAATTTTCCTCTTGATTCTCAGTTCTTAAGGTTTTTAAAATGCATGACTTTATGAATTATGTTGCTACTTTGACCTTTGAACTTGTCCTTCAGTGTCATCAAACTGAATGCTGATTTAAATTAAAATGTCATCACTTGAATAGAATTGTTTGATAGAAAGTTATTATGCATGCTCACACCTTCAAGATTTATTTTTCATGTATGTCTACCAGTAAGACCATATTGTTAAATGATGCTGTCTCTTGCTAAACTTTTATTAGAATGCAGTCGTGATATGTCATTCAGAATGCTGTATATATTACACTTTATCTCAATGCACATTTTTATTTGATTTCAGTGATAATTTTTTATTCAGATTGCTACATATATTACGCTGTATCCCATCTATTTTATTTTTTACATTTACAGAAACTGGACACTAAATCCCCCTCGCCTCCACCAAGTCAGATGAACATCAAAGAAAAAATCTCTTTACGACAGAAACAGAGAATAAACCCAGAAAACTGTGATACCGCACACCATGATGTGTTGCCAAGCAACCATATTGCAAGTACCCATGTATCCCAGAGAAATGCATCCTATTTATCATCATCTTTGTCATCATCATCACCACTCATTTCCTCAAAGACTCAGATTGTAAGAAACACTTCAGTCTTTAACCCTCATTATATATCAGGCTACAGTCAACAGAAATTTACATCATCTTTACAAAATAAGCTGGATAATCCAAAATATGTACTAACTCTTCACTTTCCAACAAATAAATATTTCCCCTCAGAGTCAATTTCACCATCTTACAGAGCTATCTCCAGATCTCTGCCCAATAATTTGTCATCAGATGACCCCATTGCTCCTCAAGGTCAAGACCATGAAACACAATTTAATTTGTGTCAGAATGATAAATTTCAACATTCTGAATTGTCACCACAACACCCTGATATTTCATCACATTCCTCTTCCAAAGCAGCGCCATCTAGGGGTAGTTCTATGAGTATGTCTGATATGTTGACGCATGTTAGATATCGAGAGACACCTGTTCGGAAAGATGTTAGATCTTATAAAGTGTCTTCTGTGTAAATCATAGTGCCATCTGTTTTTGTGATTTTATTTTCTTTGTACCATTATTATATATAAGCAAGCAGAGATAACTCTGTCACTGTTTACTTAATGTGCCATAACTTGTTTTTATGCCCTCAGATCGAAGATCTTGGGCCATTTTGTTCTTGCTCCATCAGTTTGTCTTTTTGTCTGTTTGCAACACAATCAGTCAAATAATTTGAGCTTGTTTCCCTTTCTCACATTTTCACCAAATTTGGTATTATGCTTTATATCAATGAAATATTGGATAACTGTGATTATGGCCAAATTTGCCAGAGTTATGGGACTTAAAAGTCTTAAGGAATGGCTCTCAGAGACATAGGGTTTCTCAAACGCATCTTGTTTGATGATTACTTTTGCTTATATTTAGTTATTAGTTAAAATACATTCAATATTTAAAAACAAGTGGAGATAACTCTTTAACTGTTTACATAATGTGTCATTATCTGTATATAAATAACACAGATTAATTTTACATATTCAGTAACTCCACCATATAAAAACAAGTGCAGATAACTCTGTAATTATTTACTTAAACATGTCAATTTGTCTTTCATTTATTTGACATTTCTTTTAAATTATGTTAAGTTATAAATACAAAGTGCCTTAATCTAAATGATAATCCAGTTTTTACTTAATTTTAACATCATAAATTGAAAATGATATTTCATTGCTTCGCACACAAATTTATAACTTTTACTGATTTTTACTTAAAATTCTGTCATATTATTTCAATCTCTAACACTTTTGTTTACATTTTACTTAACATTGGTTCGATATTGGTATGATTTTGTCAACTTTTATCTCAGTTTATTTACTTAGTATAATTCAAATGTGTGATATTTCATTACCAAAGTTTAGCAGTTTCTGTTATTGAAAAAAAAATGAATTTGAATTAAAGTTTGATTACAGTTTTCTTAGATTTAATTATTACATTAAATTTGAATTATTATGTTGCCCTTTACTTAAGTATTACTTATAACATTTACTGAGTTGTATGTGTTTTTGTTCTCACATTACATTTTTGTGATTTTTACCACAGAGTGGGCCCTGATCACTGACTGTTCAGTTTCTTTTATGTAGAGATAAGTTTCATCAATCACAAAGGCAACAGTCAGCACATTAAATCTGTGAGAGAGGAGAAGAAGTAAAGATGAATCCATGTAACCAGAATGTAACCATCACAAAGTTGTACAACCAAGATATTGTTGTCTCCCTTTGATAGTTCTACAGACCAGTGATTTCAAACAAGTGAATAGGAAAAAGCATGGTGCAGTTGCTACACAATCAGTGGTTTGAGATTTATTGTCTTCCTTTAATTTTTCTAAAAACTTAAAACTTAAATTTTGTGAAAAACATTAGCGATGATAAGGGTTACCTCCCTTTGGTTGCTCAACATTGACATTACTTTAGTCAAGCAGAAGTTATCTCCCTTTGCCTGTTCCACAGATAAGACATATTGTACTTGGTGTTAGAAGTTGTCTACCTTTGATTGCTGTATGAACCAATGAGAATCAAGCAGGACTTGTAGAGTTAGATATAACTTCTGACAAGTGTTAATTTATCTGTGTTTTTGCTCAAATAGACATCAAGGGAATCTTCATTCTATAAAACACCACAAAGCTACAGATTATGAAATATCTTTATTGCTGTGTGTATGGATTGGAATTTGTCATGAAATTGATGAGAGTCTCAGATCAGAATATTTCAAGGTCATCATCCTAATGAGTGTCACTATGGAATCAATTTCAAAGATGTCTGAAACTTGTCAACAAGTATCATCCAATATGGCTGCCAGGGAACTTTTAAAGATAAACAAAGGAAGTGTCGTCTGTTTACTGTTAAAGTTTTAATTACATTATAGTTTTAATTTCTCTAGAGTTTTAATAACACACGAGACTTAATTTTGATTTTGTATTTTGATTAAAGTTAAATAACACTTAAAGTAAACTTTATGCTGTACGATAAATCTGACCCGGTGATTTTTCATCTAGACAAGGGCAGTTTGCACTTTACAAACGTAAGGAAATATTTAGAAATGGTTAATTATCCTGGACTATAATTGTGAGTTAAGAAATAATCTGAGAATACCTCTTGCAATTTCATTTTATTATAAGATCGGATAATCTGTAGCAAATTGGCTGTAAATTTATTTTTATTTGATAACATCTACTCATTCTCATTCTTGCATCTATTTTAACCAATTTAGTTAGAGTATGTCAACAAATTTATCCAATTTATAGATTTTCAAGAAAGTTTGTCAAAATTTTGTATATTACAGAAATTTATTTGATCTCTATATGTCATATATTATCTTATGCGAGAAAAGTTAATTATTGTTAGTCCCACAAGTCAAGGTTAGACCTCGTAGCTAAAGTTTACTTACATATATCTCAGAATCTGTGTTACATATATAATATAAACATATTATTTTTCTGTGCATTCTGTACATTGCGTTGAAGTTTTACGTAATTATGAACATAGTTTTATAGATCACAATCTAGTCTGATAGATATAAATCCGGTGAAAAGTTGTCTGAAATCTCTAGCAGTGGTCTTCTTGCCCTGTTTGTTTGTCTTGCCCTGTATGATCTAGTGATAATGATTTTATTGCATATTGTGGCCTTGGTAACTGTTGACGTATGTAGAAGGATCCTGATACTACTATTTGACCTTGACACAGAATACTCATGCTGTAATCAAGTTGTCATGACTACCTAAGGGAATAACATGATTCAAGTGACTGAGAATTTATAACAAATGACAATTTTGATATGCTGATACAGTGGACAAAGATAATCTGGAATGCATTGAACTGTTTCTGTGTTAGATTTTACTGATATTTCCATTTTTCAGTAGATGGCACCTCTATTTCAGTAGAGGTCAGTGTTACTTCAATAGAGGTCAATGTTACTTCAGTAGAAGTTAGTGTTACTTCAGTAGAGTTTACTGTTACCTTGGTAGAAGTCACTTGGAAGAGGTCGCTGATAATTCAGTAGATGCACTCATGATACTGTAAGGGAGATAACTCTTATACTCAGAGGTTGACATGATATAGAGGATCAAGAGATTACCTAAATTCAGATGACCTAGATATTGTACTAAATTCAGATGACCTAGATATTGTACTAAATTCAGATGACCTAGATATTGTACTAAATTCAGATGACCTAGATATTGTACTAAATTCAGATGACCTAGATATTGTACTAAATTCAGAAGACCTAGATATTGTACTAAATTCAGATGACCTAGATATTGTACTAAATTCAGATGACCTAGATATTGTACTAAATTCAGAAGACCTAGATATTGTACTAAATTCAGAAGACCTAGATATTGTACTAAATTCAGAAGACCTAGATATTGTACTAAATTCAGAAGACCTAGATATTGTACTAAATTCAGAAGACCTAGATATTGTACTAAATTCAGATGACGTAGATATTGTACTAAATTCAGAAGACCTAGATATTGTACTAAATTCAGAAGACCTAGATATTGTACTAAATTCAGATGACCTAGATATTGTACTAAATTCAGAAGACCTAGGAATTGTACTAAATTCAGAAGACCTAGATATTGTACTAAATTCAGATGACCTAGACATTGTACTAGAGGTGCACTAAGGTCACCTTGATATTAAAACATTACCCCTCCCTAAGGTCATAGTGATTCTGTTTTAGAGGTACCCAGGATTTTGTAGTTTAGATGACAGTTCTTTAAAATGACCCGATTTTAAGGTGACCTAGATACTCTTCATGTAAACATTGATATATTCCCCTAGTTTTTCTATATAATGAGTAGTTGTTGGTATTAATCTTGGTTGCATAATACAAAAATAGAGATATGAACTTGAAGACTGTTTAATGCCTCACATAGAAATATAGCCTATCACATGAATAATATCTCAGCTTATAATACAAAAATATCAGATTATTGTTTGGTTTTGGAGGTTAATTTCAGTTGCAATATTTTATAGTTTTTCTATTATTCTTATTCATTTGAGCTTTAAAATGACTAGTTCAGATTTTTTACACTGTTATTGTTTGTGTAATATATTTTGTTGTTTTTTATCAGTTTCTGGACATTTTATTCTATTCTTTATTTACTAACTGTTACCAGCTTCAGAGATGAGGTTAACTGGTTTCAGATTTATCCATACCTTGCAGTATTTTTATTGTTACATTATTATCGTCTTTAATGTTTTACATGGGAACCTGTCATGAGATACCACTGTCATGAAATTCCACCTGCCTTCTGAGACCACAGTCAGAAAACTGCCTGGTTAAATAATTCTTGTGCAGTGACCTCTCATGAAATTCCACCTGTCTTCTAAAACCACAGTCAGAAAACTGCCTGGTTAAATAATTCTTGTGCAGTGACCTCTCATGAGAGTCATGTGGTGAATATCAAATTTGGAAAAAAGAACATTTACATGGTAAATAGGACATTTACATGGTAAATAGAACAATTACATGGTAAATAGGACATTTACATGATAAATAGAACATTTACATGGTAAATGGAACATTTACACAGTAAATAGAACATTTACATGGTAATTAGAACATTTACATGGTAAATAGAACATTTACATTGCTGAATATGACATTTACATGTACATAGCAAATGAGAATTTGCCAGGCAAATACGATGGTCTATGGTGACAGATGTGGCTGTATAAAACATAACTTTTAAATTTTGTTTTCCTTTTTACCTTTTTTAAAAATTCATATTACTTTCTTACAATTTTTTCTGTATATTACATTATAACATGTTTACCAAATTTATATTGTGTGTGCAATGTTGTACATACATAATTATACTGTATTTCTGTATGTTACACAAAATATCGCAATATTTTTTATATTTATTATATGTACACCAAAAACTTTATAACGTGCACCATTATCTCTATATTTTGTTGTTATTTACATGTAAAAACTTTGTTATAATTACGATACACATATTACAATTACAATATTAGCACTCCACTTGAATTTTATGTACTTACATTTTTTTAGGATATTGCAATTTTATTTCACATATAACAAATGCAATATTATTACAATCATTGACTTTTGATAAGGTATACACCTTGATTTATCAAACCCAAGGAAGTGAATATTACGGCTGATGGTCAAAAGTCAACAATTGTTTTATTACATGATTATCTTATCTGGCTAATTTATATCAAAGAATTATAAAAAGGCGCGATTTAGTTACTGTGAATGATTACTCTGTTTAAAAGTCGAGGGAATAGAAACAATCATGACCTCAATCAGTCTTTATAAACCCGAAGATTCTAGTTGTTAGATGGTAATGTCAACCTACGGAGTGATTTTGAGGTTGACAGAACACTAGATCAAGAAAAGAAAGTATAAAACAAGCCAGTCAGCAACCAGAGGACAAGACAGTCATGCAATAACTAGTGCTATGTGTATATGATAACTTGCCCATCATGCGATAACTAGTGCTATGTGTATATGATAACTTGCCCATCATGCGATAACTAGTGCTATGTGTATATGATAACTTGCCCATGATGCGATAACTAGTGCTATGTGTATATGATAACTTGCCCATCATGCGATAACTAGTGCTATGTATATATGATAACTTGCCCATGATGCGATAACTAGTGCTATGTGTATATGATAACTTGCCCATGTCCCAGATCTAATGTGTAAGTCAAAAGTTGTGAACTTGTTTATGGCCTTCAGCTTTTACATTGTATTGAGTAATGTATGAACTAAGTCAAAAGCCTATAGCCTGTCTACCCTTGAAAACTAATGGACTCCATTTACATTAATGATATGGACTTACCCTTTTATATCTGTGGGGTGAATGGGTTAATATGCCTTACAGGTGCTGTGCTGTATTTTTGTCAATCATATTATCTTTGATTTGACACTTTTTTTTCAATATACCAAATCAGAAACTATGTTATACATTTACTTTTCAAGTGCACATATCAATTTTTTAGCATCAATCAATTTTTTAAGAGATAAACTTGTTTCACAGGAATATAACCAAATTAAAAAACCATGATTAGTATTAAAATCACCATTAGTTTTTAATAAAATAATTATTTTTGTCTAAAATGTCCATTAAAGTGAAATTACCTGAGCATATTGAAATAGAAAGGTAAATATAGATATTTTCTTTGCTAGGATAAAATTCACTCTTGAAGTTTATTTTATCAATAAGTCATCTGAGTGACTCATGATCCTCACCTGAATGACTCGAGTGATGGTCACCTGAGTGACTGGGTGTACAACACCATCATTACTTAGGCTTCAGTCACATGAGTGACATGAGTGACTTAAGTGTCAATCACCAGTGACTCAAGTGTCAATCACCAGTGACTCAAGTGTCAGTCACCAGTGACTCAAGTGTCAGTCACCAGTGACTCAAGTGTCAGTCACCAGTGACTCAAGTGTCAGTCACCAGTGACTCAAGTGTCAGGTGTCAGTCACCAGTGACTCAAGTGTCAGTCACCAGTGACTCAAGTGTCAATCACCAGTGACTCAAGTGTCAGTGACTTAGTTATCTTCAGATATTATTGATATTCAAATTTTTCAAAATTCACAAAATAGTCAGGTCAATTGCCAGATACCACTATGTTTCCAAGAATAGGAGGGTACTTATCTCTTTAATCACTTTTTGCCTTGTTTACAAAGTAATATGCTAAGTACATAAAGGTAACTCAGATTTTTGTTTGCGTTTTATACCACACTTGACAATTTTTCAGTGATTTGAGTTTAAATGTACCTTGGGCAATACCACCAGCCTCCCATTTTTTAGACTTAACTCCACAGATATTATATATTAAGTTAATCACTTTCTTTTCATACATCAGAACAAACCTAGAAGTAAAGATGACTTAGGAGCGGTCTATACATAAATTTGGACTGGATTTGAGCACATGGGAAGGGAAAAGTCATTGGAATCATTTTGTCACTTTTTGCCTACCTTTCAATATATTATTTTGATGTTATATATTTGTCTTTTTGCCAACCTTTCAATATATTATTTTGATGTTATATATTTGTCTTTTTGCCAACCTTTCAATATATTATTTTGATGTTATATATTTGTCTTTTTGCCAACCTTTCAATATATTATTTTGATGTTATATATTTGTCTTTTTGCCAACCTTTCAATATATCATTTTGATGTTATATTTCTTTTATTTGTTTTTTTTTTATACAATATATCAGGGTATTCATTATTATCATATGTACAAATATCAACTTATATGTTATTTTTTGTTATCAATAGATTTTTTATATCAAAGTTATTATTCCACTACTTTTTATTAATAATTTTTGTTCATCCCTAACATGCAATGTTAGATGTTTCCTATTTTGTTGTGTGTGTTTGTGTGTGTGTGTGTGTGTGTGTGTGTGTGTGTGTGTGTGTGTGTGTGTGTGTGTGCACATGTGAATGTGTGTGTTTGAGTGTTTGTTCTAAATCTTATTGATAGATTAACTTTTTACATTTTCTTTTTGCGTACATTGTAACACAGTGAAAACATTATATGATACCAAATGTAGGTAGTGTTAACCACTAGGCCCCGCTTGCTGAAAACTTTAAGATTGTTCTTACCTCCTGAAAATATTGTTAAGTTGGCTTCATCAGCCAGTCAGATTTCAGGATTAGCTGAAGTTGAATAAACTTCACAGACTTTAGTAATCAGCTAATGAGCAGGTGGGTCATGAAATATGAAAAAAATTGAGATGAATCTGAAAGAAGAATTCATATAGACATAATACCTTAATGTGTATGTTTTTACACTGTATACATGCTGTTATGTTAATTGTTAATGTCCGACTACATAATCGTACTTGTACCAACATATCTTGATTTATTTATTTAAATGTCTTTATTTTACAAGATACCTGCCACAGCACTTTAAGTACTTGTTGTTATACTTTTTGCCCAGATCTTTACCATTTTATTCATTTTATCAAGAGCCATATTTCATCATAAAGACTACTGCACAAGTCCATATTATGTTGGCAGACCTACCAAAGTATTTTAAGACTTGCTCCGTCTCTCTTACCTGAAATTCGTTAGAAATACCAGTGTGCTTTTGAGAGCATATACAAGGTTCAGTCATTTTTTTATGCATCTGACAGATCATGTTTTGACAAAGAATGCCCAAAGAATACTTGTTGTTTAAAAATCGCTGTATACAAATATACATCTTTGTTATTTTTATTTATTATTTGTTTTTTTTGTTTTTGCAATCTTATTTTTTGTTGAATTTGGTTGGTTGTATATGTTGAGTGTGTAAATGACCTAGACTGCATCCTTCATCTACATCCCAAAAGTGTTTGGACGGGCACTTGGTCATGTGTCAGATGTTTATCCTTCTTTTTAAATATTAAAAGGTGGATGGTATATTTTAAATCATTGGTGTTTGTTATTATTTACAAGGCCATTTAAAACTTACATCATAAAAGTGCAATATATAGAAGATATTTGACAATTATCTTTCAATAACATGTTTATAACATCGAATGAGGCAGGAGAATACATATTTAACACAAGTGCCTCACGAGATGTAATAAACATGTTATTCAAAAACAATTGTCAAATATTCTATTTATTGCATTTTCCAGTTAAGATAGGCCCTAGAATTACCCGATGTTCTGTACATGTAGGCTAGTCTACGGCTTGTGAAATGTAAACAAACCATGTTTTGACACGGGCTTTGAAATCTTTTTAGAGCGTAATATGCTCAATGAAAACTGGAGCCTGGTTAAAAATATTACACTCTAAAAAAGATTTCCGCACCCCTACGGTTTTGATTGAAATACATCACTTGATGCCTCAAAGATCATGCCAAAGTTATCGATAGACCTGGACACAAAATTCGCTTCAAGATTTGCCCAATTCGAAGTCCATTTTCTGTATTGTATCTCCAGTGTCACTGAATCTTTTTAAAAACTTTTGAACTGTTGACCTAGATAGTGGATAGATTAAACATTTCCACTGCCTTTCAACCACTTAAACCCACTCCATTTAAACATAATATTGCCTGCTTTTTAGTTGAGACAGAACAAGTCTGTGCAGAGCCATTTTGTTTAGCTTCTATACAGCGTTATAAATAGCTCACAAATGAAAATCCCTTCTTGATATGTCATATCTGCAGTATGTGTTCAAACGTTTTTACCATGGCATAACCATTTACTGGTATTTGTTAGCAAATGTGATCAGTTTATAATCAAACAAAGAATTGAAATTTATCATTACATTATAGATGGGATTAATTAATCAAATTTTCATTAGTGGCCTGGCACTGTATTTTAATTGGCATAATGAAAAATATCACAGTTTACATTGATATTTTTCATTAAGCTAATCAAAATACAGTTTAATAAGTTTAAAATATCAGTGAAAAAAATGTTTGTATTTCATTGATAAATCTTATAAAAAATGTAATAAATGTCTGTGACATAAACAAAATTAACAGCAAAACTGGCGGCTCAAAGTTTATGGCTATAGCACATTTCAGTGGCTCAAAGTTTATGGCTATAGCACATTTCAGTGGCTCAAAGTCCATGGCTATAGCACATTTCAGTGGCTCAAAGTCCATGGCTATAAGCAGATTTTGATGACTCAAAATCCATGGCTATAAGCACATTTTTTGGCTCTAAGTCCATGACTATCAGCTCATTTTGGTTTGGTAGCTCTTAATCTCTGGATATAAACATTTTGATGACTCAAAATCCATGGTTAGAAACACATTTCAGTGGCACAAGGTCAATGGCTATAAACACATTTCGTGACTCAAAGTCAATGGTTCTAAGCACATTTCAGTGGCTTAAAGTCCATAGCTATAATCACATATCGGTGGCTCAAAATCCATGGCTATAAGCACATTTTGATGAATCAAAATCCATGGCTATATGCACATTACTGTGGCTCAAGTTCCATGGCTATAAGATTTATTAAATTATTGATAAAAAAAAAATGGAAATTTACGATCAGAAATGCAATGTGGTCTTTTAAGTGAGGTGTTCTTTAAGCGAGACTTTATTATCAGTTTGCATGGATCAAACTATACGGAATCACCGACCATAAATCAATAAATAATTTCTTACCAACTTTTAACAAAATCTATGATTTACAAACAACAAAAACAGCATAAAACAAAAACATTTCACATTTGAAAATTATTTCTTTATTTTAAATCACTTATTTTTAAATAAAATGTATGTTGAGATTCATTTGGATAAAGATCTAGGTTTCAAACAATTAAAAACATGAAAAAAAAGTCAATCATAAATTGTTCATGTTTTTGTAAATATACCTGATGTAATGAATAAAACAAATACCATGCTAGTCTGTATGACATAACAGTCTTAATTTTGTACAGAATAATAAGCAGTCGTTAGGGCCTATGATCAAATTCTTGATATATCACACTGCCTACACACAAGTCCCTGTACACATTATGTCTGTTTTATACGATATCACGGCAGTCCATATACATGTACACAGTATGTCTGTTTTATACGATATCACGGCAGTCCATATACATGTACACAATATGTCTGTTTTATACGATATCACGACAGTCCATATACATGTACACAGTATGTCTGTTTTATACGATATCACGGCAGTCCATATACATGTACACAGTATGTCTGTTTTATACGATATCACGGCAGTCCATATACATGTACACAGTATGTCTGTTTTATACGATATCACGGCAGTCCATATACATGTACACAGTATGTCTGTTTTATACGATATCATGGCAGTCCATATACATGTACACAATATGTCTGTTTTATACAATATCACGGCAGTCCATATACATGTACACAATATGTCTGTTTTATACGATATCACAGCAGTCCATATACATGTACACAATATGTTCCCCCATTTTACATGATATTACAGCAGTCCATATAAACATATACTAAATACAAATACTATAGAATCATAAATTTGCATTGTGTTTTTAGTCATTTATCAACAAAATTAAAACCATGACAAAATATGACATAAATTATAGGCTCCATAGAAATTGTAATAGGTTCCTTTACAAACAGACTTTTTAATTCAACAAAGATTAATGTAAGCAAATTTGTTTTATTTTTAAAACAACAAAATTTTAACCCCACACAATTTTCTGATTCTACAGTATCTGACAAGATCAGTCCAGTGTACATCTATATGGTATAACAGTTGTCTGTCTCAATATTTACAAGACAGCAGTTCATATACTGGTACATGATGTCTTTTATAATAGAAGACAGCAGTTCATATACTGGTACATGATGTCTTTTATAATACAAGACAGCAGTTCATATACTGGTACATGATGTCTTTTATAATACAAGACAGCAGTTCATATACTGGTACATGATGTCTTTTATAATAGAAGACAGCAGTTCATATACCGGTACATGATGTCTTTTATAATAGAAGACAGCAGTTCATATACTGGTACATGATGTATACAAGACAGCAGTTCATATACTGGTACATGATGTATACAAGACAGCAGTTCATATACTGGTACAGTTCATATACTGGTACAGTTCATATACTGGTACATGATGTCTTTTATAATAGAAGACAGCAGTTCATATACTGGTACATGATGTATACAAGACAGCAGTTCATATACTGGTACAGTTCATATACTGGTACAGTTCATATACTGGTACAGTTCATATGTCTTTTATAATAGAAGACAGCAGTTCATATACTGGTACATGATGTATACAAGACAGCAGTTCATATACTGGTACAGTTTTTGCATATACTGGTACAGTTTTCATATACTGGTACATTCATGTCTTTTTATAATAGAAGACAGCAGTTCCATGATACTGGGTACATGATGTAACAAGACAGCAGTTCATATACTGTTGTAGTTCATATACTAGGGGCAAAAATTTTCAGGTATACACACACAGTTCCATATACTGGTACATGATGTCTTTTATAATACAGTATACCTAGAGATTTTTGCTCTCCTTTAATTTTCACTGTTTTTCGCTCTTAGTTGAGAAGGCAAAATTCAAATGGAAGCAAATGTTTCAAGGACAAATATTCCATCCATGAGACTATGGTGATGTAGGGTAAATTTAAGACCGGGTCAATAGGTTTTCTGTTGTAAAAGGGCAAAAAAATACCTAGGGGCAAAAATTTTCAGGTATGCACACAGCAATCCATTTACACTCCTACCATACTGTATTATATGATATTGGAGCAATCCATATACACTCCTACCATACTGTTTTACATGACATAGGAGCAATCCATATACACTCCTACCATACTGTTTTATATGATATAGGAGCAATCCATTTGCACTCCTACCATACTGTTTTATATGATATAGGAGCAATCCATTTACACTCCTACCATACTGTTTTATATGATATAGGAGCAATCCATTTACACTCCTACCATACTGTTTTATATGATATAGGAGCAATCCATATACACTCCTACCATACTGTTTTATATTGGAGCAATCCATATACACTCCTACCATACTGTTTTATATGATATATCCAGCACACTCCATATACACTCCTACCATACCACTGTTTTATATGATATAGGAGCAATCCATATACACTCCTACCATACTGTTTTATATGATATAGGAGCAATCCATATACACTCCTACCATACTGTTTTACATGATATTGGAGCAATCCATATACACTCCTACCATACTGTTTTATATGATATAGGAGCAGTCCATATACACTCCCCATACCATTTTATACTGGAGCAATTATATACACTCCTGATATTGGAGCAATCCATTTACACTCCTACCATACTGTTATACATGATATAGGAGCAATCCATTTACAATCCTATCATACTGTTTTATATGATATAAGAGCAATCCATTTACACTCCTACCATACTGTTTTATATGATATTGGAGCAGTCCATATACACTCCTACCATACTGTTTTATATGATATTGGAGCAATCCATATACACTCCTACCATACTGTTTTATATTGGAGCAATCCGTATACACTCCTACCATACTGTTTTATATTGGAGCAATCCATATACACTCCTACCACTGTTTTATATGATACTCCTACCACTGTTTTATATGATATACGAGCAATCCATATACACTCCTACCATACTGTTTTATATGGATAATCCATAGCAATCCACCACTGTTACATATCCTACCATACTGTTTTATATGATATAGGAGCAATCCATTTGCACTCCTGTTTTACAATCCATTTACACTCCTACCATACTGTTTTATATTGGAGCAATCCATATACACTCCTACCACTGTTTTATATGATACTCCTACCACTGTTTTATATGATATAGGAGCAATCCATTTACACTCCTACCATACTGTTTTACATGATATTGGAGCAATCCATTTACACTCCTACCATACTGTTTTATATTGGAGCAATCCATATACACTCCTACCACTGTTTTATATGATACTCCTACCACTGTTTTATATGATATAGGAGCAATCCATATACACTCCTACCATACTGTTTTACATGATATAGGAGCAATCCATTTACACTCCTACCATACTGTTTTATATGATATAGGAGCAATCCATTTACACTCTTACCATACTGTTTTACATGATATTGGAGCAATCCATTTACACTCCTACCATACTGTTTATAAATATCTGATGGAGCATTTTATAGACCACAGCCTACATATCAATTTCTGCAAACATAAGCACTGACACCTGATATGTTGCCATGGAGATTTAAAATCAACAAAATATAAAATTATAACCAATATTCTGACTTTGTGGTTTAAAGTGTGATGCTCTAACCACTCAGCCACAGAGACCCCTATAAGTTCATTAACAGTACAAAGGTCAATATCGTTCAAATGAATGTTGCACCTCAATGAATTATTATTTAAGTCTTTTAAATATATTCTTATATACAAAATACAATAAATTCCACTTGTAAAGTGAAGATACATTTTGTTAAATACAGAAAACATCAACAAAATGATATATACAATTTAAAATTTGTAGATTATACATCAATTATTTTCAAATAAATAACAAAATACACATTGTAATTTTGCTATCACAGTCTCATGAGGTTTTGTACTATATTAAAGTCTAATTCTGGGGAGAAACATTCAGAAATCAACTTTCTTGTATCCATTAAATGTTTATTCGCATACACTTTCATCCTATTTTTAAAAGTACAGTAAACTTGCTTTAGCGATCACCTATGTATAAAGACCACCTGGTCATAAAGTTTTTCTTGCTCTCCATAGTACCATTTTTGTACAAATCAACCTCTATATAAAGACTGGTTTTGTCGTGTTCCTATTGGGGTCTTTATATACAAGTTTTACTGTATACACTAATTAATTAGTTAGATAATCTCGGGAAACACCCAGCGTGCAGATCTAATAATAACCTCTTAAAATAGTATGGAAATAAGGATATTGAAAACGAGGCATGGAAACGAAAACAAACTGTCCATGATAAATAGCCTGTGGTAGAATCAGCACATCATATACAAATCTACATAAATCTTACATTAGCCTTTGTTGCTGCAATTAAACCTTATTGAACAGGGCATTAATTTGGCTGAAATTCTGTCCCCAATTCAAGTTATTTTGTTCGGTAAAATCAAACAGCTTCTTTGTACTTGGAGCAAAACGGTCCATTCGATGACATATTTTCACCACAACATATCGATCCCTTTAACTATTGTGTACAATATCGCCCTGACTCCATTATATATTTCTGATATTCGTGCTGATCAGCTGACAGTAAAGCATTCAAAGCATTTGACATACCATGAAAGGAAAATGCCTACTATTCATTACATTGTCAGCCAATCATATCTGAAGCCTAGTAAGGACTCCTTATACTTTTTTATGGAATTCACATCTTAGAGATTTCTGATGGAATTATGCTAATAACTCTGTTAATATGACAATTTCTCCAAAAAATTCATTTCCTTCTGCTAAGAGTGGTTTTCTAAAGAAATTGTCAAATGTTACTATAACTCCCCTGGAATGTTATTTTAATTCCCGGAATGTGGCTTTAAAGGAGGTTTACAAGATTCCTGATATAATCAGTTCATTATTCAAGAAACCACATCAAAATCAAGGACCTAGTTTCAACGATTCATTCATTTTAACTTTGGTATTATGTTTATAATATTTAAAGGTTTATTCAAGGTCTCATTCATTCTTAAGTCTTTTTCAAGAGGTCACTCAATTTAAAGTTTTTTCAAGGAGTCATTTGTATAAAAGGGTTTTCAGGGAATCTTTCATTTTTAGGATTTCTCAAGGGGTCATTCAATTTAAGGGGTTTTAGATGTCCAATTTCATCTTCATGGGCATTTCAAGATAAGTACATGTAGCATGCACATTTCTATTTTTTTTTCTGACCAGACAAAATTATTAAATAATTCAACAAAATGCAATAGATTTTTAAATATATTTGTATTAAATAAAAGATTTTGTAAAGCAGATTAATCAAGACATGATATATACAAAAAAAATTTAATTCTTCAAGATATTACAAAAAAAAACCCAAATAAACATGAAAAAAGAAATGGCCGAGCATGACCAAGTTTTAACAGCAATAAGATAGCAAGATGTATAAGATCCATGTTAATTGTGTAATTCTTTGCAAGTTCTTGTGTCAAATTAGAAATATAACACACATACACCTCAGCAAGGACAAAACATAAACAAAATCATACTAAATCATTTAATGACAGATATGTAAAGACTTAGAGATCAACAAAATAAAAAAAAAAATATATGAAAATTTCTGAAAAATAATATCTATATATTAAACATAAAACACTCGAATGTGGTAAAACTCAAAATAGAATCTACTGTGTGCAGCTAATATTTTGTACATTTTTAATCTTTGTTAAAAATTTGGAATCACCATATTTTCTATACTTTTGCCAAATATTTCGACTCTAATTTGTTTAATTCGAAAGTTTATGCATAAGGTACATTAAGACTGTGAACAGAAAGACAGGCCAAAACAGTATGCCATCAACCCATTAGTTCCTAGAAGGTAAGGTTGACGAATTTAAACTCTTGATCAAACAGTAAACAAGAGGCCCAAACGGGCCTTTATTGCTCACATGAGCACCCTCAACAAATGTGAAAAGAAAATCAATATGTGTGTTAAATCAAACACACAAGAAATTTGAAAATCTAACATATTTGGTTTGATTCTGGCATTTGGTCTTAAAATGGTGTATGCCAAACAAGGGGCCCTTCAGTGAACTTTTTTGCCCAGTCCTAGATTAACCCCTGAGCACATTGGTCAAAAAACAGCAAAACTTGTAGGGAACCATGTGTATACTATCCCTGCCAAAATCAAAATTGTCAAAATCTATTGACTGTTTCTGAAATTAAATGTGTTTTAATACTTGTATTAGAGCACCAATTTTCCTTTTCAACAAAAATGAAAAAATATCTATTTACTCAGAACCTGAAAATAAATGTTGTTTCAGAACAGGACCAAAATCAACTACACTTCTTAATATATCCCTTTAGAACACTATGATGTATTTGCTTTTTATCTAATAGAAGATGTTTTGCAAACCTGTAAGTGAACATACCAAGTTTCATTATAATCTATTGGTCCTGATCAATCTGAGGAACAAGCTGACAGTGTGAAAATAACCCTGCCCCTTACCAATTTACAGTGTTTAAAAATTCATAAAATATTTTAAAAATCATATTTTACTAAAATTCTCGCACATAAACATGTCTTCACTTAATTAGATGTAAAACACATAAAATGTATGCATCATAGTGAATAAGAGGGGAGATAACCAAAAAAATAATACAGGAATGAATGAAAATGATAACGTCAGAAAATATGTCAAAAAGAGTAAAAAATTAATTATCCAATTTCTACAAAAAACACAAACTTGAATCATACATCCATGTAAATATCAAACTTGTTTTCCATCATTTTCATAGAATGATAAGTTAATCCATAACTTTCAATATCTGTCATATCAACTGAAAAGTTAAAATGAAAGTACAAAAATAGTGGGTAGCATTTTCTTCTGTTATGATAATCCTTATAAGTATGTAAATAGGTAATCAGACGAAAATCATCAAGTAAATGTTTATCTAGCACATGAGATTCATTTAACCATTTAACCCTTGATACACAATTAGACTGATCTAAATCATTGATTTACAGCAGATTAAAAAGGAAGGTAACAAAACTTGCAAAAGAAAGCATTCAGATAGAAATGAGGTCATGACCGTAATAACAATTCTCTTACACCCACTTTGTAGGCTGACAAAAACAAATATCAATTTCCTTTCAAAATTTGTAAATGACTAAATCATGTAAATTTTATAAACAAATCATAAGTTAAAAATATTGGCAACACTGCATGACTGGATACATGTATACCTCACCCAACATAAACCGACACATGTCTATATGCACAAGTCTGATTTAAATCATAAAAGGAGTGATCGTTAGTTTTGCATGGGATTGGAGGACAGAGAAAGGCAGACCTTGTAGACAGACACTGACAACAGGCAATATTACTTAATTTTGGACAGACCATGAAGTTGCCACTCTATGTTGGTAGAACTATACACTGTAAAACTGTAAATTGTACTTCAGATCTGAAATACAGAAAAATACTGAATACTGACGAAATGTCATATAAAATTCCTTGGAAATATGTTAAACAGTGGAACTTGTCTTGATAGATCACTGTTGTGAAAGACCGTCTGTCTTTTGAGACCAGAATTTAAAAACTGTGCAGTTATATATCTATGTAAATGAAACTTTTTTGAGAGACCACCTGTCTTGAGAGACCACCTGTCTTGAAGAACCACAAAACATGGTGGTCTCTCAAGGCAGGTTTCACTGTAGCAGATACAGTATCAATTGAAATTTTAGCGAGACTCAAATTTAGCGTTTTGTTCTGAAAATGTTATATAATTTTAGCAATAAGTAACTTTAGCGATTATATGATTAAACAAAGATAACTCTTAATTATAATGAGAAATGAATTGTTCGTGATATTAATTTTAGCGATCTCGATAACATCATTAATAATGCCAAAACTGAATCCTCGCTAAAACTTCTGCTCATACAGTATTGCTTTGACAGAATATTACACGTTACTTCATGTCATATTTCTGAGAGCAATCAGCATGACTAGATAATTGGTATTACCCTTAGTCAGTTGTTCAGATATCAGAACTTGTAGTATGGTAATTATTTCTCATTTCATTTATAAATCAATATTACTGTTGTAAACATTTTAATTTAAAAATAATAATAACAATAAAATATTTAAATAGTACATATTTTTAAAAAAAAATCAACACATTTATAATTTATTGTATACATAAGAATTTACAGGTTATTCAAGTATTTTTCATAGTTTTGCATCTACATCTGCACATCTTGCGACGGTCGCCTGATTTTAATTTCAATAGGTTCTGTGAATATTTGTCCAGTTATAACACTTTCCACAGATCCATGGATATCCTCCGGATCTTCCTCGTGCCCTGAGTTGCTATCTTCTTGTAGATTTAAATCGTTAACTACCTGCCTAGCTATATCACTTATACTATCTGTTTCATCAAGAGAAATCTGACGTAACCTATTTCGTATTACACGTTCCATATTTCGATGTTGCACTTCTTCAGCCTGCTTCAACATCGCATTTTCTGCAATTGAAACGTCAGAGATTTTTCTATGTCTGTTAACCTCCATGTCAACAAATCCCTCCGGGAAAAAAGTCCCCGCTGTTGAGGGACTACCACCTGGACTTTTGTCCATCATACAAGAGGTGTCTATTTCATCTGTAATCGTTGTATACTCATGCCCGATAGACGTCAAAATGGGTGTGAACTGAGAAAATGCTGGGGTTTTACTCATGATTTGAGAAGCAGATGAGCTAGAGGATTTGGGGTGTGCAGTTGGTGCAGAAAGTTTGGATGGTGATGGGGGGTTTGAGCTAATGGTAAAAGCTACAAAATTCTTTTCTACATCTGTCTCTTTGTTGGAATCAGTTTCGGGGCCACCTGAGGCGGTTACGTTTGTATCCGTCACTATAGTTGCTGTGGTGTACACTAGTGCATTCTGATTGCTGTTCGGAGTAGTTGAAGCAGCTTCTGATTTTGCTGCAGATTTATTTTCATCGTGGTTTGCCTTTGATACATCTACAGTTAATTTCTGTGAAGCATGTCTACGCTGATAGAGCGGAGCCTCGTTGGTATCCTCCCTTTTCTCTTTTGTAGGGCTGTTCTCCGGCAATAGAGGTAGTGATTGACGAGACCTGGTACTCAGACTTCTCTCCAGAGGTCTTCGCTTTGTGGTAGTCTGAGGTCTTGAATAATCAGTAAATTTTTTCAACTGATCTTCCTTAATTGGTTTTTTGGAATGGACAAGCAAAGGAGATGGTATGCTTCTCATCGTTGCATTGGCATCTGATAAAGTGTTTGGGGCAGTTAAGACATCTGAGGTCTTTCCCACATAAAACATCGGAGTTTGTTGGGTCGTTTGTAAGGTTTCTATTTTTGCAGGTGAATCAGTCTCATACATAGGAATATCATGTTCGACGATGGACTCCTGGCTTCCGAGCCTCCCGTGACTTGAGCCGGTACTTGATGCGCTGATGTTACGTACACTTCTGGAAAGGTAAACCTTTAAGAGGTTTAACGTCTCGCTTGTCTGTAGAGCAATGTCTTCTAGTTTTGATAATCTATAGTCCACAGTCTGAAGAGACAGTTTGATGGAGTTCTCCTTCTGATTGACATCGTCCATTCGCATATTCATGTTTTCAACTCTGTAGAAAATAAAAAAATAAAAATTATTTCTGATAATCAAACTTGCATTGAAGGCATACAAGCTGTCATAATCTATTTGTTTGTTTGTATTGAAAATTTCTTATTCGACATATTACAAAAATAAAAGATTTTTTAAAAAAACTGGGTTTGAAAAGAAAATTGTTAAAAAGTTTATTTTGTGAAAAGAAATTGAATGTGAACAATGGGTGAGTAAATACTTGTATTCTTACGTGGATGGCAAGAATCTTAATTGTCAGCATATTTCATTCATATATGATAAATTAAAATTTTCTATGGCAATACATCTTTTTAGCCTTTTTAAATACAGTTTTGGTCTCATTGCAAAATTTTTTTATACCAAAATGACAGTCCGTATGCCTTCAAAATACATGATGAATGTAAATAAATTCTATGATTCCAATAGTCATGATGAGAATTTACCCAAACAAAACAACCGATATATAATTCTAATTTCCTAACCTGTTCAAATTAGCACCCAACTAAATAACTCATTGTATAATTATGAGTCTGGTGTGAAATTTCATTGAGGAATGAAATCTCAAAAAGAAGACAGTAAGAGTGTAACAGGACTGGGTATACTGTACCAGGTTGCTCAGTGGGTAGAGCAGCCACATAGATTGTGGAAAGCCTGGGTCCAAATCCTAGTCTGGTCGTACACTTTTTCCTAACATGTTACAATTGTATTATTGTAAACTTCAAAGTGTTAATTCTAAAACAAATAATGAACAAGTTATACCACCTACAGTATTTGTACTGTAGTCTTGTCCAGTTGTTGTTCATATCACAAAATACATACTGTTTTAAAAAACTAAACATGAAGGAAAAATTTTGTGCAAGTAAGGTTCCACCTTACAATCTCATGAGCAAAATAATAAAATAAAGTGTTTAATTCTTAGTATAAATACTAATCCCAGACCACTGCCTTCACATCACATAGGCCCTAAGTTCAAATCAGAAACTTAAGACAGTCTAGAGTCTTTACCTTGGATAATGAATTATAATTACCCATCACTGATCTCTGCCTTCACATCACATAGGCCCTAAGTTCAAATCAGAAACTTAAGACAGTCTAGAGTCTTTACCTTGGATAATGAATTATAATTACCCATCACTGATCTCTGGCTTCACATCACATAGGCCCTAGGTACAATCAGTCTTGAGTCAGTTCTGAGGACATTAGATAATGAATTATAATTACCCATCACTGATCTCTGGCTTCACAACATGAGGACCTAGGTACAAATCAGTCTTGAGTCAGTTCTGAGGACATTAGATAATGAATTATAATTACCCATCATTGACCTCTGGCTTCACAACATGAGGACCTAGGTACAAATCGGTCTTGAGTCAGTATTGAATCTTAACATTAGATGATGAACCATAATTACCTCTCATTGATCACCCGTATCCTTTCTTCTGAGGATGACTGAAACTTGTGATCTTTGTAACGGAAAAAATCTTCCATACATTCTTCTTCAAAATCGTGAAGCTTTTCTTTGTCTTCAAGTGACAGGAACAACTCTATTGAAAAAACGAAAAGAAATTTGCCAATTTGAAATAACAAACTATCAGCTTTACAATATAAATACATGAAAAACATCTATAACAGAGTTATCTTCCTTTGAACCTTACAACTAAATTTTTGGATAAATTAAAACACTGAAACTTGTATATAACGACCTCCTTAGGGACACAGCAAAACCAATCTTTATAGGGAGGTGGTCTTTATATATAGAGGTTGATTTGAACACAAATTGTACTACTGGGGACAGCAAAAAGCAGTCTTTGTGACCAGGTGGTCTTTATACACAAGTGGTCGCTAAAGTAGGTTTGACTGTAATTAATTATATCATCAACTTATACAGATGCAGTAGAATCATGTTGTCTAGATATTCAAGGGGCCACACCTCTATTACTTCCAACATCCAGAATTCAAGAAAACCGAAATTTTAATTAACAAATTTATCTATCCATAAAAATCCAGACTGGTCATTCGACTTTGACATAACAGGAATTTTGACTCAGCCGATTTTGACATAATGAGATTCCACTGGACATATATATAAAAATCAATACAAAAACAAATACCCCCCACCCACCAATTCACTGGTAGGGGTCTAAAAGTTTGTAATACTTACTTAAACCATTGTCAAAGCAGTCTCTTTTCCCTTTACATCGTCTGATGATGAATTTAAAAGCAAGATATATATGACTGATGATTGTAAGAGGAGGTGGCAAGATTGGCCTGAGCTCGTAGTTAATAATTAACTGGTAACGTTGAAATTTCCAGATCTCTCGAGATAGAGGATTGTTACGAATAAATGTTGCACTGAAAATGAAAAGAAAATTATTAAATTATCATGATATGATTAATGCATTCAGGATCCAAAGTTTATATGAAGTTACACATCACAAAGTTACACATCACAAAGTTACACATCACAAAGTTACACATCACCAAGTTATACATCACAAAGTTACACATCACAAAGTTACACATCACAAAGTTACACATCACAAAGTTATACATCACAAAGTTACACATCACCAAGTTACACATCACCAAGTTTATATGAAGTTATACATCACAAAGTTATACATCATAAAGTTATACATCACAAAGTTACACATCACAAAGTTACACATCACAAAGTTACACATCACAAAGTTACACATCACAAAGTTTATATGAAGTTATACATCACAAAGTTTATATGAAGTTATACATCACAAAGTTACACATCACAAAGTTACACATCACAAAGTTTATATGAAGTTATACATCACAAAGTTACACATCACAAAGTTACACATCACAAAGTTTATACATCACAAAGTTACACATCACAAGTTACACATCACAAGTTCACATCACAAAGTTACACATCACAAAGTTTATATGAAGTTACACATCACAAAGTTATACATCACAAAGTTACACATCACCAAGTTATACATCACAAAGTTACACATTACAAAGTTACACATCACAAAGTTACACATCACAAAGTTACACATCACAAAGTTACACATCACAAAGTTACACATCACAAAGTTACACATCACAAAGTTACACATCACAAAGTTATACATCACAAAGTTACACATCACCAAGTTTATATGAAGTTATACATCACAAAGTTACACATTACAAAGTTACACATCACAAAGTTACACATCACAAAGTTATACATCACAAAGTTACACATCACCAAGTTTATATCACAAGTTACACATACATTTATAAAGTTACACATCACAAAGTTACACATTACAAAGTTACACATCACAAAGTTACACATCACAAAGTTATACATCACAAAGTTACACATCACCAAGTTTATATGAAGTTATACATCACAAAGTTACACATCACAAAGTTACACATCACAAAGTTACACATCACCAAGTTTATATGAAGTTATACATCACAAAGTTACACATCACAAAGTTTATATGAAGTTACACATAAAGTTTATATGAAGTTACACATAACTTTATATTTTGACCAACAATTTTATATTTGTTGAATCGATACCAAATTTGGCAAAATATTTTCACATATTGTTACAAAACTGTGAACACTTCAACAAAGTGAGTGTTCTTGTATGTTTTTCCCGTCAGTAAAGTTATACAAATTAGATCCATGTTTTGGACCTTTTTCAATGTCATGAAGGGTCTTGTTTGTCCTGACCATAAGTGAGATTCTACAAATTAGATTCAAGCTTTGGACCTTTTCCATTGTCATGGGGGTCTAGTTTGTCCTCTTTATCAGTAAGTTCTACAAATTAGACCAAAGCATTGGACCTTTTTCAATGTCATGAGGGGTCTTGTTTGTCCTGATCATAAGTGAAATTCTACAAATTAGACCCAAGCTTTGGACCTCTTTTCAATGTCATGAGGGGTCTTGCTTGTTGTCCTTTTTATCAGTAAAGTTCAACAAATTAGACCCAAGCACACCTTTTTCAATGTCATGAGGGGTCTTGTAATTCCTGACAATAAGTAAAGTTCTACAAAATAGACCCAAGCTTTGTACCTTTTTCAATGTCATAAGGGGCCTTATTTGTCCTTTTTATCAGTAAAGTTCTACAAATTACACCCAAGCTTTGCACTTTTTTCAATATCATGAGGGATCAAACTGGAATTCTGTTTACGGGACTGTATCCAGATATATGTGTGTTGTTTACAATTATCTGGTGTGTTTAATTATCAGATGGGTCTAATTACAAGCCCCAAGGATATTGCCTTTATCTAAAAGTAGATATGTAACTTTACTTACTTGAATCTGGCAATAAGTAGGTTGACAAGTAATATATTGGCAATCAGAAGGAAGACAAACATACAAGCTGGAGCCACCCACGAGCCGTATACGCAACCATCAGGGAATCGTTCCTTGTCTGTACAAGCTGAAAAATAACAAAATGGTCAAATACAGAACAATGCTGTGGTAATAAAATTATACTTTTAATAATGAAAAATTTATTTCTAATTTTTTTATCATAATGTAAATGAAGTTGAGATAACGATGATAATAAATTTGGGTTATTTCAGGGCAATATTCAGCTGATCACATGAAATTACAACTTAGAATAGAACATGTAGACAGTTGACAATAATGAGGGCAGAGTCATCAGCATTTTAGTATAATGACAATTTCCTGGTTTTTTGTAGTTCTTTCTTTAGCTACAATAATGTAAATATAAGACAAAAATTCCGAAGAGAGAGACAACGTGCCAATGCAAATATCTTAAAACAATGACACAACTGACTACAGGAACCCAAATTCATACATTTTATGTACAGGCATTGAAGACATTTTGTCATGAAATTTCCCATTCATTTATAAAAATTCCCTGTCTCAGAAGGAAAGGTATATATAGTTACTTTTAGAGCATGGATATAGTAAAATTTAAATAAGCTGGCGGGATGGAGTCTTATGAATCCTTTCTTGACCTGGACGAGTTTAAATTTTATGTAATAAAGTATAACATTAAAATTACACTGACTAGAGTAATTGTTCCTACTTGTCACAATACAAAAGAGAGTATACAGTGAGGAATAAAATGTTTTTTCCCATGCAGCTTGTCATAACCGAAAAATGAGTAGAATCATCTGTATGATAATCAAAAGGTTACTCCACCATGCCATCTTATGTGAATCAGACAATAATTCCTATAATTTTCAATGTTCAGTTATAAAAGTAAGACTTACTGTCTATTTCATCTGCAAACAACTCTCCGTAGATCATCCAATATGGATAGAAAAACATGGATCTAACTAGGAACCATGAGGGTTCCTCATTTTGATAATGTATCGCTTGTCGGACAATGCCAAAACTCATCACAACCAGCAACATGATAATCAGAAAGTAGGCCATGTCTCTGAGCTGAAATGTAATAAAAATACTGTTAAAAGGGAAAATGCCTTGTGTCTGAGCTGTAATGTAATAAAAATACTGCTAAAAGGGACAATGTTATGTCTATGAGCTGTAATGTAATAAAAATACTGTTAAAAGGGACGATGTCATGTCCGAGTTGTAATGTAATAAAAATACTGTTAAAAGGGACGACGTCATGTCTATGAGCTGTAATGTAATAAAAATACTGTTAAAAGGGACAATGCCATGTATCTGAGCTGTAATGTAATAAAAATACTGTTAAAAGGGATGATGTCATGTTTATGAGTTGTAATGTAATAAAATTACTGTTAAAAGGGACAATGCCATGTGTCTGAGCTGTAATGTAATAAAAATACTGTTTAAAGGGACGATGTCATGTCTATGAGCTGTAATGTAATAAAATTACTGTTCAAAGGGACAATGTCATGTCTGAGTTGTAATGTAATTAGTTCAAAGGGACAAAGTCATGTCTCTGAGCTGTAATGTAATACAATTACTGTTCAAAGGGACAATGCCATGTCTCTGAGCTGTAATGTAATACAATTACTGTTCAAAGGAACACTGTCATGTCATTGAGCTATATTGTAATACAATTACTGTTCAAAGGGACAATGTCATGTCTCTGAGCTGTAATGTAATACAATTACTGTTCAAAGGGACAATGCCATGTCTCTGAACTGTAATGTAATACAATTACTGTTCAAAGGAACACTGTCATGTCACTGAGCTATATTGTAATACAATTACTGTTCAAAGGGACAATGTCATGTCTCTGAGCTGTAATGTAATACAATTACTGTTCAAAGGGACAGTGTCATGTCTCTGAGCTGTAATGTAATAAGATTACTGTTCAAAGGGACAATGTCATGTCTCTGAGCTGTAATGTAATACAATTACTGTTCAAAGGGACAATGTCATGTCTCTGAGCTGTAATGTAATAAGATTATTGTTCAAAGGGACAATGTCATGTCTCTGAGCTGTAATGTAATACAATTACTGTTCAAAGGGACAATGTCATGTCTCTGAGCTGTAATGTAATAAGATTACTGTTCAAAGGGACAATGTCATATCTCTGAGCTGTAATGTAATTCAATTACTGTTCAAAGGGACAATGTCATGTCGCTGAGCTGTAATGTAATAAGATTACTGTTAAAAGGGACAATGTCATATCTCTGAGCTGTAATGTAATAAGATTACTATTCAAAGGGACAATGTCATGTCGCTGAGCTGTAATGTAATAAGATTACTGTTCAAAGGGACAGTGACATGTCTCTGAGCTGTATTGTGTATACTGTTGTAGCAAGGTTATTGTGATACATATTCTTAACAAAACACAATTACAGTACAAACTGTCTTTAAAGACAACTCTCATAAAATACCACCTGTCTTGAAAGACCACACTCTAAAGACAATGTGGTTAAATAATCCTTTGAATAAAAGTTATTCTGAGAGACCACCTGTCTTGAGACACCACATTTTAGTGGCAGTTAGGGTGGTCTCTTAAGACAGGTTCTACTGTATTTGGTTTTAACAAGCATGTAAACACCATCATCAAGAACTTCAGATATAGAATAATGGCAACAGAGCTCAGATAAAGGCAGAAAAGACAACAACTGCAAAATATTTGCTTGGGCAATTCTAATCACCATTAAAATATCAGCTCCCCCCACCCCGCACCCTTGGATTAGTAACCTTGTAATCTATAAATAGCTCCATTAATTATCATCTTTCAATGACCTTCAGTCCAGTGTGATAATAGGGCTGTCAGTTAATCTCAAAGAGTAAAAAAATATTTTATTTTTCATATAGAATTCATACTTGGCACTTAGCCCAACATATTTATAGATACAATGTAGATGGACTTTTTCCCCCCAAATAGCTATAGCAGTTTTGATAATTAAATGTACCTATTTTTGGTCAAAGATTTATATAAAAGTAAACTTCTGCTCTAATAAAGAGGCAAACAAGAGGTCATAAATGGTTCTAGTTATTACAAGACATTGATCACATTTGTGTGATTTTAAAGGGTCTTTAAACAGATCAATGCAGCTCTCTAGAGTAAAAGCTAATAGATAAATCCATGGAATCTGAAACCGTTGAAATCAAAAAGACCAAACTTAAGTGTCTACCAACGAGACTCTATATATCGGAGTGGTGTAGTCATGTTACACAGCAATTCATACTTTCAGGGTTTTTTTCTGCATTAAAACAGAACAAACACAAACATTTGTCCCCTCAATCTGGTGACAATGACTGGTTAATTAAGTGTTAGTCATTTATTGTATCAGGTATAACAAGAGTAATATAGCTAAGAAAATGTTATAAAGTGTGAGAACACAGCCATACTGTAGCAAGATAAGGTCGACTGACACAGAATGAAGAAGACCTACAGTTGCTATAGCAATGACTGATTAGCAACCGAAAGTGACAATACAAGATGGAATATTTGATTTCCATCATCAAGCATTTCAGCTGTAAAGTTTTTTTGAGAACATGAATGTGGTAAAAATTATATCTATATCAATCATTATATCCAGGGTTGGTTCGAGTTTAAATGAAAAAACAAAAACAAAACATTTCATTTGAGCAGTGTGTATGATGTCAACCTTTCCTGTAAAATTAGGTCATTGCTGTGAAGTGATTTACAAGCCAAACCTACATAACTGTCATCTTAAAAGGTATTAGCTGTGGTTTTTTCCTGTTTTACTACTTAGAGATTGATATAACAAAAAAAAAAAAGAGATATACACAGGCTTAAAAATTCTTAAATTCCTATATATTTTGTGAAAATTGCTTGAGAAACCAAGTTTGGTAATTATTCACTTGCAATTGATTAATTTCAACCTTACTGTTTATATATGCATACCATACCTTTTTTCACAAAATATGTAGGAATGTAAGATTTTTTATGTCTGCGTATAACTCTTATTTATTTTTTTACATAAAAAGTAGTAAAAAGTAGAGAAAAAAAATTGGTTTTGGTTGTAAACACAGATAATACCCCCTTAGGTTTACTGCTTTATACAATAAACACTTGACTATCATTTTTGTTACTGAGTCTGTAAACAATAAATAATCATATAATTTTGATTTCTCTCACCTGGACAGACGTATATATCTAGCACTTTACCAAGTCAGAATTTCTCTGTCCACACCCTAGGATGTACCGGTAGACAAGTTACACACGCTATGATGTAGACAAGTTACACACGCTATGATGTAGACAAGTTACACACGCTATGATGTAGACAAGTTACACACGCTATGATGTCACAATATACACACGCTATGATGTAGACAAGTTACACACGCTATGATGTCACAATATACACACGCTATGATGTAGACAAGTTACACACGCTATGATGTAGACAAGTTACACACGCTATGATGTAGACAAGTTACACACGCTATGATGTAGACAAGTTACACACGCTATGATGTAGACAAGTTACACACGCTATGATGTAGACAAGTTACACATGCTATGATGTAGACAAGTTACACACGCTATGATGTAGACATTTACACACGCTATGATATAGACAAGTTACACACGCTATGATGTAGACAAGTTACACACGCTATGATGTCACAATATACACACGCTATGATGTAGACAAGTTACACACGCTATGATGTAGACAAGTTACACACGCTATGATGTAGACAAGTTACACACGCTATGATGTGATGTACACATGCTATGAGTCACAATATACACATGCTATGATGTCGACAAGTTACAACGTGATGTAGACAGTTACGCTATGATGTAGACAAGTTACACACGCTATGATGTAGACAAGTTACACACGCTATGATGTAGACAAGTTACACACGCTATGATGTAGACAAGTTACACACGCTATGATGTAGACAAGTTACACACGCTATGATGTAGACAAGTTACACACGCTATGATGTAGACAAGTTACACACGCTATGATGTGATGTCACAATGTCACAATACACACACGCTATGATGTAGACAAGTTACACACGCTATGATGTCACAATATACACACGCTATGATGTAGACAAGTTACACACACTATGATGTCACAATATACACACGCTATGATGTAGACAAGTTACACACGCTATGATGTCACAATATACACACGCTATGATGTAGACAAGTTACACACGCTATGATGTAGACAAGTTACACACGCTATGATGTAGACAAGTTACACACGCTATGATGTCACAATATACACACGCTATGATGTAGACAAGTTACACATGCTATGATGTAGACAAGTTACACACGCTATGATGTAGACAAGTTACACACGCTATGATGTCACAATATCATTTTAACAAAGGACTTAGATAATGAAAATACAGCATATAAAAGTTGTGTCAGGTTTTATTTATGTTCATTTTAACATGTGTTTGAATCATGGAGAAAAATGATAAAACATGGATGTGTTGAGTGGAAAGGGAATCTCAACCCTCATAGTAAGAATCTGTAAGTCCAATAAAAGGGAAACCCTCAGAGTGGATGACCAAACTCTACCCACTCAGGTGGAGATTTCCTTATCCACACCACACACCTATGTACGATTCAATGGATCTAACAGCAAATTTGATGGGTCTTGACATTAAATTGATACCTATGGTAAATCAAATATTGATTAATTTTGATAATATAAGAAAATATTCATGCATTTGATGGGATTAATGGTTCTATATGTAGTTCAAACACAGAACAGAATTGCATTAGTGTATGTTCCACATGTAATGTCAAATTCAACATTCCCAAATGTAAATTGCACTGTAACTCTGGATATCATAAACGTTTACATGTCACTCACGTCATTTACAACAGTGTTTTAAAGTGCACCTTGTGCAATGTCTAAAAGTTGATGAAAAACTGAGAAAAAAAATGTTTTCTTAGGTGCCTATGACCTTGAAACTTTGTCACAATGATAGATAGATAATTCTTAACACCTTTCTGATTATCTTTGTATACAAAAAGTCAATCAGTTTTGATTTAATAAGCCATTTGTATAAAATTGTATGCTATAATTTGAAGCACCCCTAGTGGTTTGTTGATAAATAAGTTACATATTCATTTGCAAACTTTGTAAATATAAAAAATCATACTTAAAAATCATACAAACTGAATTTTAAAAAAATTCACAATTGGTTCATGAGGAGAGGATTTTTAAAGATGTACTAATTTTTGGCCAATTCTGAAGACCGTATTGAGAAGAATTCAAATATGTCTAAAAGTTAACAACGGACAATGCAGGGCAGACATCGCATAGGGACAGACAAAATCGATTGCAATGGGTCACCATGAGCCTTTGGGTCATCATATTCATTTTAATCCTTGGACTGCTATGCACAACTATTGTTGTGCCACCATTAATAGGCACTCAGTGCTACACACAACTATTGTTGTGCCACCATTAATAGGCACTCAGTGCTACACACAACTATTGTTGTGCCACCATTAATAGTCACTCAGTGCTACCCACAACTAAAGTTGTTTCTCTGACTCATCACTGTAGATGTTGTCATACAGGGTTTTCACCTGTACAGGTGACAATGACACATTACTCAAGATATGACGGTATATTTATAAAGTATAAACAACAACAAACATTATGATGTATGTTTTATCTCTGTATCTTGTACACTTTTTGCATTATCTGAAATCAAAGAGTGTATCTTAATTTCTTTAAATTATGAATAAATAATACAGCAGTGACTCTAGTACTGTAGCAGTGAGGGCCTATACTGACTCTAGTACTGTAGCAGTGATGGCCTATATAGACTCTAGTACTGTAGCAGTGAGGGCCTTTATTGACTCTAGTACTGTAGCAGTGAGGGCCTATATAGACTGTAGTACTGTAGCAGTGAGGGCCTATATAGACTGTAGTACTGTAGCAGTGAGGGCCTATATAGACTGTAGTACTGTAGCAGTGAGGGCCTATATAGACTGTAGTACTGTAGCAGTGAGGGCCTATATAGACTGTAGTACTGTAGCAGTGAGGGCCTATATAGACTGTAGTACTGTAGCAGTGAGGGCCTATATAGACTCTAGTACTGTAGCAGTGAGGGCCTATATAGACTCTAGTAATGTAGCAGTGATGGCCTTTATAGACTCTAGTACTGTAGCAGTGAGGGCCTATATAGACTCTAGTACTGTAGCAGTGATGGCCTATATAGACTCTAGTACTGTAGCAGTGAGGGCCTATATAGACTCTAGTAATGTAGCAGTAGAGGGGGCCTATATAGACTCTAGTACTGTAGCAGTGAGGGCCTATATAGACTCTAGTACTGTAGCAGTGAGGGCCTATATTGACTCTAGTACTGTAGCAGTGAGGGCCTATATAGACTGTAGTACTGTAGCAGTGAGGGCCTATATTGACTCTAGTAATGCAGCAGTGAGGGCCTATATAGACTCTAGTACTGTAGCAGTGAGGGCCTATATAGACTCTAGTACTGTAGCAGTGATGGCCTATATAGACTCTAGTACTGTAGCAGTGAGGGCCTATATAGACTCTAGTAATGTAGCAGTGAGGGCCTATACTGACTCTAGTACTGTAGCAGTGAGGGCCTATATAGACTCTAGTAATGTAGCAGTGAGGGCCTATATTGACTCTAGTACTGTAGCAGTGAGGGCCTATATAGACTCTAGTACTGTAGCAGTGAGGGCCTATATTGACTCTAGTAATGCAGCAGTGAGGGCCTATATAGACTCTAGTACTGTAGCAGTGAGGGCCTATATAGACTCTAGTACTGTAGCAGTGAGGGCCTATATAGACTCTAGTACTGTAGCAGTGATGGCCTTTATTGACTTTAGTAATGCAGCAGTGAGGGCCTATATAGACTGTAGTACTGTAGCAGTGAGGGCCTATATAGACTCTAGTACTGTAGCAGTGAGGGCCTATATAGACTCTAGTACTGTAGCAGTGAGGGCCTATATTGACTCTAGTACTGTAGCAGTGAGGGCCTATATAGACTGTAGTACTGTAGCAGTGAGGGCCTATATTGACTCTAGTAATGCAGCAGTGAGGGCCTATATAGACTCTAGTACTGTAGCAGTGAGCGCCTATATAGACTCTAGTACTGTAGCAGTGAGGGCCTATATAGACTCTAGTACTGTAGCAGTGAGGGCCTATATTGACTCTAGTACTGTAGCAGTGATGGCCTATATTGACTCTAGTACTGTAGCAGTGAGGGCCTATATTGACTCTAGTACTGTAGCAGTGATGGCCTATATAGACTCTAGTACTGTAGCAGTGAGGACCTATATAGACTCTAGTACTGTAGCAGTGATGGCCTATATAGACTCTAGTACTGTAGCAGTGATGGCCTATATAGACTCTAGTACTGTAGCAGTGAGGGCCTATACTGACTCTAGTAATGTAGCAGTGAGGGCCTATACTGACTCTAGTAATGCAGCAGTGATGGCCTATATTGACTCTAGTACTGTAGCAGTGAGGGCCTATATTGACTCTAGTACTGTAGCAGTGAGGGCCTATACTGACTCTAGTAATGCAGCAGTGATGGCCTATATAGACTCTAGTACTGTAGCAGTGATGGCCTATATAGACTCTAGTACTGTAGCAGTGATGGCCTATATAGACTCTAGTAATGTAGCAGTCAAAGGGTTAAGATAGAATGGGAAAAAACAAAACGGAAAACCTATATATACAATATTGCACTATCATGAGTTATACAGGGGCTGTGATGTTCGATTATTGTAGTTACATCATGAAGGTCATGGAGGGAATATCAGAGTCTTTTCTGGTGTGAAGGGGGTCTAGCATTAAACGAGACATGTAGTTTGGTACTCACCAGTTTCCCGATTATTTTGACATATGGACCAAGGTATCGATTAACTGAGAGTATTTCAAGGATGCGTATATACCAAAACACAATGTTGAATGTATACACAATTCTTGATGCCTTCAGCGTTCCTTCAAAATGTCTCAATCCCACTCCAGTAGAAAAAATAAGTATTGCAACTGTATCCCAAATATTCCAATACTGCGCAAAAAATACGCGCAACTTCATAGGAAACTTGACAGGTTCTGAGGCAATCACCTATAAAAAAAAAAAAACATTTGAAAGATCACAACAAAAAACCACATTTTATGTACTTGTTAACTCATCGACCCCTGAAAAACAATGGACTCATCTGTAAATTAATGACTTAGACCAGCCCAAATGTGTTTTTAGGGGTTAAAGGGTTAAACGATAAATTTCTTTAAACATGAAAAAAACAACACAGAACATGGAATATGTGTATCTAGGAAAAATGCCACATATTTGACCCATAGGCACATTAGCAAAAATTTCTTAAGAAATTTTTAATTTGGGGTCCATTGGACCCCATCTTAATTGAAAATGGGAGTTACTGGAAATTTGGGGGTCGCCAAATGTTTAAGAATAAATCTATATTTCTTTTGTGCAATATCACTTTTAGACACTACAAGAATGTACAAGTTAAGGCACAATTATGATGCAGTCCTTTGTCATATTTAATTTTTCATTAATTTATCGACTTTAAATGGCAAACAAGAAAAATTTTCATTCAGGGGTAATTAGCTATTCAGCTAAGACAATTGCACCAGGACTTGTGCATCAGGGAAACTTGTGAAAATATGGTCAAGTCCAGTCTGTTATGCATATACAAATAGCAGATGAATTAATCAAATGCCAAACTGGATTTCTCAAGCAATTTTAACAAAATGTAGGAAAAATTAAGAAAAAAAGAACATAGATAGCACTGACCCCTCCCCTTTTTTAATTCTATCAATTCAGAATTTGTCTGACATTTTATATATGGCCATAAACAGGATTGTTGCGAGATAAAGACTGGTTTACAACTTGAGACTAAGGTGAAAAATTCGGAATTCTGAGACAAACATCAGATACATCACTCTATATCCTAGAGACAAAAGAAAAATACGCAAACAATCAACAAATAATAACACTGTACAGTGATGCTACTGAAATGAGATTTTATTGTCATCTATGCTCTGCAGTCTGCGCTTGAAAAGAATTTTCTCTCTTATAGATTTAAAATAATTGACTAGCTACTAATCACTCAGATTATCAATTTCATGTGATAAATTAAAGCGACTTTTGTTGAAACTTACGATAACAATTCATAAATAATGTTGGAGCTTTATCAAAATATGACAAAGCAGACAACATTGATTGAAAACAAGATTTAAAATAAGCGTAAAGATTTTAGATCTGGATACAATACATGGAGATAGGAAAATATTGGATTGTTAACGAGAGATGATAGTCTCTATGTATAATGTCAACATCATACAAACTCTGTCAACACTTGTTACTATCACAGACAGCAAGTCAGGATTAATGTACGCAATGTATTTTGTCTCTTGTCACTGACCAGAACTTTCAAGATCTTTGAGACTTTTTGCATAAATTGTGCTATACTAACTAAAATATCAAAACTATAAATATAAAAAAATAAACTCTCGTAAAACGGAATGAAGATTTCAAATATGGAATACGGATGTGATATTGTGCTGGTAACGTGACTGTTAGATGTGTGTTGTGTCTATCTATAATAGTTTTACGTATCAACAGTATTGACGAATGCCACTGAAAGCTAAAATTTCTTCTTAACTATCGGAGTGTGGAATTTAATTGATTCTAATTTACCAAAGTGTGGAACTTTTTAGATTGACCATAGCACCGATTTCTGAATTATTCAGATTCTGTGAGGCATGCTTTTTGATTCATTCTGATTTACCACAGTAAGGAATTTTTTAGGTATCCTGATTGACCAGGGCACTGATTTCTCATTCTGATTCACAATGACATAGAACTTAGTCATTTCTGACTGTACAACATGCTGAAGTCTGACTGATTCCAATTCATCTTAGAAGAACACTTTAAAATATTCTTATGATCAATGGATGGAAGCCCGTTTTATTTTGAGTGGGCATGAAATTTTCAGCTGTTCTGGTTTTTAAGGCATGGAATTATAAAAGGTTCAGATTTCTGTCAGAACCACTTATTTTATTCATTTTAATTCACCAGAGCATGGATTTCAATGTAGCATGTAATTATGAAATAATATGATTAAGTTTTTGAACATTTTCATATTCAGCCTGTACTATGATCTTTGATTATCCTAGGAGTTGTTTTATGAAACTTGTAGATGATAGTGATTTTTTGTATCAGTGAGGCATTACCTTAGAGAAAATTATATCATATGCATGTAGAAAACGGCAAATTGAAAACTAATTATCATATCAAATAATCACATGGGTTGGCAAGAAGTATTTTAGAGCTGATACAAAAAATACCAAACAAATATAACAAAAAATGGTCTCCTTGAATTACACTGAGAATCAGACATTTAGTGAGAATGAGACAGAGTCTACCAACGGGACACTACATGGAGCGTACTCGATGTCATTGCTGGAGTTATTAGAGGACAACACCTACTATCAACAAGCAATGAACCTGATTACCTATGGTCTACCAGTGATCATACTCATTGGGACAATTGGAAATGTACTAAGCTTTCAGATCTTGATTCAACGAGAGATGAGACAGACATCTACTTTCTTCTACTTGGCAGCATTGGCTGTAGTTGATACGCTAGTTTTATATGTAAGTGCTTTTAAGACGTGGATTAGAACTATTACTGACTTCGAGATGCTGCACGTAAGTGATGCTGCATGTAAGATTTTGATCTTCATAACACACTTCTCTGTACATTTTTCAGCTTGGTTGATAGTTGCTGTGACAATAGAACGTTTTCTAGCTGTGTGGTTCCCACTTAAAGCCACTACAATGTGTAGTCTTTCTCGGGCAAAGTTTGTAACACTTATGATTGCGGTAATATTTGCATTAGTCAATGCCCATCTCTTTTGGACAGCTGAACTTCTACCCGCACCAAATTCTATAAACAAAGATAAACTAATTTGTGCTGCATATGCATATCAAAACTTTGTATGTAAAATATTTCCATGGATTAATCTAGTGCTTTACTCATTTCTACCTGTGTCTATTCTCTTTGTGTTCAATCTTCTCATCATATACAGTTTGGCCAAGAACAAACCAGTGTCCAGCATGCTGACCAAGGATGATAGAAACATTCGAAACAACCATCGCAAGCTTGCTGCCACTCTAGTTGTTATATCTTTTACATGGATCGTAACCACCATACCACGGCCTCTTCATCAGCTGTTGGTGTCGAAACCGAACTCCATCAATGAGTATGCAGAGTTGATGCTGGGAAGAGTGATATGTTTTTATCTGATGTATATTAATCATGCAGTAAACTTCTTTATCTATGGATTAACCGGTCAACGATTTCGCATGGAGCTGATGAAGTTTGTATGTAGGTTGAGTCGTAAAAATAAGAAACCGAAACCAAGGCTAACCTTCAAATCTAGCGGCAGTGGTTCAGGTCAGGAGAGTTCGTTTCCATTAGTGACATCACCTTTCACAGAAATGGCAACATTTGCGTGATTATGCTGAAATTTTAGTCAGTTTGATACAAAATATGAATGTACATATACAGTTCATTTTGTCCACAGAGAAAGCCAAAGACCAGCGATGCATCAAATTATTTTTTTCTTAGTTTTTCATGTAATGTTGTCATTAATGTTTCAAGTAACACATAAACACACACACACACACGCACACACAGACACAGACAGACAGACACAGACAGACAGAGACACACACATGCACACACACACACACATGCACACACACACAGACACATACACACAGACACACACACACACACACACACACACACACACACACACAGACAGACTGATTGATTGTATTGTTGTTTAACATCCCACTCAAGAATCTTTCACTCATATGGAGACATCACAAATGCCGGTGAATGGCTTCAAAGTTTGGCTTATGCTCAGCACTTACGGCCATTGAGCAGTGAGCCAGGTTCTTTAACGTGCCGACACCTATTGTGACATGGGACCTTGGTTTTTACTGTCTCATCCGAATGACAGAACAGACAAACAGACAGACAAACAGAGACACACACAGAGAGAAAGAGAGAGAGAGAGACACACACACACACAGACACACACACAGACAGACAGACATACAGACACACAGACAGACACACACACACACTGAATATTGTAAGTAACCTTTATGGGAGATGTGTATCCCTTTAGAACTGTACTATATGTGGTACATGTGGGACATAATTAACATTAGTACAGTACTGTATGTATACCAATAATGATATCATATTATACTGGTATCATACTTCTATATCTAATTACACTAATATAAATGAGAAATCAATCTGAAGGATAAGATTTTTGGTTTTTATGTTTTTAAAGTACTAGATAAACATTGAAAAGCTATCGGTAAACATTTGTCAAGGAATGTAGATGATCACTAATCCGGTTGAAGTTGTCAATTGCGAGACATATGTCATCTCAAGAGTTGCCAAGTGTTTTACTTTCAACTCCTCTAAACGAGATCCAATTTTAGGAAAATCAATTTTCTGTCAATAGCGGTGAATCAATTGTAACTATGGCTATCAATTTTTGTAAATTTGAACAAAGGGCAAAATATTGAATGTTATTTTATTATTGTAAAAAAGATAATCATACAGTGATGTGTTTCAATATTATTGTGGATATAAACATCTGTTCTATTTCATGTTGAGTATATAAAATTTAGATCTGTCCGTACCAATCCTTGTGTAATACAGAATTATATTGTGAGGTTCTAAAATAAAAGTCAGTGTACATTTGACCAAAATACACAGAATCTGATTTTTAAATTACTCAAATGTTTTTGGGTTTTTTTTCCCTGTTATAATATATCTTCTTTTATTGTATTACAAATGTACTTGAATTCCTACTGCAATTTATGAATTTCTGAACATGTAAATTATCTGAATTCCTTATAAATTATTTGAATTTCTGAACATGTAAATTATCTGAATTTCTTATATATTATTTGAATTTCTGAACATGTAAATTATCTGAATTTCTTATATATTATTTGAATTTCTGAACATGTAAATTATCTGAATTTCTTATATATTATTTGAATTTCTTGAACATGTAAATTATCTGAATTTCTTATATATTATTTGAATTTCTGAACATGTAAATTATCTGAATTTCTTATATATTATTTGAATTTCTTGAACATGTAAATTATCTGAATTTCTCATATATTATTTGAATTTCTTGTACATGTACATTATTACAATTTCTGTTACATTATTTGAATTTGTGTTAACTATTTGAATTTCTAATATATTATTTTTATTATATCATTCAATTTTTTATTATATTATTTGTATTGATAATATATCATTTGATTTTATATTATTTGTATTTATAATATATCATTTGATTTTGTATCACATTATTTGATAATGATTCAATATCTGAATATGTTTATCATATTTTTGGAATTTCAGTTACCAATACATTGTTTTAATTTCTATCAATAATGTGCAGGGTTCCATTATTTGAATTTCTAATATATATTTTGAATTTCTGTTTTATTGGAATTTCTGATATATGATTTAAATTTTTATAGCATCATCTGAATTTATGTTAAATCATTTGAATTTCTGTTACATTATTTGATTTTCTGGTATATTATTTGAAATTCTGTTATTTAATGGTAATTGTTGTTAAGTATCTCATTAAATGCCTTCATTAAAATTGTTGTCTCAATTTCCAGTGTTTTTAAGTGTTATATACTATTACATTATAGCTATAAATACCAGTATCTAGAACAGCTATAAATACCAGTATCTAGAACAGCTATAAATACCAGTACCTAGAACAGCTATAAATACCAGTATCTAGAACAGCTATAAATACCAGTATCTAGAACAGCTATAAATACCAGTATCTAGAACAGCTATAAATACCAGTACCTAGAACAGCTATAAATACCAGTATCTAGAACTTGGGTAGGTCTAGAACTGATTTGTTGATTATTTAGTTTACACTAACACAGACAAAAATGTCTGTTTACTCGTTCCTTTAAATCTTGCAAAACATTTTCCCATTTTTGTGGTAATGTCATCTGCACTAGGTGAAATTCCAAACTTGTGACCTGCCCGACTTGTGACCTCTAGCATCTTGAAATGATGAACGTGCCTTCTAATATCCTGTGATCCTGTTTGTGACCTCTAGTATCCTGTGATCCTGTTTGTGACCTCTAATATCCTGTGATCCTGTTTTTGACCTCTAGTATGCTGTAATATTGCTTGACCTCTAGTATGCTATAATCCTGTTTGTGACCTCTAATATCCTGTGATCCTGTTTGTGACCTCTAGTATGCTGTAATCCTGTTTGTGACCTCTAGTATCCAGTAATCCTGTTTGTGACCTCTAATATCCTGTGGTCCTGTTTGTGACCTCTAATATCCTGTGATCCTGTTTGTGACCTCTAATATCCTGTGATCCTGTTTGTGACCTCTAGTATCCTGTAATCCTGTTTGTGACCTCTAATATCCTGTGATCCTGTTTGTGACCTCATATATCCTGTGATCCTGTTTGTGACCTCTAGTATGCTGTAATCCTGTTTGTGACCTCTAGTATCCTGTGATCCTGTTTGTGACCTCTAGTATGCTGTAATCCTGTTTGTGACCTCTAGTATCCAGCAATCCTGTTTGTGACCTCTAGTATGCTGTAATCCTGTTTGTGACCTCTAGTATGCTGTGATCCTGTTTGTGACCTCTAGTATGCTGTAATCCTGTTTGTGACCTCTAGTATGCTGTAATCCTGTTTGTGACCTCTAGTATCCAGCAATCCTATTTGTGACCTCTAGTATGCTGTAATCCTGTTTGTGACCTCTAGTATGCTGTGATCCTGTTTGTGACCTCTAATATCCTGTGGTCCTGTTTGTGACCTCTAATATCCTGTGATCCTGTTTGTGACCTCTAATATCCTGTGATCCTGTTTGTGACCTCTAGTATGCTGTGATCCTGTTTGTGACCTCTAATATCCTGTGATCCTGTTTGTGACCTCTAGTATGGACTTTTTCCCTACAGTCAGGTCTGACTACTCATGGCTATGTCATGGTAGATTATTTAACTCCAAGGTTGAAGGTTTGATACCTAGAGTACCAGATCATAAGTAAAACTAAGAAAAGGGATTGTTGCTCTTTTATTTAGTGCTTGGCAGAGGAAAACATTGTCACAGCTCTTGCGTATAGATGAAAAATTTAAATGAGGTTCTTTCTTAAAGCATAGCTGCCATGTGCAAGGCCTCTCAATGCATTGGCTAAAGTCTCCAGCACAGCATTTCATCCTAAGAGGATGATGTCTAGTATAAGATTAAAATAATTTCATTTTTTAACATAAAACAAATATTCTTTTGATATGTTTTGATATGCCTGATCTAAGATGACAAAGTTCAAAGTTACAGCTGGAATTTATACAACATTAACTTTCTGGGCCAATCACTGGGCAAAGAAACGGTCACTAACTTGTTTCTCTGTTCCTTTCTTTAATATATAGGTATGACCCAGATTTGGATTTGTTCCCAGAACCCCAGGTGTGTGATGAATGCTCCAAGACTGCCCATCCCTGAAATCTAATCCCACAGACATTACAATTAACTTGTATACTTAATTTTTTATCTTCTCTGGAATACTTTTAAACTGGGCCACGCACCATAAGTCTACTTAAGTCTAAAAATTCTACTCAACATTGGCTAATCCTGAAATTTGATTGGCTGAGAAGGCCAAGTTGAGACAATTCTCAGACTTGAGTCCAAAATTTTATGATGCCAGACCACAGAATTACATCTTCACTTATTTATACTCAACATCACAGCACTTATAGTCTTCATTATCATCAAACAAAGCAGACCAGAAAAGTGACAAAACATTTTTATGTGTAAACAATGCATTACACAAAAACAACAAAACCTTCCTTTTGTGTGTCAGTGTCAGACTCAGTCTTTACTTTACACCATTAGCTTCTTTACAAGGATGTTTGCATTCTATGTATAAAACAAACAAATGATGCTAAAGTAAATATTTAAATCCATATCATGTAAATTGAAAGGGGAGAGACCAAAGTAATGGTGATAATTCACAAATATGGATGTTGTATATAGAGAAGTGAAAAGTATCGATACACCATCCTATTGTTATTGACATACACTTCTGACAAATAATACAAAATCATCAGAATACTCTAACAAACTAGAAAGCCGTATCTGCGAGCTATCTTTGACGTCATTGGTTAATCAAGTGTAGTGCTACAAACTGCGATGCTGAAACTGATGAGATCTTTGTGTCATGTGACTGAAGACATTACACAGAAGTAAAGACATTTGAGTACCAGGGGGAAGACAAAACACCTTCAGCCATCTGTCTGAAATAATCTTAATATCTGTAAAACTCGGTCAACTAGGCCCTCCCACTTCTATTTCAACTTTAAAATCTCTTCAACAATACAAGAGGCATTATCGGTAACAAGAGAACCCTGTTCAAACTAAAAACAAGAGGCAAACAGGCCTTAATAGTCACCTAAGAGAAATCATACCAAGTTTTGGCCCCTTTTGGAGCCCCTACAGGTTCTAACCCATTTTGCAAACAATGCAGCATCATACTGGTATAGTTCCTGCCAAGTATGGTTAAAATTGAATCAGAATGAGTTAATAATGACTAAAAGTTGAAGTGAAGGTCAGTTTTAGGTTAACAAGTGATTTGTAAAAAATTGTACTCATGTCATCTGATGCTCTCCGCTTAAGGATTTCTTGTGGACATATTTCATCTACATTAGCAAACTTTGTAGATATTCATTTAACAATCATGCTTAGCTAATTTGAAAAAATATCTAATTATTAGTTCATGAGAACAGATTTCAAAAGATGTACCGGATTTTGGGTCGCTGGTCCGAGCCTCGGTGGAGACAGCTGTCTCTTCCTGTACTTTGGATGATACAGTAAAAACCGAGGTACTATGTCACAGTAGGAGTAAAGAACCTTCACTGCTCAATGGCTGTGCCAGGCATAGGCCAAAATTTGAAGCCCTTTACTGGCATTTGGTGATGTCTCCATATAAGGGAAGATTCTTAAGTGGGATGTTAAACAACAATACAACAGCAACTGTTTGGGGTCTTTTTGGAAACCCTATGATAGTCGATCAGTTTTGAGAAAAAAAACTATGTCCTATGTCAGGCTGTCATTTTGTTATTAATATTTTTGGTTACCTGGGTTTAAAACTGTTATTTTGTTTTTACAGTGGGATCTGTTTATATTGGACTCTGTAACATTGAAATCCCACTTTATTTAAAATGATTTTGAATTCCTGGCCAAATGGCTTTACTACCATTATAACCCAGTTATTTTGAAACCCCTGTATATATGATTAAAAAACCAATTTCCCTTCAGTTTCAATATATGCGGGTTTGATTGTATTATGTTAGGTCACCCACATGTCATATACCATCAATAATAACTAAATAAGTCTGAAACTTGGGTGAACTAAAAAATATCAAATAAATTACAATCTAAAACTTTTACCCTGAAGTCAGCAAATTTACTCAATACTCAATCTCATCTAACTTTTCATGATTTTAAGATAAAAACATAAATTTATTCTGTAACTATATTGATGGCATACAACAGAAAATAATGATGAAAATTATTGTTCATTTGAAGAAATATTAAGAATTGTTTGAGTACATACTCAAATTTTGAGAACTGTACTCAAGGTATTTATTCATTTTTTACAGAAAAATCATAAGCGTGACCTAAAATTTTGTATGTGAATAAAAAATATATTTCCTATTCTGTTAAATTCAAAGGATTTACCTATGACTATATAGTCAAGATGATAAATAAAAGATGTGCTTGAGTATTTAATAAATTTTGTTACTTCGGCCACAGTGGTCATGTTGTGACACTCTGACTGACTGACTGACTGACTCTCTCTCTCTCTCTCTCACATCACTACCACAATTCTAGGTAACTTGCACTTTCATGACATCACAGGTTTCATACAATTTCACTTAAAGCATCTGTCAACTATTCTCAAAACGGTATTTATGTTTCTTTTAGACCAAGAGTTACAATTAATCCTTTTGTTACATTCTCCTGAATTTAGAACAAATATTGAAAATATGTCTGCAATAGTTCCCATAACACAACACTGTAAACTATATATACTCTCAGCACCTGAATATTGGCCGATGAAACGTCAATAATTTTTACCTGTGTTTGTATAAACTTTTTGACATACACCATATTCTCTATATAAAACACACACAGATTCGATCAATTCTGTTTACATAAAGTAGATAGAAACAGGCAGTAAATGGAAAACTAAAGTCATTTTATTATCTGGAACAGCTGATGAAACAGTGAAACTTCAAATGAACATTGATTTTGTTTTGTATATCTTATTGTAGCAATGTAAAGTTAAAATAGCTCTAATGGGGCCATCGCATACTTTAGATACTTTAGATATTGACTACAGAGTCATATACAGGCCTATTCAGCTCACATGGCCTTGGTACTACCAAAGGTATTCATTTACTCCAGTGAACAATAAATCTGGAATAAATATGAATTTTGATTGGTTCTGATGACACAAACAAGTATATTTGGATTAATCATGAAGATTGAAAGTTATCTAACTCATCAACCCTTGAGAAACAATGGACTCTTCTATAAATGAATTACTTAGGCCAGTCCAAATGGGTCTTTAGGGATGAATGAGTTAAAGGGGCATAAGCTATGTATTTTCCCCAGAACATTTTTTTTTTATTTTTACTTACTAGATTAATATATAATAACAAAAAAGCAATATAGACAGGCAAAGAAATTCTTAAATTCCTATAAATTTTGTGAATTTTGATTGAGAACCAAGTTAGGCAATTACATGTATTTGCAAATAATTAATTTGACCTTACTAATTGCACATGCATATACCACAAGAAGTGACTTTCTTTTCATAAAATATACAAGGCTATGATATTGCTAATGCCTGTGTTTATATCTTATTTGTTATTGTACGTCAGTAGTAAATATTCAAATAAATGTTTGGGAAAAAATAGTTAATGCCCTTTAAGGTACAGTTTGAGAGACATACTACTTGGCTCAGCAAAATTATCAGTTTTTAAGTGAAGAAATGTTTGTTTACCTGTCGTAACTTTTCTATGGCTAACGAGAAGATGAACGTCATGATGAAGTATTCCTGCCAGGTAGGTTTAGGATAGGTTTTGACCAGAACAATGTATGTATAACAGATCAGGAATGCAAAGTAGGTCATCTGGAACAGAAAAACATAGAGAAAAAAAATGTCAGAAATCAAAATCACTGAATGCAAAGAAGGTCATTTGGAACCAAAAAATATCGGAAATCAAAATCACTGAATGCAAAGAAGGTCATTTGGAACAAAAAAATATCGGAAATCAAAATCACTGAATACAAAATAGGTCATTTGGAACAAAACAAAATATTGGGAATCAAAATCACTGAATGCAAAGTACATTTTCCGTTATCTACAATAGAAAAACATATCAGGAATGTCACTCAATTTCTTTAAATCTCTGAAGAGAATCAGAGATCAGCATTTACACTAACATGTTTAAAACTGCAAAACACAAGGGGGCATTGTAAGTTTCAAACTATTTCTGATAACGTTAAATATTCGGATATCTGTCATAAAGAGTTACAATATTTTACCTGTATAAACCTGTTTTGTTGGAAGGAAAGTTTTGAAAAACATATATCAATATTTTGTACTGTTAAATTAACACTAGAATATTTCTGATGAAATTTCATTCATTCACAGGAAAATATAATAATTGAAACTTACGGTGTAAAACCAGAATTTGGTGATGGGGGCATTGTAAAATTCATAGATTTTTTTGCCTAAACGAAGTGGACTTTTTTTCTTTTTGTGTTGTATAGATGATAAATCCAGTGCACTATTGTTCTCTACTGGTATACTGCCATTCATCTGGGTCGCAGAATGTAAACTGGTCTCGTTAAGTTCATCTCCATAGCAACTCTGAAATGACATCAAATGTAAAGATAAGAGCACATGTATAACACAGTCGAACCCACTTACCGGTATATTGAACCGTGATACATTGAAATCCTGCTTTTTTAAAAATGAATTTGATTCCCTGACAAAATAATTTTATTTCCGTAATAGTCCAATTCTTTTAAGACTCCTGCTTCTTTGAAAGAAGAATTCATTCCCCTTTGATTTCAACATATCGATTTCAACATATCTGGGTTCAACATATCGATTTCAACATATCTTGGTTCAACTGTATTTCCAAAGAAATATACAGTACGTGTATATTACAGTTTGACTAGAAAACGGCCAAATCACAAACAACATTTTTTATGTCATTGAAATCACATGACTTGCACAATTAACAGTCACAGATCTAATTACCAATTTTAATTAAGGATTGTTTTTCATTTTTTGGAAAAACATGGAATATACATGCAATGGCGCAGGGAAAAAAATTTGGTGGAACACAAAGTGCTGCACATTGAATTTTTTTCCATAAGTTACTATACATGTACATTCCATGTTTTTCAAAAAATGAAAAACAATCCTTATAATTATATATCACCACTTTCTGTGAATGTGCAGTCAGCTGGATACAAAATGAAAAACAATCCTTATAATTATATATCACCACTTTCTGTGAATCTGCAGTCAGCTGGATACAAAATGAAAAACAATCCTTATAATTATATATCACCACTTTCTGTGAATCTGCAGTCAGCTGGATACAAAATGAAAAACAATCCTTATAATTATATATCACCACTTTCTGTGAATCTGCAGTCAGCTGGATACGAAATTCATTCTATATAATTGACTTTTTTTTTGGGGGGGGAGGTTTTCATATGACAAAACAGCTGAATGGCTGTGTGTCAACCATTGAATATAAATGCAACTGGTCTGTATATTTGACAATGAAGGAAAATAACATTCAGTATGTAAATATCCTAAATTGTGGTGCTAAAATGTTTATAATATTTGCAATATTTCTTAACTTTGTACTTATGTAATGGTTCAATTCAGATAAGAGCACAGTATGTAACAGAATTGATACCAATAGTCACTATGATTCATTAAGGCATGGGTAATTAAGTAACTGGCTGATTAAACCACTGATAGTCTACCAGTTGTAATGAGATGCCTATATGAATGACAACAAATTAAGTCAATTTCCTCCATGACCTCAATAATCTTAAATTCCCATGATTGTTGTTCTTTATTTGAAATTTATATTTGTGTGTAATATACTTGTTAATTGTAGAATTTATAATATATATTATGTAAGACATATTGGTTAAGTATTTACATGTACATCCCTCCCACCCACCCACTCCTTGAGGATTAAAGGAATGATATAATTTGGGGGATTGGATATAGAAACATTAGACTTCATAGATCGCCGATATAAATGTGATCAGAAATATATAAAGTTATGACATCAGATTACTAAATTGATGATTTACCAGAATCTAAAGAGGAAATTTTGTATCTATTTAGATTGTTATATTGAAACCAGTACAAAAACACAAGTACTGTATTTCAAAAAGCGGAAGTAAGTAGAACTATGATTATTCAAAGTAAATTCAATTTCAGTCCATCCAAAATATTTGATGTCACTGTGAAAGTTAAATTTTTACTATATTAAGTAGTGTGAATGCATCAACTGAAATACAGACATATCATTATTAATAGGATTACCATCAAAGAAAATCCATAATGGGCTGTCATTACATAACACCCAATAAAAAAAAGAAATAAGATTGAAGAAATGTATTCAATAGCTGATCAAAAGTTACTGTATATCTCGGACATTATCTGAATCAGATTAAACCAAAAATCATTCTTCCTAGACAGCTTACAGACCATTATAGAAACATACTGCCATGCTTGTATGTGCATCTGAAACTCCAAGCTTTAAAAGAGAAAGCTAGGTATCATATCAAAGCTAACATGCAAGGTTACAAAATACATCAGACATTTTCTAAAAACCAAGTTACATTGTACAGACATGCAGGGTTATATCACAACTCAAACAGCTTCTCTTTACGGTTTGTATTTGTATTCTAATTCCAGCTCAAGATTATGGACAATCTTAGACATATACATTTCAATCTTCAACACGATCTTATTAACCAGATATAAATTTTGTAGTTAAGAGTACTTAAGGGTAAATAATTGTAAAACATTTTGTACTCAAATAGATGATGTGAGAGAAAATCTGATATGTCAGGTATAGGATGCACTCCGCCATGGGATCTCATACAGATGACCTCGTAGGTGTGTAATTTTTGACCCAGGAAATAGCGACTTACATAATCTTGTAAGTGATCAAAAATGGAAAAGAGATGTAAACATTTTTAACATTATAAACAACACAGAACACACAAAAATATGGTAGTACAGAATTATATTCATAACCCTGGATGATTCATATCACAAAAGATATTCTGATGGATTTTTGCAGACTGACAGTTTTCATTGTTATAAAATAAATAACATCTCTTTGCCATTACTTTCTGTAAATTTAATTTTTATTGGATCGAATATCAGACATCTACGAGATACATCCGCACGTGATCCCATAGCAGATTGTGTTAGATGCTCTATGCGACACATCAGAAAAAGGGGATAGTGAGAGATCAGTTTCTAATTAGATTGATACATTCTGTAATATCTCTGAAATTCCTTACAAACCTCTCAAGTTATCTATGAAACAAAACATTCTGCTACATCTTAATTTATGATTTCTAAAATATAAGGAAAGTTCACAGAATGAAATAACAATTTCTTTGGTCTTACTTAGGTGATGCTACCAAACTTGAAAATCTCCAAAAACTTAAACAATCAAATCTTAAGACACATTGTAATGGATATTTTGTGGTTCATATTCAAATCATATACATGGGTTTTTTAAAAAGATACGACACATTCAAGAAAATTTGAAGACTGATGTCTGTTGAGACTGAAGCAATACTTCCACAATATATATCTTAATCATCTTCATCAAATATTTTATAATACCAGCCACTGTATCCCATTAAAAATCATTAGTGCCTCATGCAATATACATAATGTTAACATCATCATTCACACCAGCCAATTACTACACAAGATTAACATTACAAATTAACCAAAACCGTTAACTTGACCATATACCTTACTACTACATGTAAGAGAGCATGAACTATATCATAATGACCTTTGACCTAATGATGGACTTTTTGGCCTCTGATTGCTTTAAATCATTTAGACGAGGCGCAGAGTTGGACATAGGTAAAGTATAGATGTTGGCATACTGTGAAGAAAATAAAAGCAAAGAAAACGTTAGACATAATCCAATCAAAATCAAAAGTTTGAAATTAAAGAAAAGCCAAAAAAAAAAGAATTAGGCATAATCAGAACAGATCAAACTATTAAATAAAACAAAAGCGAAGAAAATGTTAGGTATAATGCCATTAAATCAGGGTCAATAATCACATCTGTCCGATTGTCCTGGACAAGTCCAAATGCAACTGAACATTAGTAAATGTTACTTCACACTTGTCTGATAGGACAAGCAAAATTGTTGAAGACAAAAATTAAATAAATAAAAATTACTTGTATAAATGCCAAAAAATTGTAATTGTCAATTTTCAAATGAGTCATTTTTGCATTTGAGCAAGTAGATTTCAATACAACAAGTCCTTTAGGACAAGTGGGAATTTTTTATGATTGTTGACCCCTGTGAATCAAAATATGAAAAAATACAAAAGCAAAGAAAATACTAGGTGCAATCTTATAAAATCAAAATATGAAATAAAATGACACCAAAGATAAAGACCAGCAAAGACATGAAATAAGGATAGAAAATAGGAATAAATCTATCAATTTTTACAAGCAGGGTGACCAATTTTTATTTGATTTAGATTTCTAGTGGAAACATTTTTAAATGAAAACCACGAGTAGGAACAAGTAGGGTAGGGGTCATAAAATCAAGTATTTATCAAAGAATGAGAAATTCCAGTTTATATATTTTATCCCTCCTTTTTGGTCTATTTTCAACAAATAATATTTTTTCACTTTATTTTTAACTTGATCCCTGTATAATTTGTGTTTAGGAATCCCTCAGACAATTAAACAAGTTTGCTTATTTCCATAACTGTTTCTCATTTCAATTCTTTAGAGCTTTGGTATTAAGACTACCTAACTGATAGACTTTACATGATCTGATTAGTAAAGTAGAGCTTTGGTATTAAGACTACCTCACTGACAGACTTAATGTGGTCTGATTAGTTAAGTGGAGCTTTGGTATTAAGACTACCTTACTGAGACTTTACATGGTCTGATTAGTAAAGTGGAGCTTTGGTATTAAGACTACCTTACTGAGACTTTACATGGTCTGATTAGTAAAGTGGAGCTTTGGTATTAAGACTACCTTACTGAGACTTTACATGGTCTGATTAGTAAAGTGGAGCTTTGGTATTAAGACTACCTAACTGAGACTTTACATGGTCTGATTAGTTAAGTGGAGCTTTGGTATTAAGACTACCTAACTGACAGACTTTACATGGTCTGATTAGTAAAGTGGAGCTTTGGTATTAAGACTACCTTACTGAGACTTTACATGGTCTGATTAGTTAAGTGGAGCTTTGGTATTAAGACTACCTTACTGACAGACTTTACATGGTCTGATTAGTAAAGTGGAGCTTTGGTATTAAGACTACCTAACTGACAGACTTAATGTGGTCTGATTAGTAAAGTGGAGCTTTGGTATTAAGACTACCTTACTGAGACTTTACATGGTCTGATTAGTTAAGTGGAGCTTTGGTATTAAGACTACCTTACTGACAGACTTTACATGGTCTGATTAGTACAGTGGAGCTTTGGTATTAAGACTACCTAACTGACAGACTTTACATGGTCTGATTAGTTAAGTGGAGCTTTGGTATTAAGACTACCTTACTGAGACTTTACATGGTCTGATTAGTTAAGTGGAGCTTTGGTATTAAGACTACCTAACTGACAGACTTAATGTGGTCTGATTAGAAAAGTGGAGCTTTGGTATTAAGACTACCTTACTGAGACTTTACATGGTCTGATTAGTTAAGTGGAGCTTTGGTATTAAGACTACCTAACTGACAGACTTAATGTGGTCTGATTAGAAAAGTGGAGCTTTGGTATTAAGACTACCTTACTGAGACTTTACATGGTCTGATTAGTTAAGTGGGGCTTTGGTATTAAGACTACCTCACTGACAGACTTAATGTGGTCTGATTAGTTAAGTGGGGCTTTGGTATTAAGACAACCTTACTGACAGACTTAATGTGGTCTGATTAGTTAAGTGGGGCTTTGGTATTAAGACTACCTCACTGACAGACTTAATGTGGTCTGATTAGTAAAGTAGAGCTTTGGTATTAAGACTACCTTACTGACAGACTTTACATGGTCTGATTAGTTAAGTGGGGCTTTGGTATTAAGACTACCTTACTGAGACTTTACATGGTCTGATTAGTTAAGTGGAGCTTTGGTATTAAGACTACCTTACTGAGACTTTACATGGTCTGATTAGTTAAGTGGAGCTTTGGTATTAAGACTACCTAACTGACAGACTTTACATGATCTGATTAGTAAAGTGGAGCTTTGGTATTAAGACAACCTAACTGACAGACTTTACATGGTCTGATTAGTTAAGTGGAGCTTTGGTATTAAGACTACCTTACTGAGACTTTACATGGTCTGATTAGTTAAGTGGAGCTTTGGTATTAAGACTACCTCACTGACAGACTTAATGTGGTCTGATTAGTTAAGTGGAGCTTTGGTATTAAGACTACCTTACTGAGACTTTACATGGTCTGATTAGTAAAGTGGAGCTTTGGTATTAAGACTACCTCACTGAGACTTTACATGGTCTGATTAGTTAAGTGGGGCTTTGGTATTAAGACTACCTCACTGACAGACTTAATGTGGTCTGATTAGTTAAGTGGAGCTTTTGTATTAAGACTACCTTACTGAGACTTTACATGGTCTGATTAGTAAAGTGGGGCTTTGGTATTAAGACAACCTTACTGAGACTTTACATGGTCTGATTAGTTAAGTGGGGCTTTGGTATTAAGACAACCTTACTGAGACTTTACATGGTCTGATTAGTTATGTGGAGCTTTGGTATTAAGATCATCTAACTGACAGACTTAATGTGGTCTGATTAGTACAGTGGGGCTTTGGTATGTTAAGTTATGTTATGCTAAGTTGTTTAATGGGAACAAGTCAAAGCACATTTTGCAGTATGGGGTTAATAACACATAATATTGATGCAAAATTACACATGTATGTGCATTTCAGCAACATAAACTCAACTTCCAGATTGAAATTTCCAAATCAAGCTTTTATTCATATATTTTTGCTTTTTAAAATGACAAAAATATAGTACCAATTCTCTGAAAAATAAAGGTCTACAAGACTTGTTGAAATATATGCTATTAAAGGTCAGTTCGGAGTCCTTCATGAATTTTAAGATATTATAAATTTGCTTTAGAATGTTACTTTTCAATTATTTTTTATCATTATACACTTGTGATGGAATTGATATTAAAAACGATAGACTGGACTGTTAACAATTCTTGCGCATGATTAATATGCAAATGAGTTTTGGTCAAGTTTCTCTTAATGTGTATTGGCAAGATCTGTCTGTGAAGTTGGACATAGAAGATGCATCATTCCTCATTCACATGATCTTAACTGATGTGAAACTCCTGACGGTCTTTGAAGTTGGGAAAATGTTTTACATGTACACATATTGACCTAGAGATTTAAGGCTACTTATAGGAAGTATAGCATATGGGTATAATGCTGCCATGTAGCATAGAAATTTAATATCGATGAAACGATGTTTATAAGCACAAGATTTTATAATCATATCGCTGATCTATGTAGTTTGTTACATAATAGATAAGCCATCAGTACTCACGTTAGGCCAAATGTCTGACCCGATTTTTAGTTACTTATTTGTAAAACCTAATTTTACCAAATTAAAAAGTATTCAGTATACTGAGTGTATTATACCTCAATAAAACTTAGGATTGCCATCAACTGGTATCAGTACTTTCAGTACTTTGATTAATGTTTATGGTCTTAAATGTAACGATGGTTTCCTAATCAACTAAGTAAGGTTGTCTTTTGGTAAAGTTCTATCCTCAATGAGCACCCCATTTTTTCCAAACAAACAACTCAATTCTTGAAGTTGGCATCAATCTTGAATATAATCTAATAATACATTAAGAAAACCACAAAAATTACAAAAAACTGAAACCAAAACACTCATTTTTGCACATATCAAAAAATCTTTAATAGTGTACTCTTGAAAATTTTTAGAATAGATTTTATTCATGCATGATGTATACTAACAGGTTCTCACTAAGACTTAGCATAGCTGGGGGAATATAAAAAGTAATAGCCACTGATGACCAAGGTTCTGCAAGGGTGTCAAAGACACCAAAACTCTTGAATAAAATTTAAACTGAAAGACGTTCTTTTCAGCAAGATCTAATGACTTTTAATTGGCATTAGTTGCTAATACCTGTACTAGTATTCCAATTACAATAAAAACTACACATTTATGACTACTGTTTGGGTTCAGTTGTACATTTATTGAACATTGAAGTTTATTTTCAAAAAATGAAAATCCTGCCTGTGGGGCCGGGTTTTATGAGCTGTCTATATCTGTGATCTGTGGGGCCTGGTTTTATGAGCTGTCTATATCCGTGATCTGTGGATCCGGGTTTTATGAGTTGCCTTTATCCATGTTTTCATATAAATAAAAATACATCAGTGACAACACTCAGAGAGATAAGTTTTTGAAAAACCTGGGTATATAAAAGCAATAATGTGTGCCTGACTCTGTCAGTCTCAGTAAGCTTGTTTGTTTACTATACTACAAAAACTCTAATCTACCTGATCAAAATTTGCAGGAGATATATATATCTAAAAAACAAGAAGATTTCTGGTCAGTACACAAGACATACAGGTTAACACAAACAAACACTGAAAGGGAACACACACATCTAACTATTGGACATAAAAAAACATAACATTTGAAAGCAAGTTGATCTTTTTATCAGTTTATATTTCATCCATCAAAGTTCTTCCCTCTGAACCTCACTAATACCAGTTACTTTGTTTGGATTTTGGAGTGTTCAGATCTCGAAAGTTTACCATAAGTCGATATTTCTGGTTAGTTTTCTTTTTAAATACAATGTTCTGGTACCTATTAATTTACAACAATACAACTTGGTCAAGTTCATATGTCTACTGTTTTTTTTCCTTCATACTTTTTGGATGATTTTGGTCACAACCCATTCATACTTAAATTGTCCCATTATTAACCATATGCTTAGGAATATAATTGAAGTTTGATGAAAACTGAAAATGATTTGGTTATCAAAGTTCTCACATAGGTCAGTCCATAACGGTGTCTTTGTCAACAAAATTTGTCTGCAATGTTTTAAAAAGACTTTAGAAATTTTTTTTACACAGGAGTTATTTTGTACTTGAAAAAAAGGAGCAAAGAAGGGTAAATTTATCTGAAGTTGTGATATATTTCAATTAATTTTTTTATCAATTCAAGTAAGTCAATTTTCCTAAAATACTTCAGATAAAGATTATGACACATAGATAGAACAAGATCATAAATCAGATTACATTATAGTACAAAACATTGAGATACAGGATTAAAGACAATTTCTATAAATTTTTGTTCACTACAATCAAACTTGCATTAAAGGCCAATGCTGTATAAAGGGCACCTGCTTATAAAGGCCTTTCAAACATAACCTTTGTTAACTTTTTTTTTATAATGAATAAAACTCTTTACAAAAGACACTTGGCTACTTTTTCCTTTGAGTGGTCTTTATAGACAAGTTTAACTGTATATGTTTTTTAGTTCATTTATTATATGGTTTATACATGTTGTATTTCTATATATATGTTAATTTATGTGCATATTTTATTCATACATGGTTCTATCATCTTGGTCTAACCAAGAATCTGCCAAACACTGCAGAGTATTTGTGGAGAATTTCTTCCTTCAGAGAAAAGTTTTCATCTGTGTTATATACAAGACCCACCTCATGTACATTGTCCTCATCTATAGAACTAAACGACATATCACAATCACTCTCATTGTCCTCCAACTCCTCTAAATGTTCCTCCATTGTCTGCGGCATCAACTGTAGTTCCTCCTTACTCTTAAACTCCAGAGCCACAATATATGGTGGTATCAAAATGCCCATCAACACCTGGTATACGGAAACAACAAAATAAGTAGGTCAATCATTTCAATATGAGAGTCATGGTCAACCATGGTAACAACTACTAGAATCTAAGGACACATATGGGGTGGTATCAAAATTCAAATCAACACTTGGTATATAAAAACAGAATAAAGTAGGTAAATTACAACAATATGAGGATCATAGGATCTCCATCAAAATCCAGATAACAAGACTGTACTGTACTTTAATATACAACAATTCTGTTTCTTGTATATTATTTTAACAAGATCAAATAAGCCAAGATCAAACTTTTCTCACCTTGAGACTGCTATTTTTTCTCATTTGCAATCCGCCCATCCACATATCATTGATCAGAATCTGACAGCAGGTGTGTGCTAAAAACTCGCGGCTAGCAGCTGCAACAGCGAGACTGAGACTTGTCTGGTCACTAAAGTTCTTAAGTTCATAGGTCAGTAGCTGCTGTGTGTAGTCATCGTCTATTTTGTAGCAATGTTCCAACAACTCCAGTGACAATTTCTGAAACTCCCTAGAAACAAAAATATCATAAGATGTTATATGGAATTACAATTTGTTTCAGTGCTGTTTAATGTACTTCAGAGGATTTATCTCCGATATGAAAACTTGAGGCATTGTAGGTGAAATGCCACAAACTGTTATTTTTCTAATAATAAAACTGTCATCCCTAAGAAAAGATATGTTACAGACTTCTGAAAATGTTGTGAGAATTTTCTCAATGAGTCTTGCCTAATGTAACACCTGACTTCTGTTTTAGGTCTTGCCCATAATATAATGACATCCACTTCTTACATGAAAATTGGCAAAGAAATAGTCATGACCCTTGTTAAAAATTCTTGTAAACTTTAGACATAAGAATCTGTCTTGAGAAACCACTTTGTGAAAGACCAGCTGTCTTGAGAGACCACTTTTGTTTAAGACCACCTCTCTTGAGAGACCACTCTTGTGAAAAACCACCTGTCTTGAGAGACCACATTCCATATACTGTGAAGTTAAATAATCCTTTAAATAAAACCTCTTCTGAGTAACCACCTGCTTGAAAGACAATATTTCTGTGGCAGAAGGGGTGATCTTACAAGACAGGTTTTACTGTATTGGAATGCATCTCAAAATGTGTCACCAATTAAATCAAGATTTCTGCTTCTTGTACAGAGTACTTGGCGAATAAACAGCCATGATCAGTGTTAAAAAGTCTTGTATACTTTATATCAGAATGCATCTCAAAATGTATTATTGTGTATTGGTATCTCTATTTTTGTATTTTTGTAATCAGCTGTATCCATTTTGTTCCTATATCAGGAAGACCATGAGTTTTAGCATTACTATAATTGACTCTAATTTTTAAGTGATTGAGCTCATACTTGGCATAAGAAAAGAGTTCCTCAGATATGTCCACTTCCAGGTCATCCTGGTCAGCTTCATGTGCCATCGCTTTGTACAGCTTACACGCCATTAACGCCTATAGAAAACAATTTACATGACGGTCAAATGCTTAGTCTAGAATAAATACGAATAATGTACAGTTAAGAGCATTTCATTTGTACAGTGAACTCTCTGTATAATAACCATCTTTGTTCCTTTTCTGTCATTGGATAGAATTTGTTCTTATAAAGAAACACGTTAAAAAATAACACATAAATTGAGGCAAAAAATAGAGATCAATGTTGTTACAGGCATCCAATAGATAGAATGAACATGATTTGAATTCTGACATAAACTCATAACTATGGTGCCAATTACATTGTATCTATTTAATTGAAAACATATTATTTTAATACAAAATACCGTTGATATTTTCAATGGGATATTTTTGTACTGTTGCTTCGCAAGATTTTTTTTACTATTGTTCTGAAATTTTACTGTCAATGTCAGAAGCATTAAATTCCATTAAATCAACAGTAATTAACATTATGTTTGTTCATTCTCAAGAAACTCCTATTGGTAGGGGAAATTCAGTCTGACTGTATTTCAATGAAACTTTAAGTATGTAACAATTACAGAGTTGTCTTCTCTTGCTTTACTCATTCATATCTTTGGTTTAGATAGCAGTTATTTCCCTTTCACACTTAACACTACATTATTTCTATAACCAGTTTACCTTTGCCATAGCTTCTTCCCCATGTTGCCACATAAACAATGCCATCTTTTGTCGTTTCATCAATACAGCCCATATCATAAGATCGTGGAAGGGATAAGGGAACAGCTCCTGGGCTTCTTTTGTGTCTATCATAACTGGAACAGCTGTGACCACATTGTGAAGATTTCCTGCTGTACCCTGTCAGCACAAGTAGAATGATATTCAAAGACTTTTAAGAATTTTTCACTTATATGAAGATATCACCAGCTTTAGGTGAAGTGCTACTAACTGTGGTCTGTGCAACGGGCTGACGCCAATGCATTGAGGGTTCTTTTGTGTGTCACACCTTCAGTGAGGCAGGGCATCAGGTTTGCAGACTTTTCTTAAAGCCCATGACTTTCACTTTGTATGCCAGCACATCAAGGAGCAGTCGCTACCAGTTTAAAAGTCTCTGGTATGACCCGTTACCTGAAATAGAACCTGGGACCTTCTGCTTGAGAGTCCAAAACTCTACCACTACATGTAGATCACTGCAGGCAGATTAACTACAGTAAAACCTGCTTTAGCGACCACCTGTGTATAAAGACCACCTATAGTACCATTTGTGTACAAATCAACCTTTATATAAAGACTGCCTTCATATAAAGACCAGTTTTGTTGTGTCCATAAGGAGGTCTTTATATACAATTTTTCACTGTACATAAAAAGTGTCTGAAATATAAATACAGGTGGTATTAGTATGCATACAGAAAAGAATGATATATGGCATAGGAAGATGTAAGAATGATATATGATAATTTGGCATAGGAGGCAAAAATCACATCTTTCAAATGAGACTTAAAATCAAGGTCACAGCAGGCATTACTTGTAAAAAATCACTGCATCTACATCAGTCTAAAGCTTTGGTCAAAATTTGTATCACTTCACCTAAAGCTGGTGACATATCCATGTAAGTAAAATAAATTCTGACATGATGTAGAACAATAATGAATTGAAAAAAAAAAGGAAAGTGTGGATAAAATTATTCTTTGCTGCTCAATGTTTTTTTTATTTGTTCAACTTACAGGAGATCTAAAATAAGGCTGAACTAGTCTCTATCATATGGTAGGTTATAGACATTTTTTTGACAAACAGAAAATATCTTAATGACAGATTTACGACACCCCAGATACTTATAAAACTTCACTGATGATGCACCTTGTGATTTATTTTAGCAATATTTTCCTGCTTTGATTTACAAGAGTTTAACTTCTAACATCATAAAAAAAATCAAAGTAATTTATGTGAGTTTCAATTAATGACAGAGCTCTGATTCTTAAAGTAGAAAGAAGGTCACTATTACATTTCTCTTGAGCGCATTATATTTCTGCCTGAATCTCTTGCGACAGTAGGTGGATCTAAAGGCACCGCCCATGAGGTGTTCGATAACCAAGCCAATATCGAGTAGTGTGTAGCGATAGCCGGATGGTACATTCTGAAAAATAAAATTATTTTTATCATAACCCATCAACAAAAAACATAAGAAAGTTGCATTAATGAGAATGAATTACATATTTATTTTTACTACTAATGAGAATTAATTACATTTTTACTTTTTCTAAGTTCAATACAGACCTGTACACATTTTATCAATTTGCTTTATGCCACACTCTCAACATTTTTTTTGTGGCATTGATTGAGGATAGAGACGAGACAGACAACTGACTTTCCACAAGTAAGCTGGAAAACTTTATCACAAAATTATGAGCCCAAGTTCCAGAAAGCCTTGAAACCATGCTGATTAGAGAGACACCAAAAGCACGGGTCTCCAACCGATCAGACAAGGAGGACCCTGTTCAAATCAGCCAGAAAAATCAAACACAAATAAGAAGTTACATAACAAATTAAATGCAGATGTAATCACAAATTCGAGATGATCCAAAAACAATACCCCCCCCCCCCATTTTTCAATCAGGGGGAAGGGGCATATACACTAAGGGCACAAAAGCCATATCGTACAGTACATTTCTGATTTTCTTATAAAACATTGCGATGGATAGATGAAACTAGAAACATGAGTCAGATATGCCAATGTCCCGTGTGAGCTGACTGCGAGATCATTACCTTCTTTATGTCTCTTATCAAGTACCGCAGTGTATTGGATGGACCTTGTCTCTGCAATTAGAAAGAAGAATGACAACTATCACAACGTCAATACCCCAGAGGTAGTAATCTTGCTTCCTGTCATTGTAATTATTACAAGAAAAAAAATATACTGTGGAGTCAGAATATTTGGTAGTGGCTTTAATTGTTGTTTCTTTGTTTTTATATATCAACAATATAAAACCATGACAAAAGTTGGCATAAATTACAAGAAGTAACTGTAATATGTTTCTTTACAATAATGGTATTTTAATTTCAATGAAATAAAATGCCAATAAATTTGTTTAATTTTCAAAGCAACAAAATTTAATCCCCACACAATTTTTTGATTCTACAGTAATAATGTTTGAGACCAGTTTTAAAGCTCTAATACATGTGAAAGTTAGCTGATATTGCATGTGAACAAAATGTAATACACAAGTTTAGAGAGGGCATAAAAAACAGACTAGCATTCAGCCTAAACAAGCCATGTTATAAAATTTCTGTGAGATTGATATTTAAAGTAAACCCTCTTTATAGCAACCATCTTCACGCCATTGAGATTCTGTCATTACACTGAATTAGTTCTTATAAAAAAACAATGGAAAAGACACATTAATTGACTGTGACTAAAAAAGAGAGATTGATGTTGTAATGGAACAAAGTTTATTCAAATTCTGCTTAAATTTAAAATTTAAAAATTTTAAATTACTAGGGGTAAATAAAATTGTCAGAATAATTATTATTATAAGGGGTTGTGACTGTATATGTACATTGGGATGAAAATCAAATGTTCTCTCAAGACAGATTCATATGTTCTGGTTTTGGGTTGAAATTTCTTTGAAGTTTTATTTCTGAGAAGCAAAGTTTTTTCTTTGCAATAAGTATTTTGTCGACGCCCCTAAGTAAGAACAAAGAAGGAATTAACGCTACAAATTTCACTAGACACCTATAAATACTCGTATTTTATACAAAAAGAAAGTGATACACTCCAAACCAATTTAGAAAGATACATGTACATTGTATTTCACAGACTTCCTCATAATTGTTCAAAAGTTTAAAAGATTTAATTGAATGTATGAGTGAGGGCAATTATATTTAAAATGTTGATTTAACATAGAAAGCAATGGGAAAATTAAAAAGTTGACATACTTTTGGCACGTGAGTGTACAGGGATAGATCTGTTAAATACAGTCCGTTTTCACACGGGATAGAAGGTGTAAATCAGATAAGTACAAACCGTATTGTAAAGCTCCTCCAGGCGAGGGATAGTCAGAAATGTGTGTATGCTGACTCCGTTCTCCAGTAGTAGCTTCACAAAGTCAACACGGTCATTAATGAGAGCGTCCATCATGGCTTGTTCAAGAGATCCTTCCTGAAGTTATATTTTAAAAAAATGGTTTAAAATGCTCATTATGACAGAGGAACCTCGCTTAAAGATCATCTCATTAGGAGACCTCCTTAGATTTCAAACCATAAATTGTTCATAAGAATAGAAACTTACTTAAGAGACCATTTTACTAATCAGACCACTTTGAGTCAGTCCGTTAGGTGGTCTAAATAGTGAGGTTCCACTGTAACACCTCACTAATCAGACCACTTTGAGTCAGTCCGTTAGGTGGTCTAAATAGTGAGATTCCACTGTAACACCTCACTAATCAGACCACTTTGAGTCAGTCCGTTAGGTGGTCTAAATAGTGAGGTTCCACTGTAACACCTCACTAATCAGACCCACTTTGAGTCAGTCCGTTAGGTGGTCTAAATAGTGAGGTTCCACTGTAACACCTCACTAATCAGACCACTTTGAGTCAGTCCGTTAGGTGGTCTAAATAGTGAGGTTCCACTGTAACACCTCACTAATCAGACCACTTTGAGTCAGTCCGTTAGGTGGTCTAAATAGTGAGGTTCCACTGTAACACCTCACTAATCAGACCACTTTGAGTCAGTCCGTTAGGTGGTCTAAATAGTGAGGTCAATTGTTATTTTCTTTATTGATTTTATCAATTTACCTTTTTTCTTGGGGGACAAGTGAATTCAGTTGGGGAAAACAAAATTTCTCAAATGAGTTGCCCCTAGGACAAGTGTGTTTTGAATTCTTATTTCACATCTTGCATCATGTAAATTATACAGAAACAATATCATACTTACCGGCCATTCCTGGCCGTACACAAATATATGACTTCTAGCAATATCCACTCGGTCCCAGGTTAATGCTAAACTCAGCTGGTCTGGAGCACTAGCATTTGTACCTGCAATTCAATTTAATTGGTTAAATATGCAGTTTATCTAACTTGGGAATTGGCGAATAAGCTGTTTGACAGACCTACAATGTAGTCAATACGCTGTATATCAGACCTACAATGTAGTCAATACGCTGTATATCAGACCTACAATGTAGTCAATACGCTGTATATCAGACCCACAATGTAGTCAATACGCTGTAAATCAGACCTACAATGTAGTTAATAAGCTGTTTGACAGACCTACAATGTAGTCAATAAGCTGTACATCAGACCAACAACGTAGTTAATAGGCTGTATATCAGACCTACAATGTAGCCAATAAGCTGTTTGACAGACCTACAGTGTAGTCTATAAGTTGCATGACAGACCCACAATGTAGTCAATAAACTGTATATCACACCTACAGTGTAGTCAATAAGTTATATATCAGACTATAGTGTAGTCAATAAGCTGTACATCAGACCAACAACATAGTTAATAGGCTGTATATCAGACCTACAATGTAGTTAATAAACTGTTTGGCAGACCTACAGTGTAATAAATAAGCTGCATATCAAATCAACAATTTAGTCAATAAGCTGAATATCAGACCTAAAGTGTAGTCAAGAAGCTGTATATCACACCTACAGTGTAGTCAATAAGTTATATATCAAACTATAGTGTAGTCAATAAGCTGTATATCACACCTACTGTGTAGTCAAGAAGCTGTATATCACACGTACAGTGTAGTCAATAAGTTATATATAAGACCTACTATGTAGTCAATAAGTTATATATCAGACTACAGTGTAGTCAATAAGCTGTATATCAGACCTAAAGTGTAGTCAATAAGCTGAATATCAGACCTAAAGTGTAGTCAATAAGATGTATATCACACCTACTGTGTAGTCAAGAAGCTGTATATCACACGTACAGTGTAGTCAATAAGTTATATATCAGACCTACTATGTAGTCAATAAGTTGTATATCAGACTATAGTGTAGTCAATAAGCTGTATATCACACCTACAGTGTAGTCAATAAGCTGTATATCAGACCTACAGTGTAGTCAATAAGCTGAATATCAGACCTAAAGTGTAGTCAATAAGATATATATCACACCTATTGTGTAGTCAAGAAGCTGTATATCACACCTACAGTGTAGTCAATAAGCTGTATATCACACATACAGTGTAGTCAAAAAGTTATATATCAGACCTACAATGTAGTCAATAAGTTATATATCAGACTATAGTGTAGTCAATAAGCTGTATGTCACACCTACAGTGTATTCAATAAGCTGTATATCACACCTACAGTGTAGTCAATAAGCTGTAAATAAGACCTACGAGCCAGCCTGACTCAGTCGGTAGTGTGCTCGACTCTTGATCGTGAGGTCTTGAGTTTGAGTCCAGCCGCTGACAGGCTGGTTTTCTGTCCTGCGAATGAGACAGTAAAAACCGAGGTCCCGTGTCACAGTACTGAGTAGGTGTCTGCACATTAAAGAACCCTCACTGCTCAATGGTTGTAAGTGCCCTTTGAAGCCCTTCACCAGCATTTGGTGACGTCTCAATATGAGTGAATGATTCTTGAGTGGGACATTAAACAACAACAAACAAACAAACATCAGACCTACAGTGTAGCTAATAAACAGTGTAATCATTAAGTTGTATGTATTTTTGTAAAATATAAGCTGCATATCTAATCTTTAAAGAAGTCTATAAGCTTTATTTCAGACCTAGAGTGTATAATATAAGCAGCATAACAGACCTACAGTATATAACATAAGCTGTATATTGACCTCTAGAATACATTTCAATTTGTAGTTTATGTACATCAACTGTATCTAGACCTAAAGAGTTGTCAATAAGTTGTATCACAAACCTACAGTGTAAACTAATAGCAATATACTGGTCTGTGTGTGAGAATGCAAAAAATATACAAATAAAAATTAAATATCTGTGTTAATTTCTTGAAAAAGCTTTTATAAAGCTTACCTTTGAGTAAAGCTGTTAGAATGGCCAGGTCAATATCCTGGGTCCCTTCTCCCATACGAAACACGGTGATCTACAATTAATAGCAGATTATCTTCAATATTTCTTAAACAAATGAAAACAGTGGATAGGGTATATAATGGAAAAAAAATAACAAAACAAAACAAAATATCTTAAATCAAAAAGTCATAGATAATTTCCTTAAAATATAAATGATACAAAAAATAAAAATAGAATGAAAAAAAAATAAAGAAAAATATTCAATATACAAGAAAATATCCAAAACAAAACTACAGGTACAAATTAATAAGAAATTAACATTTTACCTCACTGCGAACTTCATATCTTTTGTTTTACAGGTAACTCACTCAGTTCTAATGTTAACTAATTATAACCCAACATGTAGTATATCATAGATAATACTAAATCTGAAAACCTAGTAAATTCCTGGATTTTCTCCAAGTAGAACCACAAAAGACATTTTTCATTAAATATGATGCATAGTCTGTGCATATATTTGCACCTGTAGATAATTAACATGTCTAACAATTAATTACAGTTGTCTCCCTTTGTCTTCATGGCAGGTTGTATGAGCATTCTTGACAGAGATTTGTTGCAAAACATCTGTAGTGTCCCGTCCTCTTCACAAAAAGTATGTCACTTTGTATGTGAAACATTACTGTCATAAATGCATATAACCCAGTATTATTTCTCTATACAAGTGTGTGTGTATTGTGTAATTAATTACTGTCATGGAATGTAGATTTCATGTCATCCTCCCAGAGTTTTTAAATAAATGTGTCCCTTTGTTTTTTTGTTTACATTGTAACTTTGCAACAAAATGTTTGTACATGTAAGAATGCATGCTAAATCCTGTGTTTAATGCTGTGGAATTTCCGAACTAATTATCTGACACAGAATTATGACATATATTTCTCCCACCTAGTGGGTATCTGCCATTTTGCCAAGCCAGAATTTCTCTGCCACAATATAATATAATGTAGGGATTCTAAGTGATCAGAATTAAAACTTGCAGTGAATTTTGTTTACATGCACAACCATAAATTTAAAGTATAGAAGAAAAATAATCAAACATGGGTGTGTTGAGTGGAAAGGGAAACCTCAACTCTCCTGGTAAGAATCTTAAAGTAAAATCCTCGAAGACCCTCAGATTGGACAAACCACTTCTTACCACTCGGGTGGAGAGTATCTTATGATATCTTATCTTATAATTATCTATGAATCTTCTCTTGTCTGGATTGTTACAAACATAGGACTTATTGTACGTGTTGTTGGTGTTTGGTGTTTTACGTTTTACTTTGGTGGCCTAGTACATTTTGTTTGGGAGTTTCTTTCCTATTTATTTCTTTTTTTTCTCTCATTTTGACACTTTCTGTATATTTTCAGTAATATGGTTCAGGTTATGACTGCATAAGAAAACTGATGAACATATGTGTGAACAATGAAGGAGACAAGATCGAGGACAAACTTCATGTTTTAGCAAATTCTGAGTATTATTTTGAATTTGTCTGTAATTATTGAAAAACATGACTTCAAACTCAACCTTTAAAATAAAAAACAAAAACAAACACACACACATATACCTTCATAAGTTCAATTACATATTTGTTTAATATGGAGATAACCATTTCTAAAACTAATTAAAGTACTGAAAGTACTGAAATGGGTTGTTATTTTGGCAAAATAGCCATGGGCATCAAACTACTTCCATCAAACATATATGAAATGGAAATAAATCAAATCAATGTAGATCTAAAAAAAAATAATGATAATCAATTTCCTGCCTCTAAATAAATTAAAAATTAACTTTCTAAATTTTATTTGTTGTATCTTCCGCTCTTGGCCGTACTTTCTGCTCTGATTTTAAGAGTTTTTTTTTCCCCCCTTTTTTGTGCCTGATTTTACCCCCAAAAAAATCACTTAAAATCGGGGCAGAAAGTTTTGCCTACTTCCACACCAACTTTAAATATTGTCTGGCATGCATTAACACTCATTTCAAAATAAAACGTGAGCCTTTATGGAGCCTACTTAAATTTAAACCAAACATGACACTGGGAACAGGTAAAATAATTTTTTTCATTGCGAAAAATGGCTGTGATTTAAAACAAATTTTAGGGCTTGTAGGGAACGTAATCCTATTTAGGGCTATTACCGTGGTACATGAACATATATTCTGCCTAGACTAAATAAATTACCAAACAACATTCTCTATCTTGTATTAATTAATATAAGTAACTGTACGGGGTGAAAAAGACAGTTTACCAATTGTTTAATGTTAAAAAAATAATTTTTCATTAAAATAATTTGGGCATAAAGTCGCGATGTAGCAAAACGATCTATCACCAATTTCACTTACAGATATTTACGCTTTTGGCAATGGATAAAACTTTGTTTTTTGTTGAAGACATCGTTTCTGTTTGAAATCCATTATGAACAGATCCATTATACAAAATGTTTAGGTTTATACATCCCAATATAATTGTGATTATCTTCCAAAGTTGTGATAAATGTCGTGTAAACACCCAACAATGGACATGGCGATTTTCCCCGACTTCCGTGGAAACAAGAACTGGAAATTGCAACATTCAATGTTTGCATTACCTCCCTTTGGGATATCAATATACACAGTATGCAAGTGACCGTCCGCTGAAATTGAGCAGTCGCTGGTTATGTAAGGCATGTGGTCACCATATAGGATGTATAAATAAAGGAAATATGCACGGGGAATCTCAATAAGGCAGGTTATGTAAAAGGAGTAGTTGACAAACACGTTAATTTGATAGATTTCAAAATGGACAGTAACGTATTCATAATGAATTTCACGCGCCATTTGCATAACAAGCAACTCCTACTTGTTGCTATCCCCTCTATTCTGCTTTTATTTTCATTTATCCGTGGATTAGAAAACATACATGTTCTTGAGAGTTCAATAGAAACTGATTTAGCTTCATGTTAGTATCAGCAATATGTAATTATTTCTATCTACATCGCTGAATGCTTGTATCGATAACTGTCAATATCAATATGATGAATGGCGGAGTAATACTGCAGTAGTCCAAGGCAGACTCAACATCACTGGAATCTTATATAGTGGAATTCCATATTTATAAATATATCGATGACGTTTTGTTGAAACTAACTACAAATCCTATTGTATAATTTCGAGAGGCAGAAGTAAGTAGAATTATGTGGTATTTCATTTAATGATTACTCAAACCAGATTCAATTTCATTTACACCAAAATATTTGACTTTTCTGTAAAAGTTGAATTCTTGAGTTGGACTATATTTTACACAAAGTGTGAATGCAACCTCCATGACTCTTCACTTCTAACAGGATAGCCCTCGATGAAAATTCAAAGTAAACCCATAATAGGTTGTTATTACATGACAACCCATAAAAAGGAAAAGTGATAGCATTTGTAAAGACATGATAAATCCATATGATATCAGATGGCCTGTCTATCGCCACACTAGACTTATCAACACCGAAATACAAACATTTTATTATATTTTGATAGTTACCAGTTCTCTCTTCTTGACACACAACATCAGTTCTATAAAGAGTTTCTCCGCTTGCTCTTGAGAGTACTGAAAGGTTTTCTGTATTGTTAGGATCAGCTGATCGCGGAGGCTCTCCGGCATCGTCCTGAAAATTACAACATCAGAAAAGTTAAACTTACATATCAAACAGTCTTTGTTACCTTCAAACAAATGTATACTATATGATAAAGCATAATTTATCATCCTTAAAGTATTTAGCTGAGAAAACAAATATATATATATATATATATATATATATATATATATATATATATATATATATATATATATATATTATATATAAAATTAAAAAATCATTCTTACGAATAATTTTTTTTCAAATTTTCAGGAAAAATTATAAAATATAAGCAACAAGGACACATTATCAATTTTAATAAATGCTCCTCTGTACCTCACCTTTTTGCATATTTTGACAAATTATTATCAAAACGAAGAACACCAGGTTTCCAATATAATAGATTTTAAAGGAGACATTTGTTATGAAATTTATAACTTACAGTAAAGATAAATGTTAATCTCAAAATGTTGCCAGATTTTAAATGTCAATTTCATTCATCAGCTGACCTTTCTTCATCTCTTAGAACCCACAATTTGAATTTTAGCCTGAGATATTTTTATCAACAGTTTAAAAACTTTAACTATTACATAAGAAAATTATACACATGAAATCTACGGGGAATATGTCGGTTTCTTATCCAGGTGTGATGAAATTTACTTCATAATAAATATCTCATAATAATACCTTGAAGATACATACACTGTACCTTAATCATTACGTAATACCTGTAAACATCCCATTATAATACCTTGAAGTTACATACATCTACCTTAATTATTAGGTAAATATCTAAGTATTTTTAGATGTAAATGTCCTGAACCTTAAATAGCACTTCTTGAAATAAATGCAACATTTTTGTGAATGAGTGAGAAATGAGGTACCAAGTTTAAACATTTGTATTATGTACATGTCTATATGTAATATGTTGTTAGAGATCAGTAGGACAAGCATTAATACACAAGAAATAGGCTTACATAAGTAAAAAGATTTCAAAGGTCTCTAGATGTCAGAATGCTGTATTACATCATATTTTACTCTGCCAGTGCTTTCATAATTTCATTGTTGTCAGCTATAAAAATCACTGCAATATTCTACCACTGAACTAAATCAAAATTTCTGGCATTTTGTTGTTGTTTTTTTTTTCATTATCATTATTATTTTTTTTTATCATGCCTGGCTTAAGGTGACATGCCATAAATCTTGACTTGCGTTAGGACCTGTACCAATGCAGTGTGGTTTCTTTGACTCATTCATCCCTAAAGACACAGTTGGACTGGTCTAAGTAATTGATTACAGAAGAGTCCATTTTTTCTGAGGTCGGTGAGTAAATATGCCAGGCTTGTAGTTACGTGGGACTTCTATTTTAAGTCTCGTTCATAAAACCCACAACTTTCACTCTTACACTGATCGCTTGGCAATGAAACATTGGAACAGTCACTACCATTAATTAAGTGAGTATCAATATGAATCCAGTTCATAGCGAATGCAAGACTACCACTCTACCACTCGACCAACTTACAAATGCTGACAATCTACATATACAGATTTAACTATTGGTAACCAACAAATCATTTCAAATCCAAGAAAATGATTCTAAAAACTTTCTTGTGTAAATACAAGAAAATCATCTAAAATCAGACCTTTGACCTTCATCATATACCCTGTGTTAGAATTTAGTATTGCAGTACATGTACTGTCTATCATAACTGAAAAGTGGGTAGAATTATCCCTATGAGAATCAAAAGAGTACTCCGCCCGCTAAGATACAGTCTGTCATAATTTAAAAGTGGGTAGAATCATCCCTATAAAAGTTAAATGGTTACTCTGCCCGCCAAGGTATAGTCTGTCATAACTGAAAAGTGGGTAGAATCATCTCTATAAGAGTTAACTTATGTAAATAGGCTCATTATCTGACTGACTGTTGTACTCTTGTTTGACATCCCACTCAAGAATCTTTCATTCATATGGAAACATAACCAAATGCTGTTGAAGGGCTTCCAACACCTACTGTGTCAAGGGACCTTGGTTTTTACTGTTTCAGCCATAGGACAGGAAAAGCCAATCGCTTTCGCTGAGGCTCAAACCGATGACCCTCTGGTTGTGAATCAAACACTCTACATGGAGCCTTGAAAGCACTTGACAATACCTGGTACAAGACCACACAAGTGTATAAAATAAATAATAAAATAGTTTGAAAGTTTAAACAAAAACAAAAAATTTTGTCAAATCGATAACAAAGTTCTTGGTTTTATTGTTCAAATTATAGATGTCACAATAACTGCACCCAAAACTGCTATAATGGTGTGTTCTGGTAACAAAAACAATTCCCCAAGTCTCAGAAGCCATTACAATATATTTTACAAACTGCTAAACACATGAAATGCAGTTTTAACAACATATAAATCCTGATTATGTCTGGACGAATGTAGAAAATATGCTAAATATCGCCATGTCATTTTGCCAGCAGTATGCATGTCACGGGAAACAAAACTATGACAAAATGCTATCAGAAATGTAAATCAACAGCCTCTTGTTGACGTCAATTTGTTTATTTTCATCCAGACTTTCATTATTTTCTAACTTTGTCAAATACATAAAGTAATCAAAGGTTATAAAGTTTGCTTTATGCTAACATATTTTCACCTCTATCCACCCTTCCCATTAAGGTAACTTTAAGCAATCTTCAGTACCATAGCATTGATAATTGTGTAAGTCTAAAAACAGGGACATTTTTGCAAAACATACAGGACTAAACCAACATCTACAGCATATCATGTGCTAAGAATGATAAGATAAATATTTCATAAGAATGATGCATGAGCAGTACAATCAGGTTAACCTGACCTCGACCAATGTTCTTAACCCGACACTAACAAATGATAAAAATACCTGGAGTACTTAAAATTACAGTATAATTATGTACTCCAACTATATTTGATGTCTGTCAAGTTTCCTTTCAATGACCAATAATATTCCACTTTACTTTATAACCGTATGCAAAAAATAAACAAAAATGTGCAGTTGCAGAGAATATTCTGAGTGTTTTCATTTTAAAATCATAAAAAGTGTGTTGACCTTGAGCAAAAAGTAAATTAGGTGACTTTGAGCCAAGATCTTATATCTTAATACCTTAAAATTGGAACAGTCAAAATCACGTTGTAATCAGCTCTCCATCAGTTTAAGTACCTGTACATTTTATGAGTCTGCGGACCAAAGATTGTGAAAAATGTGTCTACAAAATGAGGGGTGTCATGGGTGAAAACTATAAGTTCTTTCTCTTTATTAGCATACATGAACATAAGACTTGGTACATGTATATACTGTGAGGCCATACTTAAAGGGTCATTAGCAGTGTTTTCCAAAAAACAGTTATTCAGAATTTTACTTCTTATATTGATGTACGACAACAAATAAGATATATACACAGGCAAATAAGGTCAGGTCCAATGTGGTATGTAGATACAAATAATACGGTTGAATTAATCATTTACAAACAAATTATTGCCAAACCCGGTTGTTCAGGCAATTTTCACAAAATATACAGGAATTCAAGAATTTTTATGCCTGTATATATTTCTTTTTATTATTTATTTATATTTTTTATTACTATTGTAAGGTAATTTGGAGAGGAAAATACAGATTCTACAACGAATGTTAGTTGATTATCTAACTTGAGTTAATTCATTTTCAAATTTTGAAAAGACACAAGGTTTCTCCACATTACATCAATATATAGGTAGGAAACCCAACATCATTATAGACTTCAATAACAGACTCCCTTTCCCTCCATTTACTTTTATCCCCAACTTTGGCTGCTGACGACTGGCCTGATGCATCTTCATGTACAAACATTTTCGTTGAAATAGTACTGCGGGCTAAGCCAAAGAGAGTTATTCAGCCTTGTTGGTTATTTGTATATGTTTAACTAACTTCAGCTTTATTTATACCACTGCTTGAAAGTGGTAATTACAACACAAGTTATGGTAGAAACAAAGTTGACAGATACTTTATGCATCCTTCTTCTGTATCAATAACACCATCTTTAAGCAGAAAATAAATATTTATGTATATATTGTATAAATAAAACAGCAAACAAAATAGGTGACTGTAAATAAAAAAATGAGCCCCACATTGGCAATAGCAATTTGACATAATTAAGGTTTAGCCTGTAACCGCTTTACAAAAACTGACAATTCCCCTGTCAGAAATGGAGGGGTAGTTTTTCAAGATAAAATCCAATTTAATTTAACCCATTTACCCCTAAAGACACACTTGGACTAGTCTACAATGTATTAGTCATTGATATACAGAAGAGTCCATTATTTTCATGGGTGGATGGGTATAAGTTCAAATCAATATCTTTAAAAATATTATCTGTCAAAATCTTAATAGAATGATTTCATTTGAATGTATGTATGTGACCAAGATATTTTAAGGCAAGATATCAAACCAAAATTAAAATGATAAAGGACATTCAATTTATGTGACCTTGACCTTTGCCCTATATCTTTGATCTCTAATATGACAGATGACCTATTACAAGGAAGATTTAATGACCTTTAGTCGTAACAACATAATTTATATCTAAATCCAAAGTTATTCACACCCATAAAACCACAGTAAGGAAATAACTAATGCAAAATGCAAGACCATGCTGTTTATACATGCATTTACAACACTAAATCAAGCTGAAGCATGGCTTTCATATTCTTCAATATCTCGATTTCTGAACATCGCAAATCAATTAATGATGCAATTAGGAAAAAGCACTGAGGACAAATTCAAAGTTGATTGATAAATTCCTTTACCTAACAACTCTTGGAGACCAATTAACCATCGCTAAACTCCAGTCAAATGTCATGTTTGCCAAATGATAAATTGACATTTGAAATGTGAACCAATTGTAGAACAAGTGTGACAAGACATTCATAGGATTCAGAGTCTGTCAGAGAGGGAACAAGAGAGAGAGAGGTCTGGCGGAACAATCATGATGCAATCTTTTTGCTATCATTTGTGTAGTTTGAGTATAGTGCTTACAAATCTTGCTCAACATGACATCTTATATCAACCCATAATCCCAAAAGATGAATCAATTATGATACCTTTGCTCCTGAAATCCAGTTTAATCATCGATTGTCCTTATTTTCCAGATAATTCTCATGTATCAATTCTTTATTCATAATCATTTGATAACATGTTGTTGACAAGATTATGATGACATTGTGTTTTGTGAAATTTGTGAAAGTGCAATTGGTTTCATCACTGAATATTTTGAAATGTGCATATACTCATCCTCAATATTCTAAAAACGTATCATTTCATATTACTATGGATACACAACAAAAAACTACATAAAATGAGTTGTCATTGCATGATTTTTGATGAACACAAAATCAATTTCACAGAACTTTATATGTTCATTTTGTTGTTGTTGTGTTTACACCAGTCAACAATCCATATCACATGGTGGCGGAAATGGTGGGGGAAAATTCCTGAATAAAATTTACCTAGGAAAAAACCACAAGCCTTCCACAAGTAAATTGGCAAACTTTCTCACAAAATCAGCCTCATCACACACTCACTAAAGGTTATTAGATTTCATAGCTTAAAACATGGTACATTAACCACTCAGCCAGAAAGTCCCGAATGTCATATTTAATGAAAACTAATTCCAGTTACTTTTACTCCCAATCCTGTTTATATAACAAGAGGCCCAAGAGGGCCTCAATCGCTCACCTGAGAACCATCTTCAAATGTGGAAAGAAAACCAAGAAGAAAATGTACATGTAGGCTGATCTGCCCAAGAAACATAAATATTGCTGTTTTAAGAAATTCATCAAAAATTCTTGCACAAAAACATTTCTTCAACTATATACAAGTAAAACACTTTAATGCATCATGGTGAATGAAAGATTTTCAAAGAGGGTACCTTTTGGGACTTATTCTGTCCCACCCTGGATCCACCCCTGGGCCAATCTGGCTGAAAACTACAAACTTGGTAAAGGACCTCCAGCACTTGCTTCCTGTAAAATTCCTTCAGCAGTTTTGAAACAAAAGCTGATAGTGTGAAAAATGCACCCCCCCCTTTTTTTTTTTTTGGACGTCTTAAAAAATTTATGAAAAATTCTAGAAATTAAATTTCTGCAAAATTCTTGCACAAAAACATTTCTTCACCTAATTACAAGTAAAACACATTAAATGAATGCATCAAAGTGATTACAAGGGGAGATAAATGAAGAAATCATGCAAAAATGAATGAAAATGACAATGGCTGAAAAGACCTCAAAAACGCGTCAAAAATACAAACTTGAATCATACATCCATGTAGATCATTCAGAAACAATCCGTTTTTCAATTCGTGCAACGGTTCTGGAGAAGAAGATTTTTAAAGAAGGGTACCTTTTGGGACCTATTCTGCCCGCCCTGAATCCACCCCTGGTCCGATCTGGCTGAAAACTACGAACTTGGTAAAGGACCTTGAGCACTTGCTTCCTGTAAAGTTTCGTCAAAATCCCTTTCGTGGTTTCAGAGAAGAAGTTGAAAATATGAAAAGTTTACGGACGGACGCTGGACGGTGAGTGATCACAATAGCTCACTTGAGCCTTCGTCTCAGGTGAGGTTAAAACTAAATTTATGTTCCTAAGATCTCATGACATCATACCTGTATAAAAGGGAGATAATGGTCCTTAGGACATAAGGGATGGAATTCAAGAAGGCAGGGAATTCCATCTACTGTAATATTCTAATTTTGGAGATTGTTTGCGACATAAATAAAAACCATTGCTTTTCGCTTGCGTTCATTCTCATTTGTTTTCAAATCTACAAATGTTCAAGTATCTGAAAACAAAAATCACAATTTCCCTAAAATTGTCGTAAGGACCCTTTTTTCACCTGCTGACTCATATACTCCGAGGGTATTACAATCTTTTAACAGGAATTCTTAATACACAGTGTATAGCAATATTACATCTTTAATTTCAATAGATGAATTCTTGTATTATTTAAATTCATTTTACACAAAAACGCAATATTAACCATACAGTGGAACCACTTTTCTCCAACACAAAGCCCCCAATAACTTTCTTATTTAACTTTATTATATATTTTTTTACTTATTGGTGTTTTTCTTAATGATTTTACTGTATAACACGTAACGGGGTAAAGTTAGGTCACTGAGTGCTAAAACGTAACATGTAAGTCTTTGAGTGCTAAAACGTAACATGTAGATCACTGAGTGCTAAAACGTAACATGTACGTCAGTGCATCACAGGCTTTTTACTCCGGGGCAACGTGAACTTATCAAGACTTGACACTTTTTCACACAATTCAGCAGGATATCTCCATCTTTTGTCACTTGGTGCAATGAGATTCTAAATGGTATTTCCTTTCAAAATATTCTGTTTAGTGATACATAATGATTCTGGTAGCCATTTTTATGGAAATATTTCATTTGTTCCATGTCACTGTGTAATAAACAGTATGATTGACTGGATCAGACAGGGAACTAATATTAACAGAGATTTTGAGATATTTTATTTGATTTCATTATAATATACTCCATAAACTTTGTTAATTCCACTGCTATTTAGGAGTATGAATCCATAACTCACATAATGTTTGACACATATCATTCACTTGGATCTTCCACTTTTAAACATGTCCAGATAAAATTTGAAATCTATAGATCTGCTTACAAACACAAGGAATTCTATCACAGTAAGAGTGATAAGTGTTGAAACAAAAATATTACAGCTACAATAAAGCTTGGAATCAGGGCAAAGCAAAATGCTCTACCTATATGTACATCCTTATTTTTGGAAAAACAAAATGTTTCTCTTCATCTTGGTAGACCTATACATATTTGTCCGTATATGGTCATCTGTTTCTCTGGTTAGAAAAAAAACTCTGAACCTCTGCTATTAAAGGGTCACTTGCTAAGGTTTTATTCAGGATTTATCTAAACCATCAGTGAATTTTGTCTCTGTATCTACCCACTAAACAAGAAACATACTGAAGTAATGATGGCTCAACTGGAAATACGGAATGTATTCATACTCAGACCGAATCACATTCATTCAGAGAAGGATTGTTATACATTTAGGAAGTGGTTTAGCTGCAACCAGATTTTAAAACTGTAAATCACAAAGGTCCCAGATTAGGGGTGATGGGATGGCTCATAAAATCATAAAGGATTAGACCAATTTTCATGTAATATGTCCTGCACAATAAAAGTTTTTAAAACTTAAGAATGCACTTTAGTTTGAGGCAATCTTGAACTTGATCTATCCAGCCAATCAGATTTCACTTCAGTGTGAGGCAACCTTGAACCTGATCTATCCAGCCAATCAAATTTCAAGATAGAGCATATTGTCAAACTTCAGACACTTTGCAATTTTTTGGAACCATGCCCTGATTTTCTTGAAGAGTCAGCCATTGTTTATGTTAAGCAACAGAACAAACTTACCCATCTTCCTGTGTGTATTTATGAGTGAAAGCCACCAAGTCAGCCGCCCTCCCGCTACCGTCACAGACAACCACTGGCACGGGTGGCGTATCAGTGACATACTCAAGTACAGATCTGATGGTGTTGGCACCACCTTCTAGCACCACACATATCACTGGAACACCTCGACCTTTTACACCACTAGCTGCAATAGATTTTTACTTTTTAATAATTTTTCAAAATTCAATACTCATGTAAATAAAAATATAATTGATTTTTCACATTTTATTTTTAAAACTTTCACCTATACATTCACACTTGTCTATATAAGGCCACTCAAGGGAACAGCAAAAATAGACTGCTATTGACAGGTGGCCTTAATAAAGAGGTTTATTCATTATAAAAAAGTTACAGGTATGTTTAAATGGCCTTTATAGGCTGGTGCCCTTTATACAGAGGTGGCCTTTAATGCAAGGTTGATCGTAATGAACAAATATTTAAAGAAAAATGATGACCTGGAAAATTCCTATCTTAGACATATATAATACAAGAAGCTTAATGTACATACAATGTAGCTTATAATATTCATTTTAAAAATGTTAATGAAAACATTTATTTTTCACTCTGAACTGAACTAAAAATGTCGACCTTTGGAATTCTGACCTTTGACACAAATATCATTATAGAAGTAACTTAATGTACATAAATACTCTTAAATAATATGAAGTCAGAAAGTAATTACAATTTCTTAAAATCTACTTTAAACTCTGCATATTTATAATGCTTAAACAATTTATAAGTGATAACAATGTCTCCTGTAGGCACTGAATGATAGTGTAAGAGGGAGCTTACTGTGGGAAGAAACAAAAGTCAAATTTTGTTTTTAAGTCCTGAAATCGGAGACCTACATATTTTTCTTACGGACCCTGTCATTTTCCAGCCATGTGAGTTTGAGGACCTAACGATTCTGTATCAGTGAATGTCTTGTTTATCATTCCTCTTTTCTCTCTAAACTTGTCTTGTCTCTTTTGAAAAGTTCAATTGTCAGTAATTTCCACTTCACAGTCTTTGTCAATGATAACCCTCAAAACCAGCGGTATTACCAATATAGATATTATGATTGGACCCAGATGTTAGACAACCAGACCCTGGTAAAATTCAATAAAAAAAAGTCCTGGACCCAAGTGGCTGAAAGGAAATTTTCAGCCCTTTGAGAAAACCTGAATGAGTTGGCAACTGCAATAGCATCTAGTATACTTTGCTGCCAATCCTTAGTCTTATAATGACCCAATTTTGTCTGACAAAAATGATTCTCGAAATTGCCATCTCTAGGTTTCTGCATCTTCCTTAGAAAAATATACTTAAAAAAATTACATAGAGCAGAAACAAATTAATAGTTTCCTATAATTTTAAGGGAAGAATGACTCCAGCCAAACTGGTGAACGAAAATGGAAAAAGTGATTTATATATGTCTGCAATGTAATAATGGTAGCACAAAAAATGTCTGAAAACTATCGTAACTGAAGGTTATCATGCATCCGCTTGTATTGTAGGTCTATAAACATAAAACATATGAGAATATATTCAGTACGAAGAATACATCTTACTCGGTGATGTATGGTCAAATACATTTCAAAAGTACACTACAAAATCCCATGGGCCAAAACATAATCAAGATGCTACGGAGAACATTTTGAAATTACTTAAAATGCTACTTCTCACCAATAAGCATGTATGTATAGCGTATCTTGTCTTGTGAGATCATCGTCTAAAAGAGCACCTGTTTTGTGAGACAACACTCGGACAACCACTTAGTTAATTAATGATCAAGATGATACTTTTTCTGGAGACCACATTTCAGTGGCGGAGGAGATGGTATCACAAGTTCCACTGTACAACCAAGATTTACCCATTTACCATAAACAACTAACTCATCAACCCCTAAGTCACATTTGGACCTGCCCATTTCAAAAAATGGTTCAGTCCACTCTCAGAATTCAGGGGTATATGGTAAAGAATCAAAACTTTATATTAACTTTACATGCAATATGAACTTGTTTATTGATCTGGGTGAGTCTAAATGTGACTGCAGGGGTGGATGAGTTAAAAAGAATTTACCCATCTTAGTCTAATTGGTTCCATAAAAGTTTACAAAGAACTGGAACAAGCTGAAGGTGTCTAGGGACGAGTGGTTTTCAAAATCACTCGTCCCAGATTTTTCTAGGGATGAGTCTCTCTCTTTTCAAAAGTCACTGTAAGCGTCCAGATTTTTTCAATTTTTTTTTCTGACTCTGATGAAGTCTCTCACTTCTAGTCAGTGAAGTCCCACTGTAACCTAAGCTGATTTTGTGAGAAAGTTTACCACAGTACTAACAGGAGGACGGTTGTCTCTTCATTCTGGGTACATTGTAAGGTTTGAGTCCCACTGGAACCTGAGCTGATTTTGTGAGAAAGTTTACCACAGTACTAACAGGAGGACGGTTGTCTCTTATTCATACATTCTGGCTAACATTCTAAAAGTTTACCACAGACTAAACAGTCTCCATTCTGGAAAGGTAACTGCTGATTTTGTGAGAAAGTTCACCAGAGTACTAACAGGAGGACGGTTGTCTCTTCATTCTGGCTACATTGTACCCAAGGTTCTTGTCTCCATCACTAAAAATGGCCCCCATCATTTGACTGAAAAATTGACATGTGTTGTCTAAAAAACATTCAAAACTCATTAAAAAAACACATCCAGAAATGGGTAGGTAGTTATTATGTTTATAAGGAAAAAATGTATAGAAATAGACTGACAATTTCATCTAGTTCTGGCAAAAACAAGCTCTTTATAATTTACTGAGCAGTTTCTAAGCCTCTGAATCTATTCTCAAGATAAAATTCCATAACTGCATCATATTTCCCTGCACTGGATGTTTATAAATAAGAAAATAGTTGTAAATATGGACAATATCATAGACTTGTACTGTAAATATGATATTTTCCTAAGTGAACCCTTACACAACATCTAAAGATGTAATAAACATATTGCCCCATTGCTCCTATACTTCAAGTTAGTTTTATGTCACTTTCAACGATACTGCAGTTATATCCTGGCAAGTCTGATATTACAAAATGACGTGCATAAAGAGGATTTTACAGAGCTAAAGACAAGCAAGGAAATTACAGTTATGTGCATGTGATTACAGATATAAAATGTGTCCTGGGCTAGCTTAATTAAACGTTGGCATTCCAAGTATTAAGTAAAGGAACGTAATGTTTTGTTATTTCATGTGGAACTCGAAATATGACATATCATCTATTTTCATCACAAGGGGTCTGCTATGTTCATTAACCTTTCGTGATCAGTTTTTATACTGATAATAGCAACTAGAAGAAACCAAATCAACAATTAAAACTATCAGACAGATATCTACGTAGAGATGTATACAATCGCATATAATGCAATCCCCAAAAATTATACATAACACCCATGCTTCATTCGTCATAATTTTTTTCCTATCTAAACACGATTCAGAATTATCTATGATCAACACAAGAATCAAGCTGTTTTTAACTTATAAATCTCATAACTGACACTGTTACTTAAACCCAAATCAAAAATATTGATTTTTTTTTAATCGTAATTCAGTACAAACTGGCAAATATGATAGATCTATTTTCATATACATTAATGTTTTAAGGTATTAAAAAGATCTGAACACTGATTTAGAAATTATGGAATAGATATACTTGGCAGTTACACTATTTAAGGAGTGTTAAAAATCAAATCAAGCTGAAAGAAGAATAATTCCCATCAGACTTGGATTGCAATGACATACTTTTTCTGACAAGACGGTATGAGAATTTTCTGCTAATCAGAAGACATATGCATATTAGCCCTTGAGGTTATTGTGATAAAAGACCAAGTCCAACGCAGAATGATTTTAATATCTATTATTCAATTGTTTTGTGTTACAAATAGTCTTTCTGATGTTAACCAATTCCAAAAGTAGATTAAAATAGCAGCATACTCAAGTTATTGAAGGGAAATTAACTGTGCTTTGCAAAGAAATTAATTTCATTTTTAATGCTTTGATTGATGTTCAATAACAAACGAGATATACAAAGGCATAAGAATTCTATATTCCTATATATTTTGTGAAGATAAGGTCATTTCCAGTGTCATATGCATATACAAAAAGTAAGATCGAATTACAAACAAATAATTGACAAACATGACTCATAATTGACAAACATGACTCAAAACCTCAAAGTTCTCAATCTCTCAAAGTTTCTCAGTCTCTGGAATGACAAAACCTTGAAGCTGATTTTAAGTTCCAATTTGTAAATTCCTTTGTATTTCACTCTTGAATTCTGGGAGTCCAAGTTATTTTTAGAGAATACATAACAAAAGTTGTCAGAAGATGACAAAGCTAGCCGAAATTATCAAAAGAGATATTTGACCCACAGCTGTCAGGTTTTAAGATCAAAGGACTGGTAAAATTTTAATTCCATGCTCAGGATAAAAATTTTGAAAAATAGGTCAAAGTCCAAGGTCAAGTTCACTAAGTCAAAAGTCAAGGTACCCAATGAACATATCAAACCCCTATCCCTGATGGTTTAAAAGATATAGCCAAGGTTAAAGGTCAAAATTCAAGGCCAAAGTCACTGGGTCAAAAGTCAAGGTAACAAATGAAAGCATAAGGAATCTATATGTGAAATATCAGAGCCCTGTCAATTGTGGTTAAAAAGTTATAGGCCAGGTTAAAGTTTTGCTACAGATGCAGCCAGCGACGACAATGACTACGAGCCTGGGGTATGACATTAGCTCTCCGGACTTTCGTCCCGGCGAGCTAAAAGATAAATGCTGTAAGCCAGGCATGTCTGAAAGAATGACACTGAGATCATAACCTCAGAGGTTATAGAAAGACAGGACTTGATTTGATAACCGGGTGACAAAAGCGGTATTGTAATGAAGATAACAGATTTACACATTTTTAATGTTGAAAACTTTAGAGGATTGTTTATGATTAAAAATGCATGAGAATTACAAAAATTAAACATGTTATATTTTGTGTAAAGAACCTAGGTCCAGGTAGGACAGTGGTTAGTGCACTTGCTTCTCACCAATGCAACCCAAGTTTGATACCTGGATTTGACAAGGAACTGTGCCAGATGGTATGACGGTGGCCAACTCGGACACGTGGGTTTTCTCTGGGGAATCTGGTTTCCACTCACAGCAAACACCCCCACACCTCAACATTGGAGCAAATGAGAGATATTTATATAAGTTGAAATAACTTATTTGTTAATCATTGTAAAACAAATAAAGTTTAAAATTTTAAAACCTACAACAGTGAGGTGTCAACTTCCAGAAATCTCAAAACACTGACTCTTGAAACCTTGAAGTTTTTCTGTGATCCTGTGGACTTCGAAATATCGAGAGTCACCTTCGTATATACATATATATATATATACACACACACATTTATATACATATATACATATACATACATACATGTATATAAAGTCAATAAGGTGTGACAGATTTGTTTCAAGACCTTTTTCTCTTTATCAATTATTCAAAGGACTATGTAAACATTCATACTACCACGTCTGACAATAACTCTATATTGACCTTTTTATTCATAGTGTCACCAAATATATACAAAAATTAATTTTCATTTTATTCTGCGTCATAACCATTCAAATTTATGCAGAATTTAACACTTTACAATCTGGAGATTTATGTTTGACAAATACAAATTTAAATTATTGGCCTATAGGTGTTGCTTTATGAGAAATTTGATTAGTTCCAATATGTCATAATTATTATATATTATTAGTACATCCTTGATTGCAAATAGTGACAGATTTATGAGACTCTGACAAATACCATAATTAACTATTGTTTTTCATCTGCCAATAATTTGTCACAAACTAATAGCTAGGGTCGAAATTGGTGGTTGTTCAGTAGTCTATGGCTACTTAATATTCCCCATCGCTACTAGATCTTAACCCTAGCTAGTCTGAACTATCTAGCATCTATATAGAGGTTCATGTGCAGAAGTAAAAAAAAATATAAAAAGTTAATTTCTTAATTTAGAAAACTGGGCTAGTGACATTGACGGAGGACCAGAGCTAGTGACATTGACCTAGCGATAGTGATATTGACCCAGGGCTAAAAAAGAAACTTTGAGCTTGTGCATTTGTGCTAGCCACACTACCTATCTTGTGTTTTCACTTAACTCTACTTCTGTCAAACCTATTGTGATTTGTAATACAATTTTTTAAGTTCTGCCCAAAACATGTGACTTTGCCATGTTATACAGAGTGTGCGAGGGGGTCTCTGTGGCCTAGTGATTAGAGCATTGCACTTTATACCATGATGTCTCTCACTTCTGGTTAGCACAGGTTCGAGCCCCTCTGGAACCTTAGCTGAAACTTGTGAGAAAGTTTGCTAGTTTACTTCCGGAAAGGTTTGTAATCTCTTCCCTGGTACAATTGTAATCAAGTTCTCTCCTCCAACAATAAAAACTGCCCATCACCATACAACGGAAGGACTTTTTAGTGTGGCATAAAACACTTATTTAAAATGGAAAAAAATCAATCTAAATGTGCGATAAAAAATGTATAGGTATAGAGACCTTCTAGAAACATCCAAGACAAAGGGATTAAAGACTAACAAATCAGTCAAAACTGCACCAGGTCATGTCGAAGTTAGGGGCATTAAAGTAAGTTCAGTGCAATATTCCTGTTTCCTTATCAGTACAGAGCAATATCTCAAGGATATAAGGAAATGAGGAGCGAACTTTGGGATATAATATAACAGCAATCTGAAGGCATTATCAATCAGACTGTGGACATGATTCTCTGTACATTATGTGCAGCATATCAATGTTATACTATTACTGGTAATTTACTGACGACAGACAGATCTTAAGGTGATTATTATCCAAGTGTGAAGACTTCACTTAAATGGAAATGAACATGTATTTACTATGCATTGCACATAAAAGTATAGATGCAAAGTTCAGAATAGTGGCCTTCCTTACCTCTTAATAACGCACAAACAAAATCGTCAAACCATGAATATTTCTAAAATTATATACAGAGACAATTGACAGTCTTTACAAAGACATGTTTCTGTCTTTGTAACTTGGAATATCACAAAATTTACCACATTTTTCCTAAATCCTTCTTGAAAACAAAAACTGAATAACTGCACACTATGAATACTCATGTAAGTTATAAAATACTAAAATAAAGAATTTACTCCCCCTCCCCCCTTATTTTAAAATAAAAGCCAACAGCCAACAAATTCTGTCAGCTATTTACATAAAAAGTGGATCAAGTTGTCAGCTAGCTACATTTTTCGATTTTTTTTCACTGTTAGCATTGTTTTGCTATCACTAATTGAAAAGGACTAGATAAGTTAGGTATAGAGAATTTCTCCTTAAATATAATAAAATCTATCTGAAATTATCTATTTTACAACAATTAACAAACAAGTATATATGATGTCTCCTGTTGGTTTGGATGTTGGCGTGAGGGAGCCCTTACAGTGAAAGGAAACCGAGAACGCAAAGAGAACCAACATGTTCGAGTTGGCAACCACCATACCATCTAAAGTACTTAATTGCCTCTCAGATCCAGGGGTCAAACTTCTTAAAAGTACACCTTCAGGTAGCTTGGCAAGATTTTAAATTTCTGATAAACTTATGTGTTGATACTTAATCACTAAATATTTGACACTTGTATATCCATACTGACCTAAAAATGTTTGGGATTATTTAAAGAATAGTAGACAAATATACAAGAAGAAAAAGACAAATATTCCAATAGGAATCCAACAGTAGTCACGGACATTACAAAATGGCTTTTTTGTTTTCGAATCAGCTAGTATTTAAACACCATCTATTTCAAGCACATCAATACATGTAATGATAAATTCCCGTTTCCTGTACCCAGTATTTTTTAGTATTTCCAGGTGATTATTGAATTAACCAAATTTAACAATCAATAATGGAGAACAATCTTGTCTTGATAATCTTAAGTTTTGACATACTTTGGTTATGTAATACTTATTGTGCAAAAACCCTTAAGTGCACGAAAAATTGTGTCTCTAGGATATAAATAAACAGGAATTTTTATGTCAATTTTAAGAAAATGCCATTGGCAATACAATTGGGAATTTTAATGTGAATTTGTGTCACATTGGGAAAAATTGTGTGCACACATGGAAATCTAAATGCATATTTGAAATACATTTCTCCTTACATTATTATTTTTTTTTTTTATTATGAACATAAGCTTAACATCAAATGAAATTTTTTCCTTATTGGAAAATATGGGAAAAAATACATGCATTTTGTATTTGAAATGGGGCTGAATTTTGCTCTGGTAGATACTATAGAAAATGCTTTGACAAACATGCATAAGTCTCTACCTGTAGTTTTAGCAATATTATTGTTTTATCAGATTTTAGAAGATTTTAGTTCCAACTTTATACACAAAAAAGGCTGTACAGGCCTAATTAACCACTAAGCATTATCTTCAAAGACCATGATTCAGATCTAAAAAAAAATCAGTTTATTAACAACTTTGACCCAAGAAAATCTACACATACATATATCATTTGAAATGTACTGATTCAATGGATTTTGAAATGCAGAAAATGTTCAGAAGTTTACATAAAATGCACAACTGTATTGTGTACATGACAGTGATAAACAACATCTCAACAGAATGTTGTAATATATCATTCTACCTTTATAGTTTTGAAAGCACAATGCTACCCTAGAGAAGATATTTAAACAGCCCAAGTTAAAGTTCAAAGGCTTGAAATCTAGTATTAAACTGAAATCTAAGCCACAGTACCACTTAAAGTCCAAAGTCTTGAATTCTAGTACAAGCTGTAAGTCCAAACCACAGCACGTTAAAGTTAAAAGCCTTGAACTCGAGTAAAACTGTTAAGTTGGAGCCAGAACACTGTTTGTTAAATTTAAAAGCCTTGAATTCTAGTAAAACTGTTAAGTTGGAGCAAGAACACTGTTTGTTTAAAGTTTAAAGCCTTGAACTCTAGTAAAACTGTTAAGTTGGAGCAAGAACACTGTTTGTTAAATTTTAAAGCCTTGAATTCTAGTAAAACTGTTAAATTGGAGCCAAAACACTGTTTGTTTAAAGTTAAAAGCCTTGAATTCTAGTAAAACTGTTAAATTGGAGCCAGAACACTGTTTAAAGTTCAAAACCTTGAATTCTAGTGCCAGCTTAAATTCTGAGTCACAGCAAATTCAAAGTTGAAGTCTTGAGTTCTAGTTCAAGCCTTCAGTGGCAGCCTCAGCATGGTTTAAAATTCAAAGCTTTGAATTCTGATAAGTCTAGGTTGCAAAATGGTTTAAAGATCAAAGCCATGAATTTTAGTGCAAGCCTGAAGTCCATGCCACAACAAATTAAAAGTTCAAGGCCTTGAATTCTAGTAAGTCTTGGCCACAACACGATAAAAAAAGCTTTGTTTTTTAGGATTCCTTTTTTGTTTTAGCCATAGAAAGTAATAGTGTGAATATTCTCATCAGGCAGTACACATTAGGACAGAAACAGAATAACATATTGTATGTGTTAAAGGGACATTACCTGTGTTTAACAGAAAAATTGTTTTGGTTCTTTCTAGTTTTACTACTTGTACTTGATGTACAATAACAAATAAGCTATACACAGGCATACAAATCTTATATTCCTATATATAAAATGTGAAAATGTGAAATATGTGAAAATATGTGAAAATAGGGCCAGGTCTTGTGTGGTATGCATATACAAAAAGTAAGGTTGATTTAAGCAACTGGAAGGGAATAACTGCCGAACTTGGTTTCTCAAACAATTTTCACAAATTATACAGGGATTTAAAAATTGTTTATACCTATGTATATTCATTTTTTGATCATATCAATCTAAGACGTAAAAGAGGAAAGAAATTTTTTTTAAAAACAAAACACAGCTTATGTACCTTTAAAAGACAGGTGCCTCTAAGCTTATAAGCCACTTGATGGTAATCAAGCTGTACATGCTTGCGTGCATGTGCAGACACAAACACACTTCAGTTGTTTGAAGGGTAGACATGCAGAAAGACACCCAGAGAATGCTATAAAACACTTGATGCACTTATCATGCAAGGCAGTGTGAATTGACATTTACAAAAGCAGACAAGGTAATAACCACACAAGTTTTATTATACATACTGATTGAGATCTTCTGTTGGGCAATAAAACGCTCCAGTCTCTTTCTGAAAATGATCTCCCCACCATATTTGCCAACGGTTCCATTGTCCACCAAAAGGAAGTAAGAATGGTTACTGTTTAACACGGCATAATTTGTTCTGGGAGACGACACACAATGATATGGTACCACAACCTGCAGAAAATGCAAACAGAAATAGGAAATAATTAGAAATCCAAAAAATAAAATCATATAGTAGAACCTGTCCTGAGAGACAAACCTATCTGCTACTGAAGTGTGGCTCTCAAGACGGGTAGTCTCTCTCTCTCTCTCAAAAAGAACTATTTTATTAACAGGACTATTTCTGTAGTTTCCATGGGGCCAAAATTTCGGCCCTTTTACAAATGCAAAATACATGCGATTTTTTCCCAATTTCATGAAAAAATATGGAACTAATTCATGTACCACCTGATGCCAGATTACGTTTGTACTGGACTATTCTTTCTATTAGTGATGGAATGACGCTAGCAGATGATAACTTACAGTAACATGATTTCAGCTGAAGATTAAGTAGAGTTACGTTCCATCACCATTGGAGATACTAGTACCACACAAACGTTATCGGTCATCCGTGGTACACAAATTAATGCCATTCCCAATTTAACGTTAAGGTCAAAACCATAATGACAAAAAATTAAAGTAAGGGTAGATGCATTTCAAAAAGAGATTCAATTACATTTATATTTCCATGTGTGCCAACAGTTTTTCCCCAATTTGACACAAATTCACATTTAATTCCCTACTGATGTTTCCAACAGCTTTCCCAAAATTAAAAGAAAAAAGCCTGAATAAGTGATTTTCGAAAGAAAAGTTACACCGTACTCACAGATATAGTAATACCTGAAATAGCGACCACCTGTGTATAAAACAAACACCGTTTTTTTATGTTCCCAATAGTACCATTTGTGTAAAAATCAATCTCTAGATAAAGACCACCTCCCTATAAAAACCAGTTTTCTTGTGTCCCTAAGGAGGTCATTATAATACAAGTTTCACTGTAGTTGTAAATATTCTAGTATTCAGTGAACTGGAATACCGGTATATGAACTGAATCAAGACTAATCAAATCGTATTTAACTATGGTCAACTCTACTGAATAATATTTTACCATAAATTAAATTAACTTACATCCCTTCCTTTCAGATCTTCTTTATTTTCCACTATTCCCCATGGAGCAATTCCTATTGATATAACTTTGTTTTTTAACTTTGTCGTGCGATCACTGATTGCATCCCCAACATGCCGTGTGACACCTGTTCAAAGTATAAAAACACACAATTTTATATGATTTAAAGATCTTCATTTGCAAAACAGATACAGTTTATTTTTACAATTTTTAATGAATATTTACTGAACAGGAATTTCAAAGTCTGACTATTTGATAAACTGCAATTTACAAATGTACATAAACTTGTTCTTCTAAACAGAGAAAATGGTTTACGTAAGTAATTCACTTTAAAAGACAAGCAAATTTTTAAAATATTTTTATGGGTTTTTTCCCCCTCAATTTCCTGTAGAATGAGAGTGAGGTGAAATGGGCATAATGAAAGGTGTTGGGGATAGAAAGAATGAGATAAGTGAATTAACTAATACAATTTTGAAATATAAATATCAGTAATTTTATAAGGTAAGAGCATCAAATTTCTGTTACCCAATTTATTTTCTTCCATCAGAGAAAAAAATTGAATTCAGAAACATTTTCCGATAAAAATCAATAGAAATATGATAAACTGAAATGGTCTACACCTAACAAAATAACGCAGACACATTATTACCTTTGAGAGTCGCTATCAAACATTTTCTACACATATACATATTTCTTTTCAATGTCTTGTGTATCAAAGTAAAAGAAAAAAACTGTGAGCATGCGTGTGTGCGTACAATTGTGTGTGTGTCTGTGTGTTTGTGTGTGCACAAAGAACACATACAAACTTATAATTATTACTGGTGTTCTCTCACAGGTTATTGTGTAGTTTTGCCTTCCTATGGGTAAACATAGTCAGAAAATGTCATCTGATGAAGTTATAACAGAGCAAGTTATAACAGAGCAAGTTACATGTATAACAGAGCAAGTTATAACAGAGCAAGTTATAACAGAGCAAGTTATAACAGAGCAAGTTATAACAGAGCAAGTACTGACGTCTTCCAAAAATAATCATTTTAAAAAAAAAAAGCTTGTCACCTACGGAAAATTAAGTGGCACTGATTTGATTACAGACTTGAGCTGTAATCATAATCACAGACCTGACAAATCGTGGTTTTATAACAGTGAAAAGAAAAAGAGTTAAAAATGAATTTAATGAGGAAAGGCAGAAGCAAATAAGAGGGAGAAATAAAGACAGTTTAAAGACTTTCTACAGTCACTTTAACAATTCATCTTTTCATAGTTCAGACTAGAGCTGTTATCATATATCGTCATGGTGATAAATCAAGATACTGGAAACTTGACCACAATACCATGAGAATATTCAAGCATCAGGATATGGATATCTATATTGATATCGTTGACTCCAATAGAAAAGAATGTCTTTATATCTATTATATACTTGAGCTACCTAAACAAACACAAATCACATATATTGTTGTGAAACTCCTCAAAAATGTTTTTTTTAAAGATTTATTATGTGTCTGTCTTATTGAGGGGATGTTTATGGATGAAATAAACAACAAACAAACACTGCTTAATTGACATAGTTAGCAAGAATACTAATGAATTTAATTCTGTTGAATATTACGATGATATCAGCAAAATTCGCCGATATTGTGATGCCAATCTCCATCATGATAACAGCTCTAGTTCAGGCTTCCAAAGACAATGATGTATGTATCAGTACAATTACATACGAGGCAACATCATTTAATATCAAGTGAACATTTATGTTAGTTTCCTGCTTTTTGTTTACTTAGTTATTTAATGAGTATTTTTCACTGTCAAGTGATAATTGTTTTGGTTTTTTCTCATTATTTCTATCATCACTATTTCCAACTTTTCTATAATACGACATTTAAACATTTCAATGAATTTGGACAAGCAAGTCTGAGAATTTAACAAGTTACTTTTACTAAGTCTTGATAGGACAATTGAAAAGAAGTTATAGAGCCACATATGTGAAAGCCTTTTTTATTGTTAATGCCAGCTTAATCTTTTTATTGTTAATTCAGTTTTAACTTTTTATTGTTACTGTCAGCTTTAACTTTTTTTGTTGATGTTGGCTTTAAATTTTGTTTATTAATGTCACCTTTAACTTTTTACTGTTAATATCACCTTCAACACTTTTTACTGTTACTGTCAGCTTTAACTTTTTACTGTTAATGTTGGCTTTATCTTTTTATTGTTAATGTCGGCTTAACTTTTTTATTGTTCATTTCAGTTTTAACTTTTTACTGTTAATGTTAGCTTTAACATTTTATTATTAATGTCAGCTTTAACTTTTTTTTATCTTTTTCATTGTTAATGTCAGATTTCTTTTTATTGTAAATGTAAGCTTTAGCTTATTCATAGTCAATGTCAGCTTTAACTTTTTTATACTGTTACTGTCAGTTTTAACTTTCTCATTGTTAATATCAGCTTTAACTATTTTTACTGTTAATGCCAGCTTTAACTTATTTTATTGTTAATATCAGCTTTAACTATTTTTACTGTTAATGCCAGCTTTAATTTTTTTTATGGTTAATGTCAGCTTTATCTTTTTTTTTACTGTAAATGTCAGCTTAGGCATTTTTGACTGATACATTTCTATAACACACAATCACAAGTGTATATAGTTTGACATCTAAATGTATCAAGAAGGCAATTTAAAGTGTCTTTTTAAGTTAGCAAGAATACAAATAATTAAATGGCAAAAGACAAGTCTTGTACAGAATGACAATGACTCTATTGTTCTCTAAATAGAAATCTTAATGAGCATAAAACACAAACAACTGTTAATAAATTAGGATACAGTATTCATTAATAGGCTTAAACCTATTAATAAACTAAAATTATTCAAATGCTATAATTACACTAGAAATTATACATGTCTAGTTATTACACTAGAAATTATACATATCTAGTTATTACACTAGAAACTATACATATCTAGTTATTACACTAGAAATCATACATGTCTAGTTATTACACTAGAAGTTATACATACATGCATCTAGTTATAACACAAGAAACTATACATATCTAGTTATTACAATAGAAATCATACATATCTAGTTATTACACTAGAAATCATACATGTCTAGTTATTACACTAGAAATTATACATATCTAGTTATTACACTAGAAACTATACATATCTAGTTATTACACTAGAAATCATACATGTCTAGTTATTACACTAGAAGTTATACATACATGTATCTAGTTATAACACAAGAAACTATACATATCTAGTTATTACACTAGAAATCATACATGTCTAGTTATTACACTAGAAGTTATACATACATGTATCTAGTTATAACACAAGAAACTATACATATCTAGTTATTACACTAGAAATTATAACACAAGAAACTATACATATCTAGTTATTACACTAGAAATTATACATGTCTAGTTATTACACTAGAAATTATACATATCTAGTTATAACACAAGAAACTATACATATCTAGTTATTACACTAGAAATTATACATGTCTAGTTATTACACTAGAAATCATACATATCTAGTTATAACACAAGAAACTATACATATCTAGTTATTACACTAGAAATCATACATGTCTAGTTATTACACTAGAAATTATTCATATCTAGTTATTACACTAGAAATCATACATGTCTAGTAAGTTATAACACAAGAAATTATACATATCCAATTATTACACTAGAATCTATCCTATTAAAACACTAGAAAATATATAAATCCTTTTCATGGGTAAATTACAAAAAAATGAAAATGGCTTATAGATGTAAATAAACCTAATCTTGATATCTATTTAGAAATTACCGATTCAAAATATAAACCAAAATTATGTTCAGGTAAAAAATGTATTCATATTACCATAACCCCAAGTGTGTTTGTGGCAATTAAAGCATTTTTAATATTAACCTTGTTCATTTAATTTCTGTATTTTTATAGGTCATGTACATCTTTATTTCTAAGGTCAAGGACATCAAAGCATTGTTCACCTTTCTGACCTCTACTGTCACATTCCTGCATTTTAAAAGTTCCTAAACAGTACTTGTTTTTGTATAGACTTTATAATCAGGTTTATATCTCTGTACTGACTGAAAATTCACTGGTTCTTTCATCCTAACACTTTGACACTTATACATGAAAGTAAACCTTTAAATCTTACAGTTCAAAAATGAAAAAAAAAACAAGAAAGTCCTAAAGGTGAAATGGCTGAATTGAAAAGCATTGTATTTTGAAGGTCAAGGTCAAAGGTATAGGTCAAGGTCAATTAATGTCATCATGTTTTATCATAAGACTGGTTTTCACGACGGAAGCAAGTAATACCAGTGTTGACCAAGACAGACAGCAAAAAATAAGCAGTTATTTAGTTTAAGACAGTGAAAAACTTTAAATAGTGTTTAACATGCAGTACATGACCTAGGACCCTTAACTAAAGTTATTTTACAGTGGAATATACAGAAGTTCTGATGATGTGTCCATAAAGTACTGAAGAAGAAATTGTGGCATACCGACAACACCCATTCTATGCAAATTTTGGTAAAAACAATGAGAACTGGCTACAGGATCAATTAGCAATATTTGACTTAATCTAAAAAAAACTGAGAACTGGCTATAGGATAAATTTAATAAAAAAAAAAAGAGAACTGGCTAAAGGATCAATCAGCAATATTTGACTTAATAAAAAACTGACAACTGGCTATAGGATCAATTAGCAATATTTGACTTAATCAAAATAAAGAGCTGTGCTTTCTGAGCTCATGATACGCCCATCTACTTTGAGGTCTTTTCAAATACATTTGAAATGAAATATGAGACTTTTAATACCATGTTACATGATCAGTTTTCAATATAAAATCAGTCAGCATCTTCAATCTGGCACCAGAGTGTACAAGTCGAGTTGTAATTTCATATGCTGTTAATATAGGTATTATTGCTTGAAAGTGTTATCCAAGGGCCATAACTCTGCACAAAATCATCCAAGGAAATAAAAGGTGCAGACAGGGATATTTTTTAAAAAAGATTACTAAGTCAAGGGGCCTTAACTCTGCACAAAATCAAGCGACTGGAACCAAATTTGAACTTGATCTGCAAATTGAGTTGAGATTGTTCATATTTTCAATAATAGCATAAAACTCTATGAGGAAGGTTAACAGGACACACAGGTACTGTACTATTCTGTTTCCCATGGATATTCTATGATTAAAGCCATGCCTGATTACCAATTGGCAATCTGGCAGTCTGAGTGTCACTCGCTGACCAACTTTGTAATGAGCTATTCTATAGGCGATTTGTAAACTGAAATACACATGCATTTATCAAACATTTATTCACCATCACCATAGACAATAAACACATACAGAAAGCAATCAATGAATTAGTCCAAATGGGACTTAGGCTAGTCCAAATGTGTCTTTGAGGGATGAAAGAGTAAAATTTTAAATACATTTTCTTACCTGTATTTGTTCCACCTGTGATTATCCATGCACCTGTAGTTTTTGCTGCCTTCAGCAGACCTTTACGGAAGACTCTTTTCAGCTTTGGCTGGAGGTCAAAGTTTAGGATACCCCCATGTACAGTTATAAGTAGTTTTGGAAGATCTAGCCCCCACTGTTTCTGGAGTAGTTGTAGGACATGCTCTGCCTTTGTGTCAAAACTGCTGAGTCGCACATACTGTAAATTGTCAAAAGAAACTATGTATTGGAAAACACAGAAAACATAATACCAGTAAGTACATACTGTAAATTGTCAAAAGAAACTATGTATCACAGAAAACATAATACCAGTAAGTACATACTGTAAATTGTCAAAGAATCTATGTATTGGAAAACACAGAAAACATAATATGTTTCTAACCAACATAATACCAGTAAGTACAAATGCATGTTTCACAGAAAACATAATACAGCAAATACAGTAAATTGGGAAACTATGTAAAACAAACTATGTATCGGAAAACACAGAAAACATAATACCAGTAAGTACATACTGTAAATTGTCAAAATGAAACTTATATAAAACAATACAAATAATACTGTAAATGGATAAAACATGTATCAAGAGAAAAGGTACAAATGTAAGAGTCAAAAAACACTGCAAAGCAAATACCAGTAAGTAACATAGAAAGTCAAAGAAAGTGAAAAGGGGATGTTACAGGAGTTTGTCAAAAGAATGGTATCACAGAAAAGTCACAAAACTGAAAGGGTCAAAGAATCTAAGTATTGAGAAAACATCAAAACCAAGTAAGTACTATATGTAAATGCAAAGAGTAATTGGAAAGGAAATCTGTGGATTGTGTTTCATAAACTCGGCAAATAGTAGGTTTTAGGATAGATAGATAAGAGAATACCAGTAAGTAATGTGTCATACAATGTACCCATAGACCAGTTATACATGCATGTTATATAAAACAAGCATATTGGGTAAAACAAACATGTACCGGAAAACAAGAATTAATAAGTAAGTACGACATATCGTATAAATGGGTAACCTATGTAGAATAAAACAACAGTAACGTAAGTAACATACGTGTATATATATAAATAGTAAATGTACCTAAGAAAAACTAAGAAAACATACCAGCAAGTACTGTTTATATAAGATATGGGTACCTGAGAAAGTAAGTTATACATATAAAACAGCGCATACTGAATGGATAAAATGAAGAGAAAAACTACAAAGCAAAGAAGAAACATAGAAAGAAAGACAAAGTGGAAAAGTTATGGCACAACTGTATGGCATCAAAAAATTACCTGAGAATGTGTAATTGTTATAAAACTCGGGCATACTGTGTTTGTGTACCCAACCCTGAATATTAAGTTAAGTTATACATGGTACCTGAAATTGTACGACATACATACATGTACCTAAGAAGTAATTATATACTGCATATTGTATACAAATGTAAGTTATGGCCTGTATGCAAGTTTTTACTACTGTATATATGTACTGAGCTTAAGTTTGGCATACCATTTTGAGAATATAAGTCCCTTAGATAGAAGTTATGGCACGACACATTTAAAATGAAAAATACAGCGACATGTTTCAAGCTCAAATCATTGAAGCACAAACAATACACTCAATTTGAAGAGACATGTAATGAGATTCAGGGCGAATTTAAGACGAGAGAAAATTTCCAATATCACAATATTACAGCACATGTGTAAACCTTGTATCATCCCTTCACCATGTAAGTGGGAATCAGTAAGTTTCTAGCTCACCGTACACCAGGACTACTTACCATTGGTAAGGGACAGTCCCACAATTGCCTCGTTATTTGAAATTTATGGAAATAGAAATGTAAATGGGGCCGACACTGATTTTGAAAATTTATCTAACGTATTTATCCTTGAAAGGGCGCCTGCTCTAATAAGGGCGCCCCTGGATATTTTTTTCATGTAAATCTATTTACTGTTTGAAAAACTTTTACCCTTTTTTTTTTAATAAGTTTAGATTACCAACCAACATCATCATACTTTTTTCTTTTTAGTGCAATAAATATCAACTATACATCTTTTAACTACATTGTAAGCAATACTTTGGATTCTATCGGTGATTTCTTTGATGCAGGGAGGTTGCCATTGACGTTCATCAACAAACAAAATAAAACCAGTGACGTTTTTTTTGTCTTTTCTTAAATACCTGTCCACTAAAATGTATTCACTATCGAAAAAATAATACTTATCGCCATTTTTTTCTACAAAGAAATATGAAAGAAATATACAACTTGTCCAATTATTTGTTTACTCCGTAAGTTTATGAAACTGAATTCTGGTTCGGGATTTCAAGTAAAGCGTTGTCAATCAAACTTCCCATTTTGTCTACTGCTGTCATTTTAAACTGTACGCAATTACCAAAATCTCACATAATACCAGTTTTACACTTTTAATGTCAGAGATTGTACTAAATCAAAGAAATTGTACAAATTGTTGGTTTCAATGAACTTGAAGCATCTGTTTAAGGCATGTATCACTCGTAATGCCTGTTTCCTGATCACGCAGTTCAACAAATTTTGTTACATTGCTTCTTTTCCACTATTAACACATCAGGGAGATTGCAAAGTAATTTAGTCAGTAAAAACAGCTATATACACTGTAGATAACATTGAATAGTGGAGTATTTTACCATTTTTTGCAATGTAATCAAAATGTAATGTAATCAAAATGTGCTTCATGAAAGAAAAAAATGTCAAAATAAGGGCACCCTGTACTCCAATTACCCACGCCCAGTGCCCTTTTTAGGTCAAATACAGTATTTTGTTTTTTATCAGTTTCGAGAGTCATTTATAAACAGAACGTTTGTGCTTTTGAAAATTTAAGTTGTTAATTCAGTTTTTACAGTTTTCCCTAAAATAGAACTGTTGAATCATGAAAAGGAACCGTAACTCTGAACAGGTGTCAATGTGTCCACAAATGACACTTAACCATCGGTGCAGACAGGATGATACTCTCCAGTCTGGTCCTTACGCTGGTACGTGCCCATACATTTAATTGGATATACATCTCATGGCACAGCTTCGCCATTCAATATTCCAATCCAATGAACACTCATTTCTTCCCCTCAACCTGTTTAACTTTGAGATGTCTTTATATAGTAAATCTTTGCACCAACCTGCCTTCGACTGGATACAATCAATTTATTGCATCTTAGCAGGATACAAATTAGGTACATTGAACTAAACAAAGGGAGACGATAATAGAGATGTCATCTTGTCCATTTCTAAATCCGTCCACTTCGCTACTTCGTACATTAAGCATATTTTTCTCTTACAATTAATACAGAGACCAGAATAGTACTGACAAAGATGTCTGTCTAATACTTCCTCAAAAGGATACAGTTCCAATGATGAAGGTAATAAAGTACCGAATGTCAGTACTCCGTCAGTAAATCAAACAGGCTGAGGCAGTTTATTTGAATTTGATGATATAAATAGTAACATCTGTTGACATATAAATACAAGTATTACAGATAATTATGTCTCGCAGTCCCTGCTTTGATATTAAATGTAGCAAAGTATACTTGTAACATACAGTATTAATAAGTATAGGATCAGGGATGTGAATGTATATCAGGCAAGACCCCTATATCCCCATTAAATGTGTCTCCCCATAACAATCAATGATATATATGGTTTAAGGGTAGGGCTATGAATGGTTTTTAAGTTGTAAGTAAAAATGTATATTCTGGGGGTGTAGGAGGGGCGGGATCCCTATACACACCACTGAATAAGTCATAACGATTAATAATATATATGGTTTAAGGGTGGAGCTATAAATAGTTTTTAAGTTATAAGTAACATGAAACTGCTAAAAACGGTATGGCCGGATTGCAAAGTAAAATCTTTTCAGTAAAATGTCTATGTGTTCAGAACTATTTCTTATTAGGTTCATTTTAATTACCTGAAACCAAATGTCAAAATGTTTGAGTACTATTCACCAAAGTCTTTTGTTTATAATTATACAAATATGAAGTCTGTATATCCTTCCATTGCCAAGAATTTACTTCAACCTGAAACTTTGACAAATATCTTGATCTACACCCCATTACTACTTTGATCACCCCCGAAATTCATAAGCCATATAATACAATTGCACTTGTCAGAGGTAACCTACTGGCCAAATATGAAGTCTGTACTCACTCACTCAAAACTAGGTCACACAGCCATAGCCTAGTCATAGGCCTAACTCGATAACTGTCTGTGCTCAAATGGATAAACAGGTCCCAGTACATGCTCTAATGGGTACCAGACCACCAGGTACGGGACAAATAAGTTTACAGAAGGCCTTCAACACTTAAATGCATAATAAATTTCCTTCATTCAAAATAAATTTTAAGATCAATAACAAACTTTTTTTAACAAATTTTTTCCAATGGCAGAATTTTTTTATTATCATTTTTGTTCGGATTTCAGAATAGTCTAATAAAATATAACAAATCGCTATACGTATCATATCAAGAGCCAAACATCGTGATACATATCATTGTAAATGTTGACCGGAAACTTGCTTAGCAATCCGAACAAAAATGTATATTCCGGGTGTGGGGCAGGACCCCCACATACACCACTGAATGTGTTTTCCAATAACAATAAATAATATATATGGTTTAAGGTTGGGGCTGAGAACAATTTTTAAGTTATAAGTAAAAATATATATTTCAGATGGTGGGGCAAGACGCCCAATGACCCCCATACACCAGACAGACAGATAGACAGACAGATAGATATACATGCAAAGAGATCAGACAGACTCGGAGAAGTACAAGTTATAATCTGACAGTCTCGGAGCTTTTCAAGGTGTGATCTCACAGACTCCGAGCTTTTCAAGCTGTGATCTCACAGACTCCGAGCTTTTCAAGGTGTGATCTCACAGACTCCAAGTTTTTCAAGGTGTGATCTCACAAACTCCGAGCTTTTCAAGCTGTGATCTCACAGACTCCGAGCTTTTCAAGCTGTGATCTTTCTAACTTCATAGTACAGTATAAGCTCTATCTTTTTCTGGCAAAGGGACATTCTGTAATTTAACTACCCTAGCTGTCTAATTGTACAGGATTTATTTAATGTTTAAGTAATGGTATAAACATACATTTTTTTTTAAATCTGAATTTGAGAGCAATATAGTAAACTTTTCATACAACTACAAACAAAAACATGTAAATCACAATGCACTGAGAATAATAATAAAAAAAATCACAATGTAAATAAAAAAATCACGATGTAAATAAAAAAAATCACGATGTAGAATAATAAGAAGAAAAGTTACAGCTCGGTTTACTTCAGACCCTTCTTAAATTTTTGGTACAGGAACCATGATGGAAAATCAGAAATAAAATTCCACAAACCTGTGCCTTGCTTGGATGCGGGGCTCCCTGAAACTCAATAGTACCATAAGAATCGGTGGGTCTTGTCTCGGTGTGGCTATAGGGGTGCCACCTCTCTGGTTGGGTTGGAGCATCTAACTCTCGTAACAAACTTCCATGCCAGGGTTGGGGTCGTCCACAGCAACATCTAGTTAAAGATAAACATGTACATTAAAAAACATTTATGATAATTTACATACTTCTGCTATACTAGTCCAGAGAATTTCATTAGCTGTTTTGGGGTCTGCTTCCCAATGCAAAAATGGTTTGTATACCCATCCCCCGACCCCACAACTTTACTCAAAGGTTTATCAACTATAATGTTGTAACATATCTGAAGCAGGAAAAACAACTTTACTCAAAGGTTTATCAACCTTAAAGCTGAACAACGAAGATAAAAAGCTTTTGAACTTTTAATAAAAAAAAATGTGTGTTGAAAAAAATGTTTTGAAACATTCCTACTTCATATCCTCATACAGCTGACATATTTGTAATTGTTTCTCTGCAAAATCAAGTCCCACAGCAGATATAAAAGGCGAATTATTACATTGGTCTTCATTGTATATCTGTATTCGCAATGCGAAACAGTGAAGTTTTCAGGCGTACACTGTTTACCAGGAACAAACATGGCTCAATGACCTAATGACAGTAGGAAGCAGATCGCCTTGTTTATGTTTGGAAACGGACTTGATCTTTGGAAAGTGGAATAACTTTAGGATTTACTATGGATGAATTAACCATTTCTGTGTTTGCTGCTGTTTGTACGTTGCTGAAAACTTCAGCTGTATGGGGATATAAAGTGGGAATGTTTCAAAACATTTTTTTTCAACACACATTTTTTTTCATTAAAATTTAGAAGTTTTTTATCTTTGTATTTCAGCTTTAAAATTACAAGATATCTGAAGCAAGAAAGACAATTTTACAACAAGGTTTATCAACCTTAATATTACAAGATATCTGAAGCAGAAAAGATAACTTTACACAAAGGTTTATCAACCTTAATATTACAAGATATCTGAAGCAGGAAAGGTAACTTTAAACAAAGGTTTATCAACCTTAATATTACAAGATATCTGAAGCACAAAAGATAACTTTACTCAAAGGTTTATCAACCATAACATTACAAGACATCAGAAGCAGGAAAGATAACTTTACTCAAAAGTTTATCAACCTTAATATTACAAGATGTCTGAAGCAGCAAAGACAACTTTACACAAAGGTTTATCAACCACAACATTACAAGATATCTGAAGCAGCAAAGACAACTTTACACAAAGGTTTATCAACCACAACATTACAAGATATCTGAAGCAGCAAAGACACCTTTACACAAAGGTTTATCAACCTTAATATTACAAGATATCTGAATCAGCAAAGACAACTTTACAAGACATCTGAAGCAGGAAAGACAATTTTACAACAAGGTTTATCAACCTTAATATTACAAGATATCTGAAGCTTTATCAACCTTAATATTAAAAGATATCTGAAGTAGCAAGAACAACTTTAAACCAAGATTTATGAACCTTAATATTACAAAGATATCTTAAGCAGCAAAGAACTTTACACAAAAGCTTATCAACATCAAAGCTGAGCTAGGAAGATAAAAAGTTTTTGAACTTTGAATGAAAAAAATGTGTAATGAAAAAAATGTTTGAAACATTCCCACTTCATCTCCCCACATAGCAGACATATTTGTAACACATTTGCAACGGTAGTTAGACAATGATGACTGATTTTGCAAACTCGCCTTTTTGTATCAGGTATGGGGCCTGTTTCTATTCAGAAAACTGAACAAATATGGATACCAGTGGAAGTAAAACACAAGGGATGGTTCAAAAACTATATCATTATTTTTTTTAAATTTGACTGAATTGGTTTACAAGTTGAGATAACAGCTTTAAGTGATGTTTTAGAAGATGTTGAGAAGTGTTCAAAACACAATTGACTCATATGTCATTGAAGGTGAATGCAAAAGAGACAATAAACTACAAATTTCTAGTGCGCCATCACCATAGTGGAGGGCACCTGTCGCTTACTTCAAACGGAAATGTCTAGACATTTTCACATATCAATCTCCCAGCATATGTAAGTATATAACAGAGACAAATGGTTAATTTTTGCTGATACATCATTACGCAATAGACTTATCTGACACAGTGTCACATCAGTACATCTGTTCATTTCAGAAGATTTACGGGGTTGAACTTATCAAATCTAATTCAAAATTTAAATAACTGTGGGTGTTATATATTATCCTTGTTTGTACTTTCCATGATCTTAAATGAAATTGACTAGTCCAGAATGAAAACGTCTGTCTGTCTGTCTGTCCATCCTCCCCTCCCCCTCTCTCTCTCTCTCTCGCATTTTTTTTAATGTATCCTAAATACTAGGCTAGTATGCGTAAGCACAAAAGGATTCAGCCTAAACCCCACCCCTTTGAAAATTTTCTAGATCAGGCACTATTGTATGTCTGTATGCATACATCTCTCTCTCTCTCTCTTTCTCTCTCTCTCACACATAAAAACTCAAATATTAATGAAAATCTTACATGATTATTAATTTGAAAGACCACCTCCAAGTGATATGTAATTGTATTCAAATGTCATTTACTAAAAAATGATAAATCTGGAAATTTTTTCAATTACAAGACAAATAAATGATTCAAGTTTAACCTTTTGTTTTTTGTTTTGTTTTGTTTTTCTTTTCGTAAAATGCCCCTCAAAGAAAGTCTCCTTCATTTTTGGCTTGTCACCAAGAAACAATGACGTGTCATAAAGTTTGACCAATGATAAACATTTCAAATGGTAAAAGCTCAGTAAAAACAATTCTGTTTGAACACACGCACACACATGCCCGCACACGTGTGTGTGTGCACACACATGCAAACACACAACACAAGGCTTATAGGGTTTTTTTATTTTTAATTGTTTCTAACCATCGGAATCCTATAAATACAAATTCCCATTTTTGTTACAGCAGTTAAGCCCTGTCCAGTCGGAATATTCCATGCATTTTGTTACCAAAATTTATTGTAATTTTACTGGCATATTTTGTGAAGTTATTGATGTGGAAATGTAAAGAACAAAACACAATATTTTTGTCAATAGATTACTATGACAAATATTTTGATAGATATGACAACTCATATTGTATTCCGTTAAAGGCTAGATCCAAATTATTGCAAAAGATGCTTAAGGGAGAGAACCTTGGGATATAAAAACTTGAAACTGTGACATTAATACAGACAATGTCTTTCTGTTCTCATAATTTACAAGTTGTTCCTTTTTAGTAATATTAGAAAACAAAAGGTAAGTGGATAAAACTCAGTTATACAAAAGTACTTAAATAAACCTACATGTACCTATCTACCACTAGGACTAACACTGACAGACTTGAGAAAAGACCTATATGTACCTATCTACCACTAGAACTATCACTGATAGACTTAAAAAAGATCTACATGTACCTATCTACCACTAAGACTGTCACTGACAGACTTAAAAAAGATCTACATGTACCTATCTACCACTAGGACTGACATTGATAGACTTAAAAAAGATTTACATGTACCTATCTACCACTAGAACTATCACTGACAGACTTAAAAAAGATCTACATGTACCTATCTACCACTAGAACTATCACTGACAGACTTAACAAAGATCTACATGTACCAATCTACCACTAGGACTATCATTGATAGACTTGAGAAAAGATCTTCATGTACCTATCTACCACTAAGACTGTCACTGACAGACTTAAAAAAGATCTACATGTACCTATCTACCACTAGGACTGACATTGATAGACTTAAAAAAGATCTACATGTACCTATCTACCACTAGGACTGACATTGATAGACTTGAGAAAAGATCTTCATGTACCTATCTACCACTAAGACTGTCACTGACAGACTTAAAAAAGATCTACATGTACCTATCTACCACTAGGACTGACATTGATAGACTTAAAAAAGATCTACATGTACCTATCTACCACTAGGACTGACATTGATAGACTTAAAAAAGATCTACATGTACCTATCTACCACTAGGACTATCATTGATAGACTTGAGAAAAGATCTACATGTACCTATCTACCACTAGGACTATCATTGATAGACTTGAGAAAAGATCTACATGTACCTATCTACCACTAGGACTATCATTGATAGACTTGAGAAAAGATCTACATGTACCTATCTACCACTAGGACTATCATTGATAGACTTGAGAAAAGATCTACATGTACCTATCTACCACTAGGACTATCATTGATAGACTTGAGAAAAGATCTACATGTACCTATCTTCCACTAGGACTATCATTGATAGACTTGAGAAAAGATCTTCATGTACCTATCTACCATTAGGACTATCATTGATAGACTTGAGAAAAGATCTACATGTACCTATCTACCACTAGGACTATCATTGATAGACTTGAGAAAAGATCTACATGTACCTATCTACCATTAGGACTATCATTGATAGACTTGAGAAAAGATCTACATGTACCTATCTACCACTAGGACTATCATTGATAGACCTGAGAAAAAATCTACATGTACCTATCTACCACTAGGACTATCATTGATAGAGTTGAGAAAAGATCTACATGTACCTATCTACCACTAGGACTATCATTGATAGACTTGAGAAAAGATCTACATGTACCTATCTACCACTAGGACTATCATTGATAGACTTGAGAAAAGATCTACATGTACCTATCTACCACTAGGACTATCATTGATAGACTTGAGAAAAGATCTACATGTACCTATCTACCACTAGGACTATCATTGATAGACTTGAGAAAAGATCTACATGTACCTATCTACCACTAGGACAGTCATTGATAGAAATGGAATTACTATATTGTTGATATAAATTGATTCAATATCATAATAGTCTTTTGCGACAGGCTACACAGCAATATATTTTTAAATTTGATGTAACAAGAAGCAAACATACTGTAAGTATTTGTTTGCAGTTATACCATATCTACCAGTACACTGTGAACCTCGATAATTACCATACAATGTTATCAACATCAAATTTTTCATATCAGTTATTACAATATGGAAGCATAGAGTCAAATTTGTTTTCCTTTTGAAGCTTTCATCTTCAATAACCATCAGGAGTATTTAAAACAATTAAAAGTTCACAGACATACGCTCAAAATCTACTTAAACTGAAATATTCTTTCTCTCGAATGCTTCATTAGGACAGGTTCTGGTGTACATCTTACAAGATTCTCCATATTTATCTGCCCGTTTATAAATGTTTTATTTGTCCCTTGGAAGAAGACAACAGCTTCCAAATTAAACAATTTCCCATTAAGAATAACACAAGGCCATTATTGACATGATAACAAATATTTTATGTCCAAAACTCCAAATACAATCTCTTCATTCTCAAATATCGGTAACAGTTCTATGTCACCATTGTGGTAGCAAAGTAAATGCAATTTCATCTACATTTATTAATTTTTCATTACGGTCCGTGTCTGTACACCAAATTGGGAATTTTTTTTTCATAAAAAACTAACATGTATTTTGCATTGGAAATGGGGCTGAATGTCCGGTAAGTGAATACTATAGATAAAGGCCTGTCTTTGCTGTCAGAAGCAGTTATGACATTGACCTTCGACCTTGAATATTAAGCAGCATCATGCATAACCATATACCTTCCTTCACCATTGTGCTAGCTATGTTTGAATTAAGGAATGTTTTTATGTTTTTAACATAAATGATATAACATTGTTGCATTCCAGACATATTCCATGAATTGAGCTACCTAGATATTCCCTAAATTATGATCTAGTTCATCAACATACCTGCTGGAATCTCGTGGACTGCGTATGAATTTTGTACACTCTCGTTTGCAAAATGTCTTTTCAATCCATGACTTCTGGTTCTGTCAAGAAGAAAAAATGTAAAATAATTAGAAAGTTGTTATGCTGTAATTCTGAAATATTGATTTAAGGTCTTATAACAGTAAGTATGAAGGAACAAAGTCTACAACAATACAGATATAGCTGATCAATGAAAAAACATTTCCTCTTTCTGGGACCTAGATAACTACAAACGTTGACCACATTGATTCATAAAGCAATGTGATATACAGAAACCTGATGACAAGGAAAGAAATCATCACTGACTAAACTCCCAGTGGATCTAGTTACAGCTGCTGACAAATACAGAATCCTATTACCTGCTTAGTGTAGAAATATATAAATGACAAACAAATGAAGAAATGACAGGGTTCAAACACTACAGTCAATGAAAATAATTTTTCAAGCACTTTTCATGAACTTTCATTGGTTATGTTTAAGCTATCTAGGTCTTGCAAGCCACATTGAAACATAAAAATACACTGTCTACATGGTCCCTTTGACAGTTCAATGGCAAACTTCAAAGTGCCACTGAAGATTAATACTTAACACTTAAAGTGTTCCTGAGGTACAGCAAGCTAGAAATGCTTTACCTAAAATCAATATGCTGGGTCAAAATTAATCTATCATCTTTTCAAGAATTTAAGCATTTATCATTGATTTCAAGCACTTTTCAAGGGTACTGTATTATTGTTTTTAAGCACTTTTCAAGGACTAACTCTATATTCAAGCACTTTTCAAGGGTACTGTATTATTGTTTTTAAGCACTTTTCAAGGACTAACTCTATTTCAAGCACTTTTCAAGGGTACTGTATTATTGTTTTTAAGCACTTTTCAAGGACTAACTCTATATTCAAGCACTTTTCAAGGGTACTGTATTATTGTTTTTAAGCACTTTTCAAGGACTAACTCTATATTCAATCACTTTTCAAGGGTACTGTATTATTGTTTTTAAGCACTTTTCAAGGACTAACTCTATATTTAATCACTTTTCAAGAGTATTATTGTTTTTAAGCACTTTTCAAGAACTAACTATCTGTGCGAACCATGAATGACAAACTTCCTGGAATTTATTTCTCTTCACTACAGACAGTATTATGTCATAACAATGATCAAATCTATATATAGCTCTAGTCATTAAACGACCAAATTAAATTCAGTTTGAAAAGTGACAAACAAAAAGTAACGATCATGAATTTGAGGAAAGACTTAGTTGGAGTTAGGTCAAATTCTTGCTAGATTAGGTGTAAATTGAATTTCATGGAAACGAAAAAGATTAAAAAAAAGTCTGGACATTAAAATCTGTTGGTGAAATTACATAACTAAAGACCTTCGCTACAGACTAATGTCAATGTAAAGAGAAGTTTTTATTGATCATTATATACCATGACACAGGTTAAATACAACTCAGAACTCCCATATCAAATACAAAATGAAGGGAACAAGTCACTACAGCAGTGGATCCAGGATTTTTTTAACGGGGGATTTAGTATTAACCTCAACAATATCACAGAATTATGTATCAATAGTAATGCACAAAACTGTGCATGTGACCTGGAACAATGGGTCTACAGGACTGGATAATAACTAATATTGTTATAAAATATTAACACAGTGGCGTAGGAAGTAAATAAAATATGGGGGGGGGGCAACTTTTTATTCCAAATATTTTTCCAAGTAAAGACAAAATTGCCTTTTGATTATGCAATAAATATTTACAACAATAGGTTATCAAGAAATTTTTATAAAGTCCTCCCCCTTGAATCCGCCAATGCACTATCTATATGTTAAGATCTCTCTCTTTCTCTCTCTCTCTCTCTCTCTCTTTGTGTTTGTACTACTTACAATGATTGTTAGTATTTAAATCAGATTTCATTTGAGACTTTCTGAAAAAGATCTCTATCTCTATCTCTCAATGACAAACTGACATTAATATACAGATAATTATTTCTCCTGTAGAAATTAATAAAAATAAACAATTAAAAAAATAAATAAATAATTAAAGAAATAAACAGAATTAATTCAAAATTCTGAAAAAGCTAGAATTTTATCAGCACAGATGAACTAAATAGACAATTTCACCTTTTCTCACCTGCCCTGAGGAACAATAAGAATAGATAAAAAAAACGCTTTTTTGACAGTCATAGGTGTGTTGAATGTAATTTAGCTATAAATATTGGTTCAAATGGCTAAAAATAATCTTTTTTGAGATTTGTCCCAAGTCAACCAGCATAGATAAGAAAGACATGCCCAGTCAGCTTGATCTATAAAGTGTAATTTGTAAGTAATCTGCAGTGTATGTTGCCTTAAGGTAAAATTCAACTCTCAACTTTCTCATTCATTTTAGTGAAATGATGACTAATTAAAATGTAAAATTAAATTCTTCCAATACAGGTAAAAAAATATTTTATCTATTTTTATTATAACCCAGATACCACATAACACTTCCTTTATACAGTAAAGTACAAATGTATATTAATGAACAAAATAATATGTTGTTTTATGTTGAAACAACCAAATTACAGTCAGTAAAACCATTTTTCTAACCAATGTATAAAATTAAAAGAGAGACAATGAAGACAAATGTTTTGCCCTATGACTCACTTTGGTAATGACTCATATTGCATCACTGTATACAATGATATTTTCACTGCTGTTTAATTTTCGTGATTTTTCACCCTTGGGTGAGAGGGCAAATTTAAAATGAAAGCAAAATTTTCAAGCAAATTAAATGATGTAAGATACATATCACCTTCATGAATTGAGGTTAAGGTTACATTTAAGAGGTGGTGTATACATTTATGTCTTTTGTTGTAATAGGGGAAAATAACCAGGAGCAAAATTGCAGGTGTACAGTATGCCATTAGGGGAGCGGTAATTGTCAGGTTTTATATAGTATGTCATTAGGGGAGCGGTAATTGCCAGGTGTACAGTATGGCATTAGGGGAGTGGTGATTGTCAGGTTTTATACAGTATGCCATTAGGGGGAGCGGTAATTGCCAGGTGTACAGTATGCCATTAGGGGAGTGGTAATTGTCAGGTGTACAGTATGCCATTAGGGGAGTGGTAATTGTCAGGTTTTATACAGTATGCCATTAGGGGGAGCGGTAATTGCCAGGTGTACAGTATGCCATTAGGGGAGTGGTAATTGTCAGGTGTACAGTATGCCATTAGGGGAGCGGTAATTGCCAGGTGTACAGTATGCCATTAGGGGAGCGGTAATTGTCAGGTGTACAGTATGGCATTAGGGGAGTGGTAATTGTCAGGTGTACAGTAAGTCATTAGGGGAGCGGTAATTGCCAGGTGTACAGTATGCCATTAGGGGAGTGGTAATTGTCAGGTTTTATACAGTATGCCATTAGGGGGAGCGGTAATTGCCAGGTGTACAGTATGCCATTAGGGGAGTGGTAATTGTCAGGTTTTATACAGTATGCCATTAGGGGGAGCGGTAATTGCCAGGTGTACAGTATGCCATTAGGGGAGTGGTAATTGTCAGGTGTACAGTATGGCATTAGGGGAGTGGTAATTGTCAGGTGTACAGTAAGTCATTAGGGGAGCGGTAATTGCCAGGTGTACAGTAAGTCATTAGGGGAGCGGTAATTGCCAGGTGTACAGTATGCCATTAGGGGAGCGGTAATTGTCAGGTATACTGTATGGCATTAGGGGAGCGGTAATTGCCAGGTGTACAGTATGGCATTAGGGGAGCGGTAATTGCCAGGTTAACAGTATGTCATTAGGGGAGTGGTAATTGTCAGGTTTTATATAGTAAGTCATTAGGGTAGCAGTAATTTCAGGTGTACAGTATGTCATTAGGGGAGTGGTAAATGCCAGGTTAACAGTATGTCATTAGGGGAGCGGTAATTGCCAGGTGTACAGTATGGCATTAGGGGAGCGGTAATTGCCAGGTTAACAGTATGTCATTAGGGGAGTGGTAATTGTCAGGTTTTATACAGTAAGTCATTAGGGTAGCAGTAATTTCAGGTGTACAGTATGCCATTAGGGGAGCGGTAATTCTCAGGTTTTATATAGGATGTTTTTAGGGTAGCGGTAACTGCCAGGTTTTATATAGTTTGTCATTAGGTGAGTTGTAATTGCGAGGTGTACAGTATGCCATTAGGGGAGCAGTAATTGCCAGGTGTATAATATGTTATTAGAGGAGTGGTGATTGTCAGGTTTTATACAGTATGCCATTAGGGAGAGCGGTAATTACCAGGTGTACAGTATGCCATTAGGGGAGCAGTAATTGCCAGGTGTATAATATGTTATTAGAGGAGTGGTGATTGTCAGGTTTTATACAGTATGCCATTAGGGGAGCGATAATTGCCAGGTGTACAGTATGCCATTAGGGGAGCGGTAATTGTCAGCAAAAAATAAATAAATATTAAAAAGATATAAATACAAATAAGTTTCATTGCATGAGATCCAATACAATGAAAAAGATTATGAAACAATAACCAAATTTCCAAACTTTCTTATGCTGTCAAGCAGCCATGGTTATAAACTACACCAAACAGAAATATATACCATTATCAGTCTTAAATATATACCATTATCAGTCTTAAATATATACCATCATCAGTCTTAACTACATACCATTATCAGTCTTAACTATATACCATTATCAGAATCAAATATATACCATTAGCAGTCTTAAATATATACCATTATCAGTCTAAATTATATACCATTATCAGAATCAAATATATACCATTATCAGTCTTAACTATATACCATTATCAGTCTTAACTATATACCATTCTCAGTCTTAAATATATACCATTATCAGTCTAAATTATATACCATTATCAGAATCAAATATATACCATTATCAGTCTTAACTAGTAACTCCAGTAAAATAATTGTTTTTAGAACCAGTCAAATACTGTTATATTCTTTGATCTGTTTTTCATGATTTAACATATGCCATTTATCTGCCTGTCAAAACAAAGATTACAAAACACACAGAACAATTACTTATGCAGTACTGACTCATGAAACCTACAGCCATGAACAAATGGCTTATCTCTACATGGTTGCATGAGACCATGGGTAGGGAAGAGTATAGTGATTCCAGACTGTGGTTTTATTTCAATGGTATTCCTATAAAGGCCTTTAAAACATAAACTTTGTTAACTTTTTATAATGAATAAATCTTCCTCGTAAGGGTCACCTGTCTATAATGGCAACTTTTACTTGTTCCCATGTGTGGCCTTTTTAGACAAGTTTGACTATACAAAAGTTACAAAAGTTCTGAGATAATTCTCATCCTTATAACACCATTTAACAGATTCTACAGTACTTTGTACTATAGAAAACAAAACATGTTTCTCATCCTTACAACACCATCTAACAGCTTCTACAGTACTTTGTACTATAGAAAACAAAACATGTTTCTGGGATTGTCAAGTTTGTTTACAAAACATGTTATTTTTCACAATTCAGTTGATGTGATTTCTCAATAAATCCTGACCAAAATTGACAGCAATAATATCAACCTATCATATCAATATTTACTTCACATACATGTCATTTTACAAGATATTAATTATTAATTGAGAGCTGTCTATTACAATGTAGAAATAAGCTGTCATTTAACGCCAATGTAAATATGTACACCCTCTAGGCATAATATTGTTGCAGGCATGGTTGTAATACTAAACACTTTATTATGCATTTAGATACGTCATAAAATGACCGCAGTCTGTTCTCAGTCATCTTGTTTTCTCATAATGACAACTGTTTTTTGTGTGATGGGCACACATTTTTTCAATTTTGTTTTTAAGTTTTCTTTACCATTTAAACAAAATATATATCGATTTTATTGGTTTATCAATTTACCTATTTTTCATTCATTAAATATTTATTTTATCTCCATCTTACTTGTTTCTTTCATCATTATTATATTTGAAGCATAATTTCCATTTCTTTTATTCTGTTTTTACACATTGGTTTGTTTCTTTACCATATTTGAATGTTGTTTTGCCCCACAATTAGCTTTTTGTTAAATAGTGGCAGCCAACCACTATCAGCTAACCCCATTACAATGTAAAAGCCCAATGGCTTTCTGCAAGTAAACTGGATAATTTTCTCACAAAAGCAGCTTAAGTTCCAATGGGGCCCCAACCTTAGCTGATCAGAGGAGAGAGATTTCATGATATAAAGTGTGATGCTCTAACCACTCTAGAGACCCCCTGTACATAGTAATACAATATGCATGTTTGATCAGTACCACATCTTACAGCTACCAGTTACAAGTACATGTATATAATTGTCTAATTATCCATAATGTAGTTTAATCTTTTCATCTGGAGTTACATCATCCCACCACTAACCATCATAATTCAGTTGCTCCAACCTCAGGTTTAATGATTAATTTCTATTTCAGTTTTCCAGAATTATACTCTTAATTTTCAACTTTTTGAATTGTGAAAATAAAATCTGTATTTCATTTTCAAGATTCAGTTCATTGCTAAAACATATACAACAATTTGCACATGAGCATAAGGGCCCTAGGATGTGTTACACTGGTGCTTGTCTCTATACAAACTTACTGACTTTTACTCTCATATTTCCATTAACAATGATTCACACTGCAGAGTTGCTATATATGCATTTAAAGATTAAAGTCTTACAGGAAATGTTTGTCCATAAAATGTCCCCACTACTACAGGTGTAATTACATTATGTAAGCATGTCCTGTTTAGCATTCAGACTTTATCTCACACAAAGGTTATCTAAGGTATATAACAAGATTAAAAGAGAAATTATTTCCAGAGAAAAAAATTATAGACTTTTATATTTTGAGTACAGTTATCCATAATCATTTTCTCCTAACATACAATGTTATGATGACAAACCGAAAAATCAAAATTCAAAATCAACCACTGGATATAAAAAGATTTGCCAGGAAAAGCAAGAGCTCATTGAAACAAAGGATTTATGACAAGGAGATATAACTTGGATATAAGGGTTGTAGGAGCACACTTCTTGTAAATGACCCTTAATCTATCTAGAAGGTATATATGCATAAAAAATATAAATGAGTCTGGGCGAAGAAATGACAAGGTATGACCCAGATGAAGTAATTGTAGAATGATGAATTTACAGAATGAAGAACAGACATAACATGGAGAGAGATACATGTAGAGAAGGGGAAAGAGAGACAGACAGAGAGAGACAAAGAGACACAGAGATAGGGATACAGACAGAGAGAAAAGGTAGAATGATGGATGTACAGACTGAAGAACAAAGAGAGACACAGACAGACAGATATACAGAGAGAGAGAAAAGGTAGAATGATGGATGAACAGACTAAAAGACAGAGAGAGACACAGACAGACATACAGAGAGAGGGATACAGAGAGAGAGAAAAGGTAGAATGACGGATGTACAGACTGAAGAACAAAGAGAGACACAGACAGACAGACATACAGAGAGAGGGATACAGACAGAGAGAAAAGGTAGAATGATGGATGTACAGACTAAAAGACAGAGAGAGACACAGACAGACAGACATACAGAGAGAGGGATACAGAGAGAGAGAAAAGGTAGAATGATGGATGTACAGACTGAAGGACAGACGCTACAGAGAGACAGACAAAGAGAGACAGGCAGAGAGAGAGAGAGAGAGAGAGAGAGATAGATTGAGAGAGAGAGACAGACAGACAGACAGACAAAGAGAGAGAGAGAGCAAGGAAAGATACAATGAGAGATATACAGAGAGGCAGACAGACAGAGAAATGAACTTATTATCTAGTTTATATCATTCTGTCTTAATAATAGCAGAAAATTGTATAAAAATAGAATTCTCCTGTAAAATTGTTGCAGTAAAAATATCAAAATGACAATGGTGAGATCGCCTAGAGACTATATGCCCTGCGTGTATGACACACTGACCCTCGTCTTATGACTAAATCTGTCATCTTGAATGTACATCAGCTGACAACTCTGTGGTCCACATTTCCACGTACGCCTGGAGTAATATTTTCACAATTACCTCATAAAAATGACAATGATCCATTCTTAATAGGATCAATAATAATAAAGTTCTTTCAAAGACTCAAAAAACGATCCCCACACTTCTTTTTTACCAAACATAGTTTGGTTACATGGACATTTAAACCAATGTATAGCTAACCCTGTGAATAATAAAATCTCTGATATTGCATACAAAAACCTAAAAATAAAATTTCTCACTCAAAATTATCCCTCTTTTACCAATTTTATGATAGCAAACTTGCAAGTAATAAAGACATAAAACGGTAATTGTGGAGACCCTATAATATCAAAACACTTTTCAGTTTTACTTTTTTAGATATACAATCAGTACTTACGAATTTTATGAGCATTTGAAAGTTTATTAAATATAAAAAAGATAAAAAGTGTCAATCAATCCAAAAACATTTATCCCCTGTATATGAGACAAGCTGAATTTACATGTATAATTACAACAGGAATTTTTACTTTTTTGTGAAAATTGAGGTTATACTTTGGTACTGTTAATAGTATTTCAAAGATATAGTTTTACAAAGGAGTCCAAAACAAAATGCTCCAGGCCATCGTTTTTGACAATGGGACTCATCAGTTGAGCTTGAATTTAATATAGATATATTTCCCAAAGAAAATGTGGTAGCATACAAGGTCAAATCATAGATCTTAATCCCTCTAAGAGCACCAACTGTAAAAATGAATATCTTAGCTTTTGGGAACTTACGAATTTAAATGGTAGTATCTAAGTGTAGTATTTAAATGGTCGTATCTAAGTGTAGTATTTAAATGGTAGTATCTAAGTGTAGTATTTAAATGGTCATATCTAAGCAAAGTATTGCTTTAGTATAAAATAACCAGCTGGTACCGAAATACCAGATACTTGGATAAACCACACAACCAAAAACAGACAGGGATAAACCACACAACCAAAAACAGACAGGGTTAAAACCACACAACCAAAAACAGACGGGTTAAACCACACAACCAATATAACAGATCAGGGTTAAAACCTCACACCAAAATACAGGACTGGGTTTAACCATCACAACCATAAAAACAGTCTGGCTATAATCCACATCACCAAAAACAGACAGGGTTAAAACACACAACCAAAACAGTCAGGGTTAAACCACACAACCAATATTACAGACTTGGGTTAAAAACACACTACGATAAAGTCTGGGTTCAAATCCACATCAACCGTAAATATGTAGAAGGCTTAAAACAGAGTCCTATTGTTGATTAAAGTAATGCTGGTCCTTTTGTGCATCTGTAATTTTAGCATGTACAAATTGTTTTTAGGTAAGAATTCTGGGTTAGGAAATGAGATGGTGTCAGCCTACTGGCGTGTCTGAGTTATCATGATGACTGCAGTAGTGGCAATTGGGTGTTGCGGCCTGAGTGGAGGTGGGTAGTGCGTGTTTTGAGGGTGTTTATGGTATTGGTGGGTTCTGAGGTGCACCTCGTCACATGCGGTATGTAGGCCCGACAGGGAGTAGAGGGAAGTGCCAGTAAGCAAACAAGCAGGACAGACAGTAAAGCGACAAGGAACCGAGATCCGGAACCGAGGCTCAACGTTTAAGAGAGGTGTAGACAACTAGCGAAGTAACGGACACGAGAGGGCGTACACGGGAGGAAGCAGTAAGAACCGACCGGCAAGTGGAACAACGATTAAGTAACTGCAGGGCGCGAGGAGAAGACAGATCACTGCGTAGGAGTTAGTCGTAGTACGTGAAGTCGACATGAACAGTAGTCAAGTAACCGACAGGGAAAAAGGGAGAGGAACGCAAAGACTAACCGTAACAGTAAGGCGAACACGTGGGAGTAAAGTGCGTCAGAAGGTGCGCCGCCGGCAGAAGTCGCACGTAGGGAGGTACTGAGACGTAAAGGAAAGGAGGAGAGCGCAGACCAAACGGAAGGTCAGGCAAGAGAAGAAAGAAACGTACAGTAACAGTTCAGAGCACTAATACAGTTACAGTGGGTATAGGACAGAGGACAAGAAGAAGACCAGGGTCACCGGCGCAACAACGTGCGAACGTAAAAAGTAGTAAGAACAGAAAAGCTCGAGTAGAACAAGCAGAAGTGTAACACACGGGTCAGCAGGTGTAAACAGCAAGGGCAAAGGAGACGGAACGGAAGGTGGGGGCGGTGGGGGGGAAAAGTGTAGAGACAAGTACCGTAGTAGAAGAAAGACAAGTAGCGTGAGAAAGGAATAAAAGAGACGTAGTACCAAAAGAATGAGACATACAGTAGAACCGACGGTGAGCCAAAGTAAGAGAAGGAGACAGTAGCAAACGAGGTAGAGACGAGAGAGAAGTACGAAACACAACAAGTAGAGGAGTTAAAGAGTCGAAGTAAGACGGACGCGCCAAAGAAAGTCGTACAGACACCGACAGAAGAAACACCGTAGGCAGAACGTAGTAAGAAGGAGTAATAGTGGTGTAGCGGGAAACACAGTTGAGCATGTCAGGAGTAACAGGACACACCGAAACAACGTCAACGAGCATAGAACACACGTAGCGACCCCCGTAGTAGTCACGAAAAGTAGCAGCACACAAGAAGAGACGGTGAAGAGAAAACGACCCGCGCGAGAGAGTGTCGAGATGGTAGTGAGTAAGTGAAACCACGAACACAGAGTCGGGAGGAGTAGCAACGAGGCGGCGTAGGGACCGCGCGGTCCAAGGCCCGTGCACCCCAAGAAGGGAAGGAAACCGTAGAAGGAAGTTGGAGTCAAAAGAAAAGGGTCGGACCGTTACGAGAACAACGTAGAGGACGTAGAGAAGAAGACAGGTAGGAAAGGCGGGCACCAGCGTAACAAGAAAAGGTAGTAGATAAGAGTAGTAGTAAGTAACAGACGCAAAAAAGGTAGGTGACACGTCAGCAGAGAGTGTGAAAACGACGACGAGGACACAACTAGGTAAAGTAGAGAGTAAGTAGTAAGAGCGCGAGTAGTAGGTGTAGAAGTTAAAACCGTACGAGACACTCGAAGACAAGAAGGTAAAGACCGTACGCGTCGCATAAGTCGTAGCTAGAAACACGTTCAGTACAACGTAAGTCGAGAGAGTAGTTGTAACATGTCGCGTACGTGACGTGACGTGACCAAGTGACGTAGAAGTACACACGTTAACGGGGTCAGGACCAAAAAAACGTACGAAAGGACCGGAGAGAGGAAGTACAGGTCGGGAGGTCGACAGTCCGGAAGCACGGGATGATGAGTAGAAAGGACAAGAGCAGTCTGAGTGAAGTGTAAAGAACTGGTGTCGTAGGTACGAGAAAGCGACAGGTAGACAAAAGTGGACGAAGATACTACAACGAAAGGGAGAAGACAGAGAACGGAGGGGAAGATGCGGGTCAGTCAAGTACAGCGTACGCTGAAACAGGGAAAATAGAGAACGGAACAAAGAAGAAGAGCAGGGTAGATGTGAGAGGTAACCAAGCGTAGATAGCTAGCCCCGTACGATAGAACTCGAGTGCACGAAGCGAGAAAAAGGAGTCAGCGGGTCAACAGTCGTCTAGTGAAGGAGAAGACCCCGTAGCGTAGTCAGTTAGCCCACACCCCCCAAAGGCACAAAAACAGGGAGTCAAAGTAAGTAACGAGGGCGTAGGTCGTAGACTGCATGAGTAAGGAGAGTGAAGACGTTGAAGTAAGAGCTGTAAGCGAGAGAGCGGTCCGCACGCCGCACCGGAAGGTAGTAAGAAGAGTGGAGGCGAAACAAGAGTACGTTGCAACGTAGACAGAAGTACGACGTACGGCGTAGCGTAGTGTAAAGTCAGAAGCTACCTGCCCGTGAGCGACAAGTCACGCGCAAAAAGTCAGTAACCACGAGAGCACAAACGGGACGTACTCAACAGGTAAGTAAGACCGAGGTCAAAGGCCTAGGAGCCGTAGTCGGAGGTGACGAAAAGGAAGAAGTCACGGGTAAGAGTAAGGTAACAGGAGTAGAAGGGAGTCACAGTAGTACGGAAGAGAGAAGGTAGTAGTAGTAACGTAAAAGGAACACACAGTAGAAGTGGAGTGTATCAAAGAAATTAGGGCAAGGGAGTACACAGTACCTACAAAGAGAGTGAAAGAGTAGGGGGAAAAAAACGTAGTAGTAGAGTACGAAAGAAGAAGTACGAGGAAGTGTTGAAGTAAGTAGGAGGAGCGAGACACACACAAGTCGTAGGTCGATAAAGCGACGCGGACCAGACAGAAGTTCAAAGAAAAAGTCAGTGACGAGGAAGAGACGAAGAGATAACACATGCAGGTAGTAAAGAGCAGAACAATCGTAACCAATGTAAGAGAAACAGTAGTACGAGACCGAGCATAAACGGTAGAAAGGAGGAGAAAGTAAGTCGAGTACCTCGGAGAAGACGAGTTAAAAGACACAACGAGTAACGGTAACGAAGACAAAGAGCAGGTTGCACAGAAGCGAGGTAGGACGAGAGGGAAAAGTGATAACGGAGAGTAGAGGGGGGTCAAGCAGAGTAGACGTAAAGTCACGCAACAGGCTGCCCGGTAGGAGAACGTGCCCGTTGAGGACGTGGAGGAGTAGGACAGAGCGGTGTAGAGGCAAGGGTCCGGACACAGGGAGTGCGGTTAACACGTCAGAAATGACAGTGAGAGTGTGTAAACGTAAGGCCACACAAGTCAAGTAGAAGTAGATGCGTCCGGGACACAGAGATGCAGTCGCCTAAAAGGGTTAAAAAGTTGATAACGAGGGTCCGAATGTGACGTAAACCAGAAAAAATGAGCAAGAGACGCAATAAGTAGAAGGGGTGGTCATGTTAAAAATTAAGGCAAAGGACAGCAGTGGTCCAGTACAACACAGCGGTCGTTGTCGAGCGTGAAAGGGGGTAAGAGATGGCGTAGAAAGGGAGGCGCAGCGTGCAAGTAAGAACGGTGGAAGTCGTCCGGTAGACGCGAATGTGGAGGAAAGTGTAAGTACGAGTCGTAAAAGTAGAGGCGAGTGAGCCCTAGGTAAACCAGGCGGTAAGTTGAGAGGACAAAAGCAGACAGTAGTCGTACGTAAGGTCGGTAGTAAAAGAGAGCAGTTCGGCGAGAGACAAAGGTACGAACAAGTAGCAGTTCCCAACAGAAAAGGAGCGAGAGTACAGACGAGTGTAAAGACACAGTGGAGATACCAGAAGTACAGAGTAGCCCGTGTGAACAACAACACACAGTATGGAGTCGGGAGTAGGTAGTAGAAGTGTGAGAGTCCGAGATAAAGAACGTAACGGCACAAAGTAAGAGGTGAATAGCGATAAGGTCTGGCACGCGGAAGGAAACAACGAAAGAGAGTAGAAAGTAGAGAAGCCACGCGTCAACGTGACAGCGTCACAACAAAGTAAAGTACGTAGTCAAAGGAAAGTAGAAACGGCGCGGCGGGACAGCGGTAAAAAGTCATAGACACAGAAAACCTAGTCACCGTCCCCCGGTAACGTCAAGTTGGCAAAGAAGGAAGTGAAAAGACGAGGGGAGCAGGTCAACACAGGAACGTGTCGTAGTCCGGGTAGGACGGCAACGCAAGTGAGTATACAAGTACGAGTAGCAGGACGCAAGTCTCAGGTGTAAGGTTCCGTAGTTCAAAGGCGAACAACAAGTCTGAAGAAAGGAGAGGCACAGTAGAGAAGGACAACAACTCGTACACGAAACCGCCGGACGTACACACGTAAGAGTGCGGCAAGCAAGACCGGTAACGACCGCGACTCAGAGTTTGACCGGCTCCGTACCGTAAAAACAACAGTCGGTGCAGAAAGCTCGTAGTAAAACAGTAAGTCGTCAGAACAGACGAGTAACAGACTAGTAAGAGAGGGGTACGGCCAGAAAAAACAAGTAAGCGTCACTGTCGTAACACGAACAGAAACCACGACAACGGGGTTCCAAACAAGTGTGCACAGACGGCGTGGAGTAAAACGTTCGTTGAGGGAAAAACACGAGTAAAAGAAAGTCACTTTTTAGGAGAGGAAAAACGAGTAGAGTCGTTGAGCGTCAAGGAAACAGGACGCACGACGAGTAGTAGTAGGGAGTAGCAGCCTGCAACAGAGTAAAAAAACGCACCGTAAGACTGTACGGTAAACGAGGTTCCAGAGTAACCGTCGTCGAGTAGTCGGGGAACGTGGACGCAGGGAGTCCGCCGCGTCGTAAGAAGTGGTAGACAAAAGAGTTAAGTAAGCGTTTAAAAGTTAACGAAAAGTAACAAAGCAGTACAAGGAGTAGAAACCGTAGAAGGAGAGAGTAGTGAGTAAGTACGAGCGCAAGGGTTAAGTATGAGCGTAAACAAAAGTAAACGAAGTACCCACCAGCGGGCAAAAAGAGAGCAGAAAATCGTCAAAGAAACGTAAGTAGAAAAGACGTCGGGCGACGAGTAAGACACTAACAAACCGGAGCCAGAAGGTGCCACGCTCAAGAGTGAGAAGGAAGAGGAGAGAAGTAGGGGAAGGCAAGGTAACGTAACACGGTCAGATCGCACGAGTAAGTCCAGGGAGAGTAAAGATAGGAAACGAGAACAGTATGTTACAGGCGTTAGTCAAGGTGGCAGCACACGGCGTCCCGGGCTAAGCCACCGAACGCGAAAAGAAGGTCAGAAGAGAAGGTAGCGCCGCAAGGAAAGAAGGAAAAGTCGGGACTAGAAAGCGAAGTCAGTAAAGTAGGAATGCGAACGAAGAAGAACGTAGTCGAGTCCAAGTACGTAGAGAGACAGAGAAGAGAAAGGGTAGCGGAAGTAACAAAGAGGAGCAAAAAGGATAAGTCAGTCGCGTACGTGTACGAGATAGAGCGATCAGAGTCACCATGTACACAGACCTGTCCGCGTCCCGGTAGTCCAAAGCGTTGAGAGTAGGTAAGGTCAAGAGCCGACACAAAGTGTCGACTCAAAGGCGGAGCGTCGCAAACACGCCGCGGTCGCTCTCGGACGTCGCGCGTGTCGTCAGTGTCGTAGACCCGCACGCGTCAGAGTCAGCAAAGTACGTACATAGAGACGTGAGAAGGAGTCAGTCGCCACGCCCGTAAGACGAGTGAGACCGCAGGTAAGCAGAGGAGAGGTACAGTGTGAACGTACGGACAGTAAAGCGTAGAGGTAAGGAGAGTAGTAAGTAAAGAGTTAGAGAAGGAGTTGGTAAAGGAAAGTAAAGTTAAGCCGAGCGTAGGAGTAGAGCGGTAAGAAGAGAGTCGAGTACGGTCAGTGTGATACAAAGAAAAAAAAACGAAGAAGAGAAGAGCAAAAAAGCGCACGTAAAAAATCGAGTGCGGGTAACGTTGAGGACAGGTCACGTAGTGACAGCGGAGGCGACGGTAACGCGTGTAAGTAATGTTAAAAGAGCAGTCGAAACAGTGCCACCAAAGTCAAGAAAAGAACGTGCGGAGAGTAACAGTAGAGTGTAGTCAGTAGACACAAGCTAGACATTACGACGACCAGACGGTAAGTCAAAACGCACACCGTTCGCACAGGAGAACGGTGGTGAGCCACCAAGCGACGGGTTGTAAGAGTCGCGGATAGAAGATCAGGACGAGGTGTCAGAAGCCGGCTAAGCGCAGAGCGCCGAGCAGTGCCCCACGAGCATACGGTAGACAAGTCAGTAAGCAAGGTCGTGAAAAAAGAAAAGATGAGCAGGCCAGCTAGTAAGTCAAGCAGTAAGCAGCAGAGTTGAAGTAGGCCAGTCGAAACGTCCAGTGAGCAAAACTAATGAGCAAAGTACCAAGTTCACAACTATCGAGTAAGTGAAGAGTGTCGAAGTAGTTACGCCACAACACCGCACGCGGAACCGTAACGGTAAGTCACAAGTACCGAGACAAGGAGAAGAAGCAGTGAGAAGTAAAGACCAAGCGGTAGTCCACGTACGACGACGTCAGCGCGCAGAGAGTACCGAGGACCAAAGAAAGGACGTAGTAGTAAGACAAGGCTAGCAGAGTCAGTGGACAGTCACGAAAAAGGGTAACGTAAGAGACAAACAACGGGTACCAAGTAAGAACAAAAGAAGACGTAAGTCACGAACGTAAAGAGAGAAAAGTAGAAGAAGGCAGGTCAGTAGGCGGCGTCGACGGTGTGGAGAATTCGAAAAAGGGAGAAGAACGTCAAAAGTAGTAACAAGGACAGCAGTATTAGACAGAAGTAGGATGCGAGTGCGAGGCAACGCTCGCGCCAGAAGGACGGTGACCACACCGCGAGAGGTACACTGAGCCGTCGAGAGGGGCAGAGAGAGACGTAGGCAGCGTGCGAAACGTAGAAGAGAGGAAGAGTAATAAGAAAGAAGAGTACAACGGAGAGCAGTGAGGGACCAAGACCACGGTCTTGCGTCGGGACAGCGAAGTCACGTAAAACAGGAATAGACATAGTAAAACAGAAAGTCCGTACGACAAGTAGTACGCAAGGAAGAGTTTAGCAAGAAGTACAGAAGAGTCAGAGAAGTACGCAAGAAGTTGGAAAACGCAGTCTAGTCGCGCCGCACGTGTAGGGTAGAATGTGTAGTAGAAGTAGCGAACAAGGAGAACCGCCAAGTCGTTGGCAAGAAGGGGCAAGAGAACAAGGGTAGACAAAGTAGAGAGAAAACGAGTAGTCAAACAAAGCAGTAGACGTGAAGAAAAAAAGTAGTAACGTAGGGTTAGAAGAAAGTATAAGAGTAAAGTTTGTAGTAAAGCAACGAAAGAAGGAAGACGCGATGAAAAGTAGAAAGAAGTAAAACGAACGAAGGAGAGACGTCTACCATTGAGGTTGGAAGACAACGTCGCGACAGTCAAAAAGTACAGTAGTACAGGCCCTACGGACAGAAGTAGAGTAATCCAGTAACACGACATGTGAAGTAGTACCCGTAAGGAGTGACGCCAATCGGTGTAGACCCACGGACGGACATGAAAAGGTAGTAAACACGGAACGTAGAGAAAAAAAGTATAGTCAGTAAGGCAAGCGAAAAAACCGACAGGCAGACGAGTACACACGCGTCACGGTCATGTAGTGTGGTGCGTACAAGTCGCAAAAAAAAGGCGTAGCAGACGCCGTCCAAGTAGGAAGTAAAAGAGTGAAGTGGGGAGCCCCCCTCAACCGCGAGCGACGCACCCAACAGCCGAAGATACCACAAGGAGTCAGAAGTACCAGTCAAACAGAACGAACGCGTAAACCCAGACAAGTTGAAGTCCGACAAGTACACGTAAGAAGGTGAAAGAAGTAAGAAGAGGGAGAGAAGGACACAAGCAGTCCTGACAAAGTACGAAGGAGAAAGAACAGTGTAAGACGACGTCGACGAGTACGTAAAGAAGGGGACAACGGAAAAACCAGAGTCTGAAACCGTACGACAACACAGTGAGGTGTAGGACGAGAATAAGACAGCCGAAGGCGAGTAGAGTTGCTAGTAAGTACGTCAGAGTGCGACCAGCGATCGAGGCGACCAGGAAGTAGATCACTGTTAGAAGAGAAAGAGTCAGTAGGAGCAAAAAGTAGACGTCGACCCAGAAAGAAAGCTGTAGAGAGAGAACAGAGAGGAGGGAGTTAGTGGGGCAGGAAGTGTCCAAGAAGTAAAGAGAGGAAGTAGAAGTCAGGACGCGAACGTGTAGTAAAAACGAAACAGAGTGCGTACAACGAAGTAAAGCACAGTCGAAAAAATGGTACCGTACGCCGTCAGTGCAGACTACGTGAAGTCGTAAAGCGCGACGTAGTCTGTTGCAGAGTAATAGACGTATTCAAGTGAGTAACAAGCGTCTAAACGTAGTTAGACACGTGCGGGGGGTCAGAAGTAAAGAATAAGGAGTAACCGTCAGTACAAGTAGGCACAGTACGACGAGAAAGCGAAGTAAGCAGAAGAGAAAGGACAAAGTGACAGACAACGTGAAGAGAGTGCTTAACAAAGTAAGATCAGTAAAGTAACCTCTGCTATGAAAGTTGGAGAGAAAAAAAGGAAAGGTAAGAGTAAGCAAAGTATGTAGAACAGTAACACGTACAGCAGCAACGACAGTCACGCGTGACGTTCGCAAAGATGTGGAGACAGACGAGACGTCAGTAAGTGACGTGTCGCCCGCCGAGTGGAGTCAGAGGAGGTAGGAGAGTAAAGTAAGCGACAGAGTAGGACGTCAGAACAGGCCAGACAGTCAGGTACAAAGTACAAAAAAAGAAGGGGGGAGACGCTCAGTGAACCCGTGACAGCAAACAGTGAAAGGGACCGTCAGTAGACAGTACGGACCCAAGCAAAGAGTACGATGGTAACACCGGTAAAGATGTCAAGTAAAAAAAGAAGTAGAGACGAGGTGCAGGGTAGTTAGGCGAAAAGTAGTTAGAAAAGCAGAGTACAAAGAAGGTGTACAGCTAGTGAAAACAGCGTTAGTTAGTCACCACACCGCAATCACAAAAAGCGTTCGCAGAAAAGTAGGTAAAGAAGGGGATAAAAAGCGGAATACGCTAAGTCGAGATAAGTGACATACGTGGTCAGAGAGGGTCAAGTGGTAGAGCACGAGGTGAGTAGAGGGTCGTAAAGCAAGAAAGTCCGCGTTAGTAGAGAAAAGTCGTAGTAGCAATGGTCAGTCAACACGGGAAAAGGTCCAACCAAAGGAGTGCAAGTAGTTACAGAACGAAGCAAGAACAAGGTTAGTCGGAAAAGGAGTCGTAGGTAGAAGTAAACGTGGAGAAAAGTAAGAGGGAAAGTAGTCGTCGTCGAATAACAGGAAACAAGTAAAGATAAAAAGAAAGGTACCGGAAAAGAAAGGAAGCACGGCAAAGTAGAGGAACCGGAAGGAGGAGTAAGCGGTAGACGATCCTAAACAGAGGAGACGAGAGGTAAGAGGAGGTAGAGAAGAAACAAGGCTGTAAGGCGGACAGAGTAAACGGAGTAAGGCGCGTCCAGTGTAATAGATAACGGAGAGGCCAGTACAAACAAGTCCACGGACAAAAAGGACAACAGTAGAGAAAGCAAGAGTAAGAGACCGGGTAGGTCGAGAGCAGATCAAAGAAGTCAGACGAGAAACGGTACGCGGGAAAGAAGTACAGTCGAGGGAACAAGCGTAACGAGTCGAACAGCAGACAAGTAGTGAAGACAAACACAGTCAAAGGTGTAGTGCGAAAATGCGTTCAGAAAGGTCAGCGTAGCGCCGTCGGTAGAGGCAGCAAAGTAAAAAAAAAAAAGGGGCGGTAAAGTGAAGCTAAAGGAAGAGTCGCCGCCATGGAGAAAGGGGTAGAGTTAGGAGTCAGTGAGCGGTAAACGTAAGACAAAAAAGACAGTGTAGAGACGTAAAGAGACGTAGCTGGAAAGGGAGTCAGGATAGAGTAAGTACAGGAGTGTACAGTACGTGGTAACGTAGGAAAGAGAAAAGTAGGTACCCGCAAAGAGGCTAAGGAAGTTTGTGGAACGGTACGAGTCGATCGAGTCAAGTTTACACGAAAGAGCAAGACGGAGTACAGCCGTGTCACGAACAGTAGTCGAAAGTAAGTATACCGAACAAAGAGTAAGTACGTAGAAGCAGACGTTGCGTCGTCCGGTAAACACAAGCGGTAAGTAAGAGAACAAAGACAACGAGGTCGGACAGTAGGTTAGAAGCAAGAGTACACGTACGACAGAGAAAAAAAGTAGAAGTCGTGAGTATGACAACGCGAGCAAACGGAAGTTAAAGACAAAAAAGCGTATAGGGAGAAACCACAGGTCCACAGAGAAAAAGTAAGTTAGAGGACGGTACAACTCGAACGCATCGGAAAAAGAGACGTCGACGAACCGTGACCAGTGTAGAAAACAAGTAAAGTTCAAAAGAGAAGAGACCAAAAAAATGTCAGAGAGGACAACGTGAAAAGGTAGGGACCGTACACCGAAGAAAAGACAGAAGTCTTAGTGCGGGGTTCTGACGCAGTTATCGTGCGTAGTTAAACAGTCGACCACAGACGAGAGTAAGACAGCGTCACGACGAAGCCGCGGACACACGGAGGCGTCCCAAAAACCGTGTAGGAAACAGAAGGAGGGAGTAAGAGTCATAAGTAGTGCGAAGGCCAAGTAGTCAGACAGAGGCGAACGCACACAAGTAAAACAAGAGAAAGGAACGTCGAGTAAGTAGTAGCGAGATAAAGAAGGGGAGTACAGGTAGACGAGTTAGTCACCGCCCGATAGTACACGTGGCGTCAAAGAAGACAGTCGCCCGCGTAGTCGAACAACAGTCGCGTGCACACAAAGACCAGAGTCGAAAGTGAGCCGCACGTTGGCGGCCGCCCACCACGAGTAGTAAGGAGGTCGTCGCGACACAAGACAAGTAAATGAAACAAAGAAACCGTAAGGTCGATTACACGTCGTACGCCCGTCAGGCCGCCCCAGGACGAAGAGACCACAGCGCACGTCAAAGAACGCACGCACGACCGTATCGTCAAGTCAGAAGAGGGAATCAGTAGAAAGGATCGTCAAGGAGACGGAACAACTGTGAAAAGAGAAAGAGAGAAAGAAAAGAAGTGTTCCCCCCGCGGCACGGAAGGTCTAGTACAGTATGAACCAGCGCAGACACGGTAAGTAAGAAACAGAGGAAGCTAAAGCAGTGCTATTAAGAAAGGAGAAAAGTCACGGAGTCGTTAAGAGTTTAACGAGAGTAGTGCGCGTCGAGGAGAGAAAACAGCGCAAGCAGTTCGTCCCGAGTCTAAGTGGAGTTAAGTAGTACAGGCCGTTACAACGCTCAGTAAGGGTGGGTTTGAGAGAAAAAGGGAAAGAAGAGCCAGGTAGAAGAGTAGTATCAGAGAGTAACAAGAAGAGCGCCAAAAGAGGAGAAACCGAGCAGGACGGGTAAATAACAACAGTACAAGGTAGGACAGATGCAAAAGGGGAGAAGAAGAGAGGCGACCAATGAGTCGTTAAGAACAAGGATAACGGAAGTAAACGATGACGCGACATAGAGTCGACAACGTGAGAATGTAGAAGGTGCGCGTAGTAGGTAGCGTCAAAGTAGGAGACAAGTAAGAGTGCGCGCAGAACGAGAACGTAAGCAGGACAAGAGTAACGCAAAAGAAAAACAGGTCCAGTGACAGTACGTAGAGTGCCAAGGAAAGACGCAAGGAAACACCAGCGTAGCGTAAAGAGTCGTAAACAACACAAGTAGGCGGTCTGACAGTGAGGGTAACGAGGTTCAGGCAGTAGTGAGAAGTCAGAAAGCGTAAAAGACAGGAAGTAAGTAGGGAGTAAAAGAGTAGTACAAGCAGAACACCTGTAGAACTGTTAGTAGACAGACTAGGTGTAGAGTAGAACAAGTATGTAAGAGAGTAGATGGATCAGTAAAAGCCAACGTACAAGCCAGCTGTAAAGTAGAGGAGACCAAAGGTTCGAGAACACGAAGTAAAGAAAGGACGGTAAAAAGAGTGGAACACACGCGCATTGGAGAAAAAGCAACCGATACACAAGGTAGTAAAGAAGCAAAAGTTACAGAACACTCGGAACGTAGTACAACCGGTCAAACGTTCGTCAAAAAGGAGGTAGAGTCAACGAACGGTAAGTAGTAGACCGGAGACACGCATAGAGACATCCAGTCGCACACTGAACACGTAGTAACGTAAAACGGCTAGAAGTAGAACGTCCAACATAGCAGGACGTATACCGAGCAAGGCGAAGGAGCGGCACAGATAACAACGCTGAGACACCAATAACGAGTTGAACCACGAAGAAAGAAGAGACGACAGGGTGAGTAAGTTGTACAAAAGAAGTGCGACGCGAGCGTTGGTTAAAAGGTAACAAAGTCCACGAGAACAAGGACGAAAACGGAGAGACGTCGGGACGAACACAGCGATGAGTCAACGAAAGTTTCGAAAGTCGAGAAGCACAAGTCGTACCAGTAAACCAGAGACGTAAGTAAGGAAGTCGAGACGAGAAAGTGCGCACGTAGTAAAAGCCGGCGTCAAGAGAAAAAAACAGTCGCGTAGTACGCTCGTCGCAGACGAAGAAAGGCGAGTCAGACACCAAGTAGACGGTCGCGCGCAGTCAAGTCCGAGAGTTGTACGGGTCGTAAGAAGAGAGGACAACGTAAAGAGTGGCAAACCCAAACGGGGCGAACCGTAAGCCAGCAAGTTAGGAGTGTCAACGTAATTCGGGAGTAAGTACATTCGAAAAAAAGTAGAGACACGTAGGTTGAAAGTCAGTAAAAGAGAACGGTAGATTAGAGTAACAGAGTACGTCAGTAGAGTACGTAGAAACAGAGGAAGAGGCAACATGTTAAGAAAGAAAGAAAGGTAGAGGAGTATAGAGGAAGCGAGGTAGAGAGGGCGGGAAAGTCGCGGGCCAGCACAGGTCCAGTCACCAGAGTAGTAGTATCAGGAGTAGTAAGTAGATAGAAGAGCGAGAGTGGGAGAGAGACAGAGTAGCAACAGCCAAGTGAGAGAAAAAAGAGGAGTCAGTATGAGAGTAAACGAAGAGATGGAGTAGTAAAAGGGTCAGAGACGGAGAGCTCAGGCGGCCCGAAGGACAAGAGCCGTAAAAAAGCAGTCGTAGACGGAGACCGAACACTGAAAGCACAGTAAAGAAGTCAGACACACGATGAGTGACGGTGTCGCTAAAGAGGACGTGTAAAGTAGAGAAGCTCAAGCAGAGTCGGCAATCGGTAGTACGGGAAGTGAGGTGAGGAACAAGTTAACGTAGACAAACAGTAGGGAGTACGTAAACTCGTAAGTAGTAACGAGGTTACAGAAGTGAGCAAAAAGAGAAGATAACGTGGAGCCCAGACCCCAGGGTGTAGTAAAAATACAGGGGAAAGAACAGTCATCACCGACGTCGAGGAGGAACAGTAGTTCGACAACAAGCAGAAGTAACAGCAAGAAACGACAAAGAGTCAGCAGCAGTCGTAGTACCGTGAAGGTCTAAAGAAAAGCAAGACGCTAAGAAAGCAGGAAAACGCGACAAGTTCAACAAAAGTCCGTAGAGTTAGTCAAGGAGTGTGAAGTTTGCGTCGAAGTAGCGCGAAGCAAAGAGAAGCAGAAAGTAAGGTAAACACAAATACCACGAACGAGGACGAGTAGTAGTAAGAGTTACGAGAAGCGAAACCAAGATAAGAACAGTCAACGGCACGAGATAGAGCAGCGGGAAAGAACGGTCAGTAGAGCGATACATGACCGTGGACAGCGTTCGCACGTCCCGATGACGGGACAGTAGTCGCACGACGTAGCCACGAGCAGTGAGTCCAACGCCAACAGTCGTAGAAGCGTGACCCGGTCCCTTGTAACGTAAGTCACCCGCACGTCACACACAAAGAGGGAGTACACAGTCACACGTAGAGGGCAAGGTGAAAAGAGGTTGTCACGGTAAGTCAGCCGAAGAAGTCAGAAGCCACGAGAGACGAGTCGTTAAGACGTACCGTGTAACGGCACGTCGGCGCTCGCGAGACGGGTAAGTCCAAACACGTAGAAAGTGTGTAGTATTTAAATGGTCGTATCTAAGTGTAGTATTTAAATGGTAGTATCTAAGTGTATTATTTAAGTAGGTCATAACCAGCCTGGTAAAATACCAGTACTTGCTTTAACCACACAACCGATAACCAGACAGGGATACCGAAATACCAAAAACAGACAGGGTTATAAACCACACAACCAAAAACAGACAGGGTTAAACCACACAACCAAAAACAGACAGGGTTTAAACCACACAACCAAAAACAGACAGGGTTTAAACCACACAACCAAAAACAGACAGGGTAAAACCACACAACCAAAAACAGACAGGGTTAAACCACACAACCAAAAACAGACAGGGTTAAACCACACAACCAAAAACAGACAGGGTTAAACCACACAACCAAAAACAGACAGGGTTAAACCACACAACCAAAAACAGACAGGGTTAAACCACACAACCGAAAACAGACAGGGTTAAACCACACAACCGAAAATAGAATAAGTCTAAAACAGAGTCATTTTTGCATTAAAGAAATCAGGACCATTTTTGCATCTGAAATATAGCATGTACAAATTGTATTAAGGATCATACAACAGGGTTTGAAATTAGCAGTAGTCCGCCAGTCCGAGACTAGTAACTTCTGCAGCAGACTAGTCAAGGTTATGCTTCAGCTAGTCCGGTTGACTAGTAGAAAATCTGTATAAACATTACAATATGAACATCTGAGCTAATCATCCCTTTAAATTTATTTTCGCAAAATTAAAAAAATCAAAATTGCCCTGACTCATGAGAACATAAAAAGACAAAAATAGATAACTTAGGTAATCTGAGGTACCAATTGGGTAAAATATGTGCCAGACTGGTAATTCTTTGTAACACTTCGGGACTAGTGAATTTGCCAACTAGCGGGACTTGCCAAAGGACTTGAAACATTTGTTTCCAACAAGTCTGACTGACTAGTGAGATAAAAATTCTAAATTCAACCCTTGTAGAAAGAATATAAGCCATGTAAATCTAGTTGATTTGTGAGCTATAAACACAGGTAAACCTGACCTCAAACTGGACCTCAACCAATCATCTCAACCATCGACGTAACGGTGATAGCACAAGCCCCCTTAATTCTGTAGTCGGATACAGTCCACTGACCTTACAGGACAGATTACGACACCTGTAGCAACTTAGGACAGATGTTTCGTTTACAAAATTACCATATTTGGACATGAAACATAAGATTACCAGTAAATGAATTACTAACATTAAATAATGGCATTTTCATTTATTTTTTATCACAAAAATGTTGCCATCACTCTTTTCTGTCTTACTATATTTTTCTTTTCCTTTTCTTATTTACATAAAAAAATCCGCTTGAACAATGAATTTTGTTTTTGGAATTATTTAAAAAATGAAATATACATTATAAGTAAATAACAACTGAATGATAAAAGTATTGAAACATGTTTATATACATGTTTATATCTCTCTCTCTCTCTCAGTTGTAGTATGCAGTCCTCTCTTGTAGACTGATAGAAACTCTTTCTCTTTCTTCAGTGATAGACAATAGTTCTCTTATACTTTATTCAGATATTAGCGTGACACACACTAGTCCTTTCATATACATGTACATTATTCATAGATATCAGCTTTCTCCCTCATATTAGTAGTAGCAAATTGTTCTCATTTGTAGATTGGTAGAGAATAGTTTTCACTAGTAGATTACTGGTAGAGAATAGCTCTCTCCCTTATAGCAGCACTGCTAAGAAATAGCTCTCACTTGTAGATAATTGGTAGATATAAGCTTTCCCATTGATAACAGTGGTAAAAAATAGTTCTCACTTGTAGATTATAGCTCTCCCCTAATAGCAGTGGTAGAATAGTTCTCACTTATAATATAAGTAGATGATAATTGGTAGATAATAGTTCTCCCATTAATAGTAGTAGTGGAAAAAAGTTTTCGCTTGTAGATTATTGTTAGAAAATAATTCTCACTTGTAGATAATTGGTAGATATTAAGTCTCCCCCTAATAGCAGTGGTAGAAAATAGTTCTCACTTATATATTTTTGGTAGATATTAAGTCTCCCCCTAATAGCAGTGGTAGAAAATAGTTGTCACTTATATATTATTGGTAGATATTAAGTTTCCCCTAATAGCAGTGGTAGAAAATAGTTGTCACTTGTAGACAATTGGTAGATATTAGCATCTGTTGTACAACAGTGTTAGACATTAATTATTTCATATTTATCAGTAATACACAACAGTTAGTTAAATAATCTTTTAGATAAAAAACTCTTTTGAGAGCCTACTTGCCGGTAATTTATGGTCTCTCAAGACAGGTGGTCTCTCAAAAGAGGTTTTCATGTAAAGGGTTATTTAACTTAGTGGTTTTCAGCATGTGGTCCCATAAGACAGGTGGTCTTTCATGAGACATCTTCCAAGACAGGTTCCACTGTACTAAATCTATCTAAAATTAGTCACACATGTAGTCACAAGTCCTGTACCAAAGATCAGGGACAGATACTTGTCCTTCCCATAGATCAATGCTGTAGACATCAGCTATCTCTCATCAATTACTGTAGCATATATGAGAGGTTTAACTATAATGATTCAGAAGACACAAAAATATAGAAGGTTTTATTACCTGTCAAATCTGACAGCTACAGCAAAGAGACAGACGTATGATAGACAGGATAGAGAGATGGGAAGACAAAAGAGAAAGATTAATTCACAGACCGACAGATATAACGATGGACACAGGCAGATAGACAGATAAACAGGATAGAGAGATGGGAGAACAAAAAAAGAGAAAGAAATCAACAGACCAACAGAGATAGAAAGAAGGACAGAGACAGATAGACAGAGACAGTCAGGATAGATAGAGAGATTGGCAGACAAAAAACATTAATCAACAGACAGACAGATAATACAGAAAATAGAGAGATGGGAGGACAAAAAAGATTAAATAACAAACAGATAGACACAGGAAGACAGATAGAGGGATGGGAAGACAAAAAAGAAAGATTAATCGACAGAGAGATCAAAAGACAGACACAGACAGATAGACAGATAGAAAGATGGACACAGACAGATAGATAAACAGATAGAAAGACACACAGACAGACAGATAGAAAGATGGACACACAGACAGAGACAGATAGAAAGACAGACACAGACAGATAGAAAGATGGACACCGACAGATAGATAGAAAGATAGACACAGAGATAGACAGATAGAACGACAGACACAGAGAGATAGAAAGACGGACACAGCGAGATAAACAGAGATAGAAAGAAGGACACAGACAGAAAGACAGACAGAGAGAGATATACAGGATAGATAGAGATGGGAAGACCAAAAAATAAAGATTAATCAACAGACAGATGGATGGAGACAGATAGATGGATAGATAGACAGATAAATATACAGACCAATAAATTCTTGATACAATAATACTTATTTGATAATTACCACATGTCCTACTAAAGAAACTAAATGCAACAAAGAAAGTACATAATTTTAAATATTTGCTTAAAGAATCATAATAGAACCCAATACCCCCAAAAAAGTATAAGCTCTACATGTACATACGTGCTTAGTTGTTTGGTTGTTTTTTTTTTTTTCTTTGGTTTTTTGGTGTTTTTTTTTTTCTTTCTTTGATATGGGCATTAGTAACAGGATTAACAGGAGGGATCATCTTATCTGACATCAAATTGATATGGGCAGTAGTAACAGGATTAACAGGAGGGAGAATCTTATCTGACATCAAATTGATATGGGCATTAGTAACAGGATTAACAGGAGGGATCATCTTATCTGACATCAAATTGGATAGTAACAGGATTAACAGGAGGGATCATCTTATCTGACATCAAATATGGGCAGTAGTAACAAGATTAACAGGAGGGATCATCTTATCTGACATCAAATTGATATGGGCAGTAAACAGATTAACAGGAGGGATCATCTTATCTGACATCAAATTGATATGGGCAGTAGTAACAAGATTAACAGGAGGGAGAATCTTATCTGACATCAAATTGATATGGGCATTAGTAACAAGATTAACAGGAGGGAGAATCTTATCTGACATCAAATTGATATGGGCAGTAGTAACAAGATTAACAGGAGGGAGAATCTTATCTGACATCAAATTGATATGGGCAGTAGTAACAAGATTAACAGGAGGGAGAATCTTATCTGACATCAAATTGATATGGGCAGTAGTAACAAGATTAACAGGAGGGATCATCTTATCTGACATCAAATTGATATGGGCAGTAGTAACAAGATTAACAGGAGGGAGAATCTTATCTGGCATCAAATTCTAAAAGTAGAACATAAACATGGCGATTCTAATCTCGTTTTACATTGAAATTTGATCGCAACAAATAAGTGTACTCCCACCTTCTTAATTTTACCTTTAAAATTAAAGGTCAACTATATTACAATAAAAAAATCATAAATAAAAAAATACCAGTAAAAAACAAACATAAATTTTAATCACCTTTTCTCTCTTCAGAAATGATCGTCGTAACTTTGTAATATCATCCCAAATTGAAGCAAGACTTGTTCTTGAACGAGAGCGACTTTCATATCCATTTTCCACTTTCAACATAGTTTTAGCTACTAACAATACCTTCAGAACTGTTACATCAAAATCTAAGTTGTAGTCATAAATCATTCACAACACATTCATCCTTAAAACAGTTCTTTTATCTCCTTTGACTTGTCACTTGTCCACTATTAATATTGGTCAGTGTCCAGATAAGTCAGATGATATCTGTTGGACTGCGATCTCTGCACAGATCTGCAGCAGCCGTTTGGCGTGTAAAAACTTCAACACTTTGTACTTATGAGTGTACTACTGCTCTAAACCAACACAGGACACTTTCTGTCAGAAATCTCTATAAAATCCCAAGATAATTTACAGTATTGTAAATAAGCACAATTTTAGATCATTGATTTTTGTTTGGAGAGAATACGAAGAATGGAAATTCACTTATAATCACTTGGTGATTAAATTTTTCAAAGTAATTCAACTACTAGTAGTATACTTAATTAATATCACAGCTACGCTCTTGGAATTCAGTTACTTGTAAAATCTTAAATGTATATATTCATACATAAATACATATATATACATGTATGTACAAATCACATCCAGGAAACACCACCTTCAATATAAATAACAGTAATATAGATCATTCCACATTGTTGAAGTTTTTGAAGTCAAATTCATAATTATGCTAATAATCCCACTGCATGGCAAATTAAATTGCAAATATCACAGTTAAACATCAAAATGGACAGCTGAAATTGATTCTCATCTGAATATCACAACAGTTAATCAAGCACCTGTCATACAGGGACTTTTCTGACAAAATATGATGGCCTAAAACATTGTCAAAATGAGTCTTAGAAATGCTCCTTTAATGCAAGTGTACTTAAAGTTGAACTCTCATCATATATCTAGTCAAGAAAAGATTTCCTGGCCGGCTGATAGAGCCTTGTGAAAGGTGAACACACGAGTTGTAAGGTTACATGCTCAGTTGCCCACAAAGACAGCCATTCAAAGGGGCAAATTGCATAATGATTCCTACGTCCTCTTGTTAACAAGACAAACCAATGCCTGTGAGAGTTAAACACGATGTCATAACAAGGCCCCGACTGAAGCGTGTACATACATTGTCAAGTATATGTCATAATAATAATGCTGTTGAAATATTACGGTACATAAAAAGTGACATAGTGAATTACACACGTAAAACACAACAGTTAGCTGTCCAAATGCTCAACAACTTTACTCTCCTATTGTGACATCATAGGATTCTAATGATGCACAAACAAAACAATTTACACTGACGTAATAATTCTACAATACCACAATATTTCATTGGAGCATCGATTGTCATTCTCATTTGATCTGATGATCTATGATTTTGTTCAGAATGATCCTTGTTATAGGGCAGCAAGTTCATATTAATACAAATTAAATTTATTTATATTTGTATTTATATTTCAACTAAATATTTCTCTATTAGATTTGTTTACATTTAAAGTGGAAATCTATTTTACATGTTCCCTTGATCTATAAGATTGCATTCCCAAAAATTTTGAAAAAATCAGATTATGGCAATGTCATGGCTAAGATAACTCTGGTAAAAAAATCCACTTGCCATTGATAAACTTCATTATCTTTATAATTAATAAATACAAATTCATATTTTAATGTTGTTATTATTTGTCTTGGTTTGGGGGTTTATTAATTACAGTAAAACCTGCTATAGCGGCCACCTCTATATAAGGATTACCTGTTTATAAAGGCCAGTTTTTTCAAGTCCCTTGACTGCATACTTCAACTAAATTGAACCTGTGTATAAGGGTCACCTGCACATAAAGGTCAATATTTTCTGGTCCCTTGGGTGGCCCCTATATACAGGTTTCACTGTATATTGGGACTTTTTCCCCCAACAGATGGACATTCTAGACTACCAGCTCTAAAGATAATGCTGGCCTACAAGCTCTATTCAACAACCAATTCTATTGCCTCTTAAGTAGGTCCTGGTCCTTTTTCAAGGGTTAATAGGCCCTTCTTGGGACAGAGTCCTGTACCCTTCCAAATGGGAATTTTACGTCAGATGGGCAAATCTGGGAAAAATGTAACTATGGTCATTTAATTCATAAGGAAAAAGACACAAAACTTCTGGTTCGTTTAGCGTCTCTTATTCAACTGACATGGTTTTCATCTGAAGACTTCAAAAAGCAGTTCATATATATGTACTAAATTCTCTTTTTATTGTTTAACCATTTCACCCTGATTATTTAAGTGGTATGACCTTTCTATTGTTTAAGACCAGCGGGGTTCAAAGGGTTAATACAAAATGTGAATGACAAAGAAAACCTAACTGGGAAATTATTGCTCAAAATTGGGGAAAAAAATAGAGGACCTCGCTCACCTGAGAACCATCTACAAATGTGGAAAGGAGACAAGAAGAATATGTACAGGTAGGCTGATCTGGCCAAGAAACATAAATATTGCAGTTTTTAGATATTCATAAAAATATCTAACAAGAGGCCTAAGAGGGCTTCAATCACTCACTTGAGAACCATCTACAAATATGGAAAGAAGACCAAGAAGATGTACTGGTAGGCTGATCTAACCAAGAAACATAAATGTTGCTATATTAAGAAAATCATAAAAAATTCTCGAAATCAAATTTCAGCAAAATTCTTGCACAAAACATTTCTTCGCCTATATACAGGTAAAACACTCAAATTTCAGCAAAATTCTTGCACAAAACATTTCTTCGCCTATATACAGGTAAAACACTTTAATGTATCATTGTGAATGCAAGGGGATAATTGAGGAAATCATGCAAAAATTTTTATGAAATTTTTATGAAAAATACAAACTTGAATCATAAATCCATGTAAATCACTCAGAAACAATCCATTTTTCAATTCATTGCAGTTCTGGAGATTAAGATTTTTAAAGTGGGGTACCTCATGGGACCCCACTCCAGATCCGCCCCTGGGCCAATTTGGCTGAAAACTACAAACTTGGTAAAGGACCTTGAGAAACTTCCTTTCAAGTTTCATCAAAAATTCTTCAGTGCTTTCAGAGAAGAAGTCGAAAATATGAAAAGTTTACAGACGGATAGACGGACACCAGATGGGGAGTGATCACAATAGCTAATAATAGATTTTGCATTGGGAATGGGGCCTTGTACAGTACCTGCATGTTGACGATATTAATCCCTTCTTTTACTAAAAAAGTAAATTGTTGATGAACTCCTTATGATTCAACAAAATAGTCCTATACCACTTTTTATAAAGGAGTAGAACCACGAAGGGTGAAAAATGGCCTTGTGTCAGAATCAAATTTTGAAAATCACATATTTTTGGGAATTAATTAATAAAATGTTCTTTTTTTATAAATGTCCCATGAAGTGACACTTATGGCTATATGTAGGATCATTTAATATCACAATAGCTGAAAAGTTCAAATATATAGTTTTACAAGGTTATTTTGGGGTAAAAACTATGAAAAATGATAAAAAAAAATCACAGATTTTAGGGAATTATTTATTAACATTATTTATTTTGATATACATGTATATCCTATCAAATAACACATATGGCCATGTTGGTGATGCAGGGTCATTCAATATCTCAGAAACCATTAAAAATTGTTTTACAAAGTTATTTGGTGTACAATAAAAAACAAAGAAAAATAATTGAAAATCACAGATTTTGGGAAATTATTTATTAAAATTATCCCTTCAGATATATATATATATATATATATATATGCTATTAAGTGGCATTTTTGTCTTTATGTAAAATCATTTCATATCGCAAATACTGAAAAGTTTCAACAAATGGTTTTACAAGGTCATTTTTAGGTAAAAATCATGTAAAATGATTGAAAATCAGACTTTTGGGAATTATTTTAACATTGTATATGGTGGTTTTTGTGCGGTCAAGTAACCTATAATTATGTATTTCCGTGCATCATTCCATATAACAAAAAACTGGAAAGTTCCAATTAATGGTTATTTTGGGGTAAAACCATGGAAAATTATTGAAGATCACAGATTTCTTATTTATTTATTTGTCTGATAAAATTAATTCTAATCAAGTGACATTTTCATCTCAAATGTTGGTTATTCTCTGTCATGTTCAAATGATACATTCGAAAAATTAATTCTTATGTATAGCAAATTTTTCAGGTAAAGAAAATAAATGAAAGGTATACAGAAACCACACATTTATGGAAATGATATATGAAATTCATTTCTTGTAAATTATTTTCTTATTGGATATTAAAAGCATTTTTTTTCTGTCATATACTATTAACAAGGTTGAATTTTTAAACATGGATAGCCAAGAAGATCTTCAATGGAAATGAAGATATCCCTTTGATGAATGAAGCTAATAAGCTTGTGCCATGTCTTCCTTATATATTGGTGGTATCTGTACAAAACATGTGAATGTCGTTATATTGGTGGTATTTGTACAAAACATAAGAATGTCGTTATATATTGGTGGTAATGTACAAAACACGTGAATGTCGTTATATATTGGTGGTATCTGTACAAAACATGTGAATGTCGTTATATATTGGTGGTAATGTACAAAACACGTGAATGTCGTTATATATTTGTGGTATCTGTACAAAACATGTGAATGTCATTATATATTGGTGGTATCTGTACAAAACACGTGAATGTCGTTATATATCGGTGGTATCTGTACAAAACACGTGAATGTCATTATATATTGGTGGTAATGTACAAAACATGTGAATGTTGTTATATATTGGTGGTATCTGTACAAAAGACGTGAATGTCGTTATATATTGGTGGTATCTGTACAAAACACGTGGATGTCATTATATATTGGTGGTATCTGTACAAAACACGTGAATGTCGTTATATATTGGTGGTATCTGTACAAAACACGTGGATGTCGTTATATATTGGTGGTATCTGTACAAAACATGTGAATGTCGTTATATATTGGTGGTATCTGTACAAAACACGTGGATGTCGTTATATATTGGTGGTATCTGTACAAAACATGTGGATGTCGTTATATATTGGTGGTATCTGTACAAAACATGTGAATGTCGTTATATATTGGTGGTATCTGTACAAAACACGTGAATGTCGTTATATATTGGTGGTATCTGTACAAAAACACGTGGATGTCGTTATATATATCTGTACAAAACATGGATGTCGTTATATATTGGTGGTATCTGTACAAAACACGTGAATGTCGTTATATATTGGTGGTATCTGTACAAAACACGTGGATGTCGTTATATATTGGTGGTATCTGTACAAAACACGTGGATGTCGTTATATATTGGTGGTATCTGTACAAAACACGTGGATGTCGTTATATATTGGTGGTATCTGTACAAAAGACATGAATGTCTGAACAGAGAAATAACACATGTGTACTATAATGTAAATAATAATGACTTGTAATTCAGCACCAGAAACTGCCCATCTCTGTAATTTGGCATGGTGATTGGCACCAAGTTTTTATATATCTCTTCATATCCCCGCTTTAACATCCCATCAGCAAGGAAGCCGCATGCTGTCTCAGATCTGCCCTCTACCATTCAACCTGTTTGACTTGGGTAGCCCAAGTAGAATGGTAACATCCCGCCAGCATAGCTATCAAGGTAATTAAATTACTAAATCCCCTTCACCAGGGAAAGGTACAGCATAACATGTAGGGGGAAATTGTAAGGCTAAGACTGGATTTTTTACTTGCCCTGTGTCCAAGACATGGTGGGGATCTAAGTCTTGAAAATAATTAAGGTGGGGGACCGGAAGCAGGAAAATTATCGCACTTTATATCTACAGTAAAACAACAGAAAATATGAAGGAGACCGAGTGGTTAGAGCATTGCGCTTTAAATCACAAGGCCTCTCACCTCTGGTTCGAATCCTGCTAGGGTCGTTTCGAATTATGTGGGAAAGTTTGCCAGTTTACTTGCGGAACTTTATATCTCCCCCACCAATAAAAAAACACTATCATATGACTGAAAGAAAAGTATGAAGGAAGAAAAAATAGCTATCGTGGATGTGTATATGTATATTGTTGTGTTGCTAGCATGATGAAATGCACTTTAAAGTGAATTGTGGTAGGCTCATGCAAGGCCTTTTAACTTTAAATGTCCCACTTTCTGATATTTTTAGTTTACCTGAGCCAAAGGCTCAAGTGAGCTATAGTCACCACTCATTGCCCGGCGTCCGTCATCCAAGTGTAGACCTGTTGAAATTAGTTCACAAGGATCATCTCTACAAAGTGATCACATGCATTTTGAATGTAAGGTACAAAGACCTTTGCCAGATTTCACAGAGTATGCCTGGGTAATAAGGTACACTGTAAGTAGCCCTGACCATGTATAAAGTTAAATTTACACTCTAGCCCTGACCATGTATAAGTTAAATGTACACTGTAAGACCTAGCCCTGATCATGTATAAGTTAAATGTACACTGTACAACCACCAATAAGTTAAAGTACACTGTAAGACTAGCCCTGACCATGTATAATAAATGTGACACTGAACCTAGTATAAGTTAAATGTACACTGTAAGACCTAGCCCTGACCATGTTATAAGTTAAATGTACAAAGAAATCAAATTAAATGTAGGACTGTAAGATAGCCCTATCATGTATAAGTTAAATGTACACTGTAAGACCTAGCCCTGATCATGTATATAAATGTACACTGTTCTTTGTTATAAGTTAAATGTACACTGTAAGCTAGACCATGATAAGTTAAATGCACTGTACAACCTAGCCCTGGAATAAGTTAAATGTACACAACTGTAAGACCTAGCCCTGTGTATAAGTTAAATGTACAATGTACGACCTAACTCATAGCCAAGATGTCACAGAGTAATGTGCCCTCATCTTAAGTTAAATGTACATTTAGCCCTGATTGTATTAAGTTAAATGTACACTGTAGCCCATCATGTATTTCTGTACACTGTAAGACCTAGCCCTGACCATGTTAAGTTAAATTACAATGTACGACCTAAACTCAGTAGCCGTAATTGTCACAGAGTAGCCATGTATAATAAATGTCTGTAAGACCTAGCCCTCATGTTAAGTTAAATGTACACTGTAAACGGCCCTGATCATGTATAAGTTAAATGTACACGTACATAGCCCACCATGTAAGTTAAATGACCTGACCTAGCCCTGAAATTAGTTAAATGTACACTGTAAGGATCATGTATAAGTTAAATGTACACTGTACAACCTAGCCCTGACCATGTATAAGTTAAATGTACACTGTACAACCTAGCCCTGACCATGTATAAGTTAAATGTACACTGTAAGATAGCCCACCATGTATAAAGTTTAAATGTTAAACCTAGCCCTGATCATGTATAAGTTAAATGTACCTGTAAGACCTAGTATCATGTATAGTTAAATGTACACAGAGCCCTGATCATGTATGTTGCACTGACCTAGCCCTGATCATGTATAAGTTAAATGTACACTGTAAGACCTAGCCCTGACCATGTATAAGTTAAATGTACAATGTACGACCTAAAGTAGTATTGTCACAGAGTACTGCCATGTATAAGTTAAAACTGTAACCTAGCCCTGCCACTGTACAACCATGATCATGTATAAGTTAAATGTACACTGTAAGACCTACACCTGTACAATGTACGACCTAACTCAGTAGCCGTAGATTGTCACAGAGTATGTGCCCTGGCCATGTATAAGTTAAATGTACACTGTAAGACCTAGCCCTGACCATGTATAAGTTAAATGTACACTGTAAGACCTAGCCCTGATCATGTATAAGTTAAATGTACACTGTACGACCTAGCCCTGATCATGTATAAGTTAAATGTACACTGTAAGACCTAGCCCTGATCATGTATAAGTTAAATGTACAATGTACGACCTAACTCAGTAGCCGTAGATTGTCACAGAGTATGTGCCCTGGCCTTGTATTGACTGGTGACATTTTTTTCATGGATTTCTTATTTTTTCATGGATTTCCTAAGTATATAATTTTCAACAGAATCTGTGGAAATCATCCATCTGAGTAATATTGGAAGAGATGCATTAAATAGTATATATATTATAAACTATAAACACGGATATCGGATATCGTTGAGTGAGGCATATAAAAGAGAGCAGAAATTCACTGCAATAATAAATAGTAGGTAAATGTATAAACATTTAATTATGTGTGCTATATCTTCTTACTATACTATTAAACTGAAATATTGGACTATAGAAAAAAAACTGTTGGACTTGAAACCACTAAAACTGTCAGCCAGTGTCATTATCAGTTCCATCATCAGGGCTCAACATCCAATTTTCCAGATAAACTTTTATAGCATGTATGCTAGCAAGGAAATCTGCACAATTGCCCCATTGTGTATCAATATTAGTTGCATTTTATTCTTCAGAAAAAATTATTTATCCTATATAAATTCTACATACAATTTATCAAATAAAACATCTACAGTACTAAAATGGTTGACTGAGTATTTTCTGTAATTTCAATCACAGTGGCCAGGGCAGAAGGGGCAGACAACAACAGAAAATATATTTACAAAGGTCTAACAGAGTTACTGTTACTTATTTACAAAGGTCTAACAGAGTTACAAAAGGTCTAACAGAGTTACTGTTACTGTAAAAGTCTTATTTACTGTAACATTTAAAAAGGTCTAACAGAGTTACTGTTACTTATTTACAAAAACAGAGTCTAACAATTAGTCTACAGTTACTGTAACTTATTTACAAAAGTCTAACACTGAGTTACTGTAACTTATTTACAAAAGTCTAACAGAGTTACTGTAACTTATTTACAAAGGTCTAACAGAGTTACTGTAACTTATTTACAAAGGTCTAACAGAGTTACTGTAACTTATTTACAAAGGTCTAACAGAGTTACTGTATAACTTATTTACAAAGGTCTAATTTACTGTAACATTTACAAAGGTTACTGAGTAACTTATTTACAAAAGTCTAACAGAGTTACTGTAACTTAATTACAAAGGTCTAACAGAGTTACTGTAACTTATTTACAAAGGTCTAACAGAGTTACTGTAACTTATTTACAAAGGTCTAACAGAGTTACTGTAACTTATTTACAAAGGTCTAACAGAGTTATTTACAAAAGTCTAACACTGTTACTGTAACTTATTTACAAAGGTCTAACAGAGTTACTGTAACTTATTTACAAAGGTCTAACTTATTTTACAAAGGTCTAACAGAAACTTATTACAAAAGTAACTTTACTGTAACTTACAAAGGTCTAACAGAGTTACTGTAACTTATTTACAAAGGTACAGAGTACAAAATTATTTACAAAGGTCTAACATAGTTACTGTAACTTTTACATACAAAGGTCTGTAACTTATTTACAAAAGTCTAACAAGGTTACTGTAACTTATTTATGTAACATTATAGCTATTTATAACTTATTTACAAAAGTCTATTAACTTATGGTCTAAACTGCACTTATTTACAAAGTCAAGAGTCCTGTAACTTATTTACATCTACATTACACTCTAACACTGAGTTACTGTAACTTTTTACGTCACAATATGTAACTTATTTACAAAGGCCTTACTTTGGTCTGGCTGGAAATACAAAGGTCTTACACTGTAACTTATTTAACTAACAGAGTTGGAAATTTACAAAGGTCACTGGTTACTGCATTTACAAAGCAACAGAGTTACTGTTACTTATTTACAAAAGATCACCAAAGTTACATAACTTAAAAAAACAGAGTACCTATATGAATGTGGTGAAGACCTAAAGTTTACTGAATTCAAAGGACACTGAGTTATTAAACTTATTTACAAAGGTCTAACAGAGTTTAAACTTCTTTACTGCATTTACAAAGGTCTAACAATTCTGTAACTCCATTACTTAACTTATTTACAAAGGTCTATGTAACTTATTTACCTAACTATGTTTATTTACAACTTTATGTAAGCAACAGGAGTTACATTTTTACATTTCATAGGCCCTAATGGGGAGTGTAATCATATAGCATTTATAATATACAAATCTATTACATGGAAACAGCAGTCAAGAGTCCTGATACATGTTTCATGAACTTGATTCTGGTTGCATTTTTTTTTTTTACATTCATTTTTTCTTTGTTTTTCATTTACAAAAAGAAGACAAAAAGCATTCTCATAAAAGAGATGCGAATGATGATTTTTTTTTGTTTTCAATTGAAAAAGAAGACAAAAACTCTAAAAGAGACGAGATGTTTTCATAAATTAATGTAGATCTATAGGCCTATTTACTTTGTTGTTGAGTTGCAATATTGCAAATTGTCAGATTAAAAAAATCCATTATTATTTTGATAACATTATACTGTACTGCGAGGGAGAAAAATAAATATTTTTAAAGTGAACTGAAAAAAAAGTTGGCTATGACCGGATTCAAATTGGGGACCCTCAAATTTGCAGTCTGCCATTTTTTTTCCTTTTATCAAAATATATATACATATTGTATATACAGAATATAAAATTGTATTTGTTACGTAATTCAATTCAATGAAATATAAATATACTTATAATTCTAAGTGAGTCATATACACATATTACATTAGTTGTTGTATTACTATTAGGTATTAGAGTATATAACATTGTATTACATTATATATCAATCAGGTGTACATATATTTTACAGCAATACAGTAACTTGGATTCAGTATATATTAGTCCATTGTCCAGTACAGTACAGTACAGTACAGTACAGTACAGTACAGTACAGTACAGTCTGCCACTGAACCGCTGTGCTATCATGAATTATACTCTGCTTTCTTGTAAATATTGTGTAGAAGGCTAGATCATGTTTAGGTGATGCCGTTTGATAGTTTACAATAATTAAAATGTTTAACTGCTTTTTTCCCATTTTTATTGACCTGCTTTATGTACAATCCGATGTTTTCCATGTAATATGTCTATTGAGTCGAAGAGCCAGCCTGGCTCAGTCGGTAGCGCGCTCGACTCTTGATCATGAGGTTGTGAGTTTGAGTCCAGCAGGCGACAGATTGGTTTCCTGTCTTTCGGATGAGACAGTAAAATCCGAGGTCCCGTGTCACAGTAGGTGTCGGCACGTTAAAGAACCCTCACTGCTCGATGGCCATAAGTGCCAAGCATAGGCCAAAATTTGAAGCCCTTCACCAGCATTTGGTGACATTTCCATATGAGTGAGGGATTACTGAGTGGGACGTTAAACAACAACAAACAAACAAACATCTATTGAGTTGGACATCTGTCTTCAATGACAATATAGATCTACCACTGATCACTCATGCTACTGCAGTACTGTAGCCAAGTTACTAACCAGTACCAGTAACTTACTCACCAGGCAACCTCAGTAGATGTACTGTTGCTAACCATGCCTAGATCTGGCTATTTATAAAAATGTTATTTTATAGTGTGTGTTAAAACAAGCTAAGACAATAAAATGTTTTAGAGGGTGTAATAAGTCCAACTGATTGATGACCTCGTACTGAAGACGACATTGTAGTCTTAGTCTAAAATAGGTTGAGTTCCAGAAAAACATCTAAATCTAGATTGTATATTCAGAAAAAATTAGAAACCAACCTCCTAATTGTTCTCTGTTCTCATATTTCATGTTGATATTTTTTCTTTTTCAAGTACAAATTGTTTGTTTAAATATGTAAATTAGCTCCTTCCGGATTGCTCCTCGGTTTAGTATAATGTTGATTTTCATCAACAGCACACCTTCTGATCCAAAAATTCTCGTGTGGAAAAAATCTTTCTTTTGATAAGATTTAATGGACTGCAATTACTTTTTAGATCAGACGGTGTGCTTTATATGAAAAACATGGTCAAAGTACAAAAAATGGAGATTTCTCCAGGAAACTAGTCCGATAACGGTTTTGTCTATTAAAGGATTCAGCAAGATGATGTTTTGGCTGGGAAATTTTGGCATTATGCGATTGTATCAAGCCTTGACTAACCTATGATAACAATTTTATTTCAATTCATTCTATTGTAATTTTTAAGATATCACAGGGCCTATTTCGCTAAACATAGATCTTGTCCTTTTGCCATTGTTTTGTTTTGCTTTACCTCTGAAAATTTATAATTATGTTTTTTACTATGAAAATTCTGTTCTAACCAAATTCTAGAAACTTTGGAGTTGGGGCTATAATGGAACACATTGTACAAATGTTTTATTGGAATAATAGTCTTAAATCTAAAGAAGATTATATTTCCATAATTTGTACGAGGTTTTAATTATTAGCTCTCCAGAGGATTCTGACCTACTTTTTATGATACAGAAAATTAAATCTCAATATAGCCCATTAGAAAAATCAAATCATTAGCTACAACAAAGAGTCTAGACAACAACTTCATTTGAGAATTTTCAAATGAGCCTTTTCTTTTAATAATGATTTTTTCTTGAACTAATCAAATCAGATTTGATTTTGTTTGTTTTATTGCTTTGTCCTGCTAAGAATTTTTCACATACAGCTACTTACCAAAAGTTTATAGACATTATCATTTTTTACTACATGTATCTATTTCATATAAAACCATACACTTGTATTTTAAATATATATATAAATTGTCCTATACATTTTGTGAAAATAGTTTGAAAACCCCAGTTTGGCACTTTTTCATTTGCAATCAATTAACTGAACCTTACTGTTTGTACATGAACACCATACTGGACCTGACCTTATTTTCACAACATATATAGGAATATAAGATCTTTATGCCTGTGTATAGCTCATATTTGTTATTGTACATCAAGTACAAGTAGTAAAGGTAGAAACAATCAAAATATTTTTTCTGGTAAACACAGTTAATGCACCTTTAAGATTGTTAATATAAAGTGTTTGATGCCAAATTTTATAAAATCAATTTATGGTTCTGGTTTATTTTACACATGCTATATGATCATACAAAATAAATACCGGTACATGTTTCCCCTTACATTATTTCTTAAATGGGACATTTTTTAAAAGATTTTTCTAATGGTACTATCACCAGAACAATTGTTATTTTTGTATTGAAATGTACCATCACCAGAACAATTTATTTTTGTAATGAAATGTACCATTACCAGAACAACTGTTATTTTTGTAATGAAATGTACCATCACAAGAACAATTGCTTTTTCAAGTTGTTCAGAATTTGCTAAAAAAGAACCTTGAATTGGCAAGATGGTCTGTCATACGCCAGTAGTTCATCAATGGAAACACCTTTTTTGAATGGGCTAAGATTATTTTAACGGGTCTGTCATACACAAAATAAGTATTTTCATCAAGATAAATAGGCACATGGTTAAAAACAAAAACACATACTTTTTTAGTTGTTGCCTAATACTACTGTATACTTTTTTTTGTTTTGTTTTGTTGTTTTACACTACATAAGTTTTGTTTTGTTTTCTACGTTGTTGTTGGTTTTCAACCAAGTATAAATAGGTTTTAATAAACAAAAACAATACTGTATACTTTTGTTTTGGTTTGTTGTTGTTTTACATACTACTAGTTTGTTTTGTTTTGGTTTGTTGTTGTTGTTTTGTTTTACATACTACTGTATACTTTTGTTTTGTTTTGGTTTGTTGTTGTTGTTGTTGTTTTACATACTACTATATAGTTTTGTTTTGGTTTGTTGTTGTTGTTGTTGTTTTACATACTACTGTATACTTCTGTTTTGTTTTGTTGTTGTTGTTGTTGTTGTTTTGTTTTGGTTTGTTGTTGTTGTTGTTGTTTTACATACTACTGTATAGTTTTGTTTTGTTTTGGTTTGTTGTTGTTGTTTTACATACTACTATATAGTTTTGTTTTGGTTTGTTGTTGTTGTTTTACATACTACTGTATAGTTTTATTTGGTTTGTTTTTGTTGTTGTTGTTGTTTTACATAACTATATAGTTTTGTTTTGTTTTGTTGTTGTTGTTGTTTTACATAATTCACTTATAAGATGATGTCACAATCTTTAGGCAAAGTGTACAATTTTTGACCTGTTGCTATGGTCTTACACAATGTAGTGAGGGCTCCTTTATGTGCTATACCTACCCTGATAGAGGACCTCAGTACCCCCATATGATTTCATCTAGATACCCTGTGTTTGTACATTACATGAGTCAATGAATCGTGATATATCTTTAACTCTTCCAACACTAAGTATCTAGATGGTATGCTCTTTTCTATTGTTTAGACAAGTCTATTATTGCCTGTAGGGTTTAAAGGGTTAAATTGGCAATCTTAATTTTTGCATATGTTTGAGATCATGTGGGAATTAAAATCTTGGAGATGTGCAACATTTTAGTTTATAGCCCAGTGCTCCAACCACTTGGGCCTTCATGAGATAATGTACAGTGTACATTGTAATAACAAATAATACTGTATATAAGGTTATTTCCATCCTTAACCCTTTCACCACCAAGCAACTTAATGGTATGCTCTTTTCTATTGTATCAGACCAGTCTATTATGGTCTGTGGGGTTGAAAGGGTTAATTATCTTCTACCTACTACACTTGCAAATGCTTTCACTCCATTTTAAATTCATCCAGACTCGTTACAATTCCAATATGATTATATTTTATTGCAAAGTTCTATTTTACAATTAATACTTGTGCATGATAGCTTTTAAAACAGTTTTATGTGTTGTTTAAGATTAAATATACAATAGATACATTGCAATTACTAACAAGTGTTGTCAGAAGACAACAAAGCTAACCAAAATGGGTACAAATTATCATAAGAATTACACCTAATTATATGTCTTACCAGTCCCTGCTTTGGTAGTAAATGTAGCAAAGTATACTTGTAACATGCAGTTTTAATAAGTGTAGGATCAGGGATGTGAATGTATTTCAAGTTATAAGTTAAAATATATATTCCAGGGGGTGGGGCTGGTCCCCTATATACACAACTGAATGTGTCTCCCCATAACAATCAATATTGTATATGGTTTAAGGGTGGGACTTTGAATGATTTTTAAGTTATAAGTAAAAATATATATTTCAGGGGGGTGGGGCAGGACCCAAAGGACCCTATCATACATCAATAAAATGTATCTACCCATAACAAACAAGAATATATGTGGTTTAGGGGTAGGCATGTGAATGGTTTTCAAGAAATACTTAAAAGAATAAAATTAAGGGGATATGGCATATACCCCCCCCCCCCCAAAAAAAAAAAAAAAAGAAAAAGACTGAACACAGTAAAATTTTACAAGAAACTATCAGTCAAAATAATCACAAAATATGTCAAAATATGAATTTATTCCAAAAAAGTTTCAGATTTTACTCTGCTAATTGATAGTTTACCCGTAAAGAGTCCTTCATACCAAATAACAGCCTCCTACTACACATACTGAATGATTTATAATACTTTCCAACACTTGCCCCAAAACTTAAAACTTTGATTTTCATGAATAAAAGTGTAAGTCACAAAATGTCAAGATTTGAATTTATTCCAAAAAATGATTCAGATTTCACTCCACTAATTGATACTTTACTTCATACCAAATAACAGCTTCCTTCTACACATATTTAATGATTTATAGTGCTTTCCAAAACTTGTCCCAAACCTTTAACCTTCGATTTTCAAGAATAAAAGTTTAGGGCAAAAAACATGCTAAAAATTGAATTTATTCCAAAAAAGTTTCAGATTTCACTCCACTTACAGATACTTTACTCTAAAGTGTCCATAACAAATAACAGCCTCCTACTACAAATATTGAATGATTTTTACCATAGTGCTTTCCAACAATTGCCCCAAAATTTTAACCTGGCAACACCAGATGCAAAAGTCCCCCATTCTTCGAATGGCAAGCTAAAAATAGATTAATTTACCATTTTGAAATCATCCAATGATGATGAGAGTGAAAGGGTAAAAAATAAAACTGGATTGAAATTTCCCTGTGTACAGTAGTCATGACAGGGAGAACGCAAAAACTACCAAGTTCAAGTGTAGTAAGTACTTTAGTTTACACAGTGGAACCTGCCTTCAGCGACCATACTTGCCAAGTCTACCCCATAAATGGGGAGACTCCCTATTTTCTATGTAAAATTTTGATAATTTCTTCAAGAAAAATGCATATCTCCCCCATGAAAAATTAAAATTTTCCTCATATGGAGACGTCACCAATGCCTGTGAAAGGCTTCAAATTTTGGCCTATGCTCAGCATTTAGGACCACTGAGCAATGAGTGTTCTTTAACGTGCCGACACCTACTGTGACACTGGACCTCGGTTTTCATTGCCTCATCTAAAGTACAGGAAACCAACTTGCCAACGGCTGGACTCAAGCTCACAACCTCACGATCAAGAGTTTAACATGCTACCGAATGAGCCAGGCTGGCTCTGTGGTCTCTCGAGACAGGTGGTCTTAGAAAAGAGGTTTTATTTACAGAGATATTAAACACAATGGTTTTCAAAATGTGGTCTCAAAATAGGTGGTCATTCCAGACATTGGTTTCTATGGACAGGTTCTACTGTATATGTTTTAGCAAGGTGCTCAATTACAGACTGTCAGGCAGTGACGTAAACATTTTGTTTTCACATCCAATTAAACCTTAATGATAATTACTTGATCAGTTAAAAATAACATCAGCTTAAAATAGTAGAATGAACTAAAAATAATTCTGCATTTTTCTGCCAGTGTTTATTTAAAGAATTTACAACATCTAAAATGATATATATCTTTTTAAAATAGCAGAAAGAATTAATTAAAAATAATTCTACATATTTATATTGAACTCAAATGATCTTAGATGATATATATAACCCCTGCCCACCCATGTTTTAAATTATTGGTAAGATGCAGTTTTTAAGAACGCCAAACAAGTATGTTATTTATTTAAAGCAGAAACATTCCATTATAAATGAATAATTAATCAAATTTTATCAAATCTTGTGGACAAAGAACTTAAAAAAAATTATTGCCCTTTCTTTCATAAAATTTGAACACTTCACAAAAGTAAAATAAGCACATTACATATAGCCTTTAGCTTCATCTACCATATATTGATTTACTGACCAGGGGCTACATAAATGTACATGTATGTATGTGTATATATATATACATGTACATACACATCAATTCTTGATGCAGAAAGTGTCAAAGTAATTGTGTCTGCTATGCTTCTCAATCATATTTCCAGCCATTTATTACTAACAATCCAACCATGACACAATAAAGTGATAGGAATTAAAAGGAAAAATAACACACAATACAAGTCAATTGACAGATAAAACAAATAAAGAGTGTCAGAAAAAAGGTAAGACAGGAAGACAGAAGATAGAAACAGAAAGACACAGGATCAACAGAAAAACATGAGATTGAGGCAGAAAAGGGGAAAAGAGATGATAGAGACAATTAAATAAGAGAAAAGAAAGAGAGGCAGACAAAAGATAGAGAGAGAAAGATAACAAGAGAGAGAAGACAGACAGATGTAAGATACACAACAGAAAGGGAAAAAACAAAAGATACTATGTCTACAGTCAGATAATAGAGACTGAGAGTGAGAAAGAGATAGAGAGACAGACAGACAGACAGAGAGAGAGAAAGACAGACAGACAGAGAGAGAGTGAGAAAGAGAGAGAGAGAGACAGAGAGAGACAGACAGAGACAGACAGACAGAGAGAGAGAGAAAGACAGACAGACAGAGAGAGAGAGTGAGAAAGAGAGAGAGAGAGAGAAGACAGACAGATGTAAGATACACAACAGAAAGGGAAAAAACAAAAGAGAGACAGAGAGAGAGAGAGCAAACTTAGTGCTGTAATACTAACATTTATACATAGTTTGTTTGACTTGTTATGTTATAAATGTAAAACATCATCAACAGCTATACAAGAAGGACATAACAATGTAAAACATCATCAACAGCTATACAAGAAGGACATATCAATATAAAACATCATCAACAGCTATACAAGAAGGACATAACAATGTAAAACATCATCAACAGCTATACAAGAAGGACATAACAATATAAAACATCATCAACAGCTATACAAGAAGGACATAACAATGTAAAACATCATCAACAGCTATACAAGAAGGACATGACAATATAAAACATCATCAACAGCTATACAAGAAGGACATAACAATGTAAAACCTGCCCCAGACCCTATTTATAGTTGTTAGATCATCCTATTTCAAACAGTGAATCATCTCAGTGAGGGATCAGACCCCATTGAAACCTAGTCATGAGACATAAATATTCACCACTTATGTTATTTTCTTCTTCATTATATATAAAACCAATAATTTTTAAATGCTGGTAAAATCCACAAATCATACCAGAATTTGACAAATTTGTACAAATTTATAGAGGGATAATTTGATATTTCTGAAATATATGCATTTTTAAATTATCATGTTTATTTACAGAAATAATAGTATTTTTCTCACAGAGTAATTTTTCAAATTCTGTTATTATTCTTTCAGTCTAATGAAATATGTCAAAATTTTCCTAAAATAGTTTTATCCTCCACAAAATCATTATTTTCTCAAAATAAACAAAGAGTGTATCTAAATTTCACAGAGATTAAAAATATGAATTCAATTTCCTTCATGTAAAAATAAGATATTTGAAATATTGCTTAAATTTGTGGATTCTGTGGGAATTTAAAAACTGTGGGTTTTATATAAAACAAAAAAGAAAATAACGTAAGCAGTGAATATTTATGTCCTGTGACTGTAAGCTGATTTTGAAAGACAGTTTACCGGTGGTCTCTCCAATGTAACATTGTAATCATGTCCTCCACATCCAAAACTTGACCACCATCATATTATTGAAAATTGTTGAGCGGGGAGTAAAACACTATTCAAACAGACAAAAAGATTATGTGAAAATTTTGGTGACAAAAAATTATGATGTGAAAAGTTTGGTGACAAAAAGCAAATGATTACTTGTATAAGCAATAACTGGACTTCTATTTTTTTATTACATTAACTGGATCTTGCATTGACAATATTTCAGGTTGCGTAATAAATCTGCAAACGTAACCTTTAAAATGACCAGATAATTTAATGACACCAAGTTTGATCTTTGCTATCTGATTACAAATGTTTGGTAATCCTTGTTATTCACTGCACATTTATTGATGAAACAGAAATTAATACAGAAATCAGTATTATGTGAGAAAATTACACTCTTATTTTTTTTTAACAATTTAAAATTTATCAATGATGCTAAGGATTTGGAAATGTTTCCATGGAATAGAAATTTCGATATTATTCTTGATAACACTCAAATGTTTAGTCCAAGTTAAATCAACTAAAATTGTTCAAGAACTTCAGATTACAATTTTGCTTGATGAGAAATTTTCATTACTGATTAAATTCTGTGAGGCAGAAGATAAGTGATTGGAATTCACTTATTTTCTGCCTACATTTCACATTACATCAGATACAAAACTTTACAAGTAACACAAAGGCAATCTCTTACAGTCTTCATATCACCCCTCCCTGCGAAGTTATAATGAAAATCCCTACCAAATCTTCTTACTAACACATGACTTATTTCTTTGCTAACTATTGTGTGAAGTTTGATCAAAATCACTGATAAACTGCAGTTGTTGCAACCAACTGTCCATCTCTTATAAAAACAAAATTACTATCATTATAAACCTTCAGCATTTTTAAGAGCTTGAATATTACTTATTTGAATATTATCATAAATATAAAAAAACATACTGTACAATCAGAAAATTTCATGGGATTACAATATTGTTGCTTCAAAATGAGAACAAATTTGTTGACGTGAAATTTCATAAGCCTTAAGCAATAAAAAGCTTTTTTTGTAAATGAAACTATTACTATAACTAGGTGAAATATATGTAAATTTTCATCATGGTTTAAATTTTGTTGACAAATTAAAAACAACGAAATAAATGAAATTAAAACCACAAATTTTTGGATTCTACAGTAATTTTGATTTTAAGTTTGTTTTTTGTGTTTTTTTTTTTTTTGTCATGAATTATCTTGACATTTCACATGTTTTAATTTTTGCTATTTGCATAGATATTTAAACAAAAGAGAGTAGTCCAACAACAGATGTATCATCAATTCATAGGCGGATATTTTTTTTGCAATCCAGCCAAAAAAACAATATTTACTATATTGTTGACTATTTTACAATGCATGATAATTATATAGATCTATTTTTATCATTCTATTCTAATCCTAATTACCATAGTTAAATTATAGCCAGATTTCAGTTCAGGATGCTTTAAAAAATGCATCATATTTTCTCATATCTAATTTTCTTATTGTATACAAATATAGAAATATATTTATAGAGCTAAAGATATCCAACAAACAATACCATAAACTCAATATATCAATATTTTGTTCCAAACATTTTCATTGTTAAAGGTATTTTGGGAATTTCAGGAAATATGTAGGCTTTTCACAATCTATTCTACATGTTCTTTTGACTTTTAATAAGTCCTCGGAACTTAAACAATCACGACACATATATCAAATCATTGACTATAAACCAGAAAATGACCGTTGACAGGAAAACAAGGCACAGCTTCCCACGTCAAAGCAAGTCAGCGTTTTCTCCGATCATTACTCGTTTATTGTACTCCGAGCTTAAAGCTGACTGCCAGCACATTTATTTTTATCAGATCACTCATCAGTAAGCAAGGTTTAAAATAGTGAAGCTAATCATATTACAATAACACAACAGACTGTTAACAATTAGCAGAGCCTAATCTAAACTTATAATACATTACACAAATATGGAGTCCATAACACTAAGATATTGAGTAGTTAAAGGAAAATAAGCCATCTGACAAAAGGTGAGAATTAAATGAAAGGTGAGAATTAAATGAAATATACATTGTATAAGCAGATTCAATTTTGGCATTATTAGCAAGAGTGTTTAGATAGCTTAAACTGAATATCTGTAACAACTCATTCCTTATTTTATTTATTTATTATTATTTTTTTAATCATAAAATCCCCAAAATTACTTCTTGCTGAAATAATATATCTTTTTTAAGGATAAAATGCTAAATTTACACCTTGCTAAAATTCCACTTATACAGCATTGATAATTAACAGTGGCAGCTGAGTGGCTTGGTGGCACAACAGTAAAAACATTCTGTATTACCGGTAGTTTGAAGACAAAACAAATTAAAATAAAGAGATGGATTTGTATTGAGCAAAACCTGAGCGTATTTTCCATTAAACCATTTCTCTGCGACACAACAAAAATCTGGATCAAAAGACAAACAGACTGATAAAATAATATATTTAGAAATGTCTTCAAGTCAGGGAATCATGAAATATGGCTGTAATTAGAGTGCACCTTTGTAACACAACACATTTGTACTTTTGATTTAAAACATTTGTTTCTTAATTTGCATGGCAACAGTTTCAATTTTACATAATTCAAGTATTGCACTCGTTTTATCTATCTGTTCATATAAAAGTACATATCATTCATTTTATACTTAATTTTTGTAGTCAATATATGCATTTTTATCATATTCTTTGTTACACCCCAACATAAACAACAGCAATCATCTTTACAATGTTTAAATCAGCTGAGATTTGAAGTATGCAGGTGCACTAAGTATATATATCGTAACCGTGGCTGTTTACCTACATGTAGAGCCCCATTAATTGAGTCCTAACTAAATTCTCTAGATAACACTGAAAATTAATTGGCATCTAAAGAAATATGGAGTCAAGTTTCCTTCCATATTATTCTTACTTACTGGAAGACATATTTAAAAGTCACCAATAGCTTTACCTTCTAACCACAAGTCAGTTAGAATTGGAGAACTAAATTTTAAAGGCGCCTGCTTTTACCAGCGGCTCAGGAGCCTATAAGTAAGTACAATTCAATTGGCATGCTCATCACATATACACAGACAAAATATGCATTTCTTTCCTACACATGTGTATTCTCATACATAATACAGTAGGACTTCATTGAGTTGAACTTCAATGAGTCAAACTACTTGTTGTTTCAAACTACAGTGGAACCTCACTATAAAGATCACCCAACTGACTGACAAAAGATGGTCTAATTATCTAGGTATTACAGTGAAACCTCACTATAAAGATCACCCAACTGACTGACAAAAGATGGTCTAATTATCTAGGTATTACAGTGGAACCTTACTATTTAGACCACCACCTAACTGACTGACAAAAGATGGTCTAATTAATTAGCTCTGTGTTACAGTGGTATCTCACTATTAAGACCACCTAACTGACTGACAAAAGATGGTCTAATTATCTAGGTATTACAGTGGAACCTTACTATTTAGACCACCACCCAACTGACTGACAAAAGATGGTCTAATTATCTAGGTATTACAGTGGAACCTTACTATTTAGACCACCACCTAACTGACTGACAAAAGATGGTCTAATTAGCTCTGTGTTACAGTGGTATCTCACTATTAAGACCACCTAACTGACTGACAAAAGATGGTCTAATTATCTAGGTATTACAGTGGAACCTTACTATTTAGACCACCACCCAACTGACTGACAAAAGATGGTCTAATTATCTAGGTATTACAGTGGAACCTTACTATTTAGACCACCACCCAACTGACTGACAAAAGATGGTCTAATTAGCTCTGTGTTACAGTGGTATCTCACTATTAAGACCACCTAACTGACTGACAAAAGATGGTCTAATTATCTAGGTATTACAGTGGAACCTTACTATTTAGACCACCTAACTGACTGACAAAAGATGATCTAATTAGCTATGTGTTACAGTGGTATCTCACTATTAAGACCACCTAACTGACTGACAAAAGATGATCTAATTAGCTATGTGTTACAGTGGTATCTCACTATTAAGACCACCTAACTGACTGACACAGGTGGTCACTAAAGCAGGTTTTACTGTATTTTGCTTTATGAAATAGATGTTAATCTACATAGACAACTCTACAAATGTTGGACTTTTTAATATCAAGTCTATGATATTATCCTCTAAATACCAGCTTAATATTAGCTTACTACTCAATTATTAATACAAAAGGCAATACACTGAGCCTTAATTTACCATAATACATTTGAAAATCTCATTTTTGTTTTGCCAAAGTTGATTAAAGCTATCCTAATTTTATCTAATCTAATCTTGTAAACTTTTTTTTTTTTTAGATTTTGTTTTATCTCAGAAGATTTGATCTACCAGTTTTTCATATTACTGAAATAATTTGGGGTCCCCGTTTTACAAAAGGTCATAAGTCTTAAACTTGACCTTAGGACCACACTTTCAACCATTTTACAAAGAAATAGGAGTGGTGACTTACAACCAAATCACTTCAGGTATCTATGACTACCAGAGTCTTAGCCAAAACTTGAGTTATTTTGGTATTTATTTTACTTATTTTTATATATATATCATATTATTATACCTCTTTGTTAGATTCTTAATCTTTATTGGACAAACATATTCACATGACCGGGAACAGAAACTTCATGTCTCCCTCACGCGCTCCATTTTCCCTGCCATATTTCCTCCCATTCAGAACCCCACTAGAGTTATCATCTTGATACGAAAAAACTATTGATCATCAAAGTGAACTTTTTTTCATAAATTTTTCGGAAAATGTTGTTGTTTGGAATAAAATACTCTTGAAACTTCAATTGTGGATATTTACTTTTTTAGTTTTTCATATCAGTATAATGAACAATTTATTACCCTGATTGTAGGAAGACATGAGGATCTGTTTACCAAAGGCAATCATATTTCCAGTGGGCAAAGCCCAAGGGGAATATTACTTCCAATGGGTAAACAAATCCTCATGTCTCCCTACAACCAGGGCAATAAATGTATAAATGTGTCTTTGTAAATGTAGCAGGTAAAAGTAATCATCAACATATTTGAAACTATGTGAAAAGACCTTAAGACTTGACCTAGGACTGTGTTGATAAAACAATCCTTAGTTTTATCTTAAGATCAAATAACTAAAGACTTGTGACTTCTTGATAAAATGCACCTTTGTCTGTATGCAAATACAGTGAAACTTGTAAATAGTGACCTCCTAAGGAAAACTAGAAAACCGGCCTTTATATGGAGGTGGTCTTTATATAGAGGTTGATTTGTACACAAAACATACTATTGGGGATAGCAAAAAACGATCTTTGTGACCAGGTGGTTTTTATACACAGGTGGTCACTAAAACAGGTTTAACTGTAGAAATAAAAAGTCCCATAAGGCCTTAATCAGCGGTGGAAATTAACGGGTGTCGTTCGCCCGAGGTGACTGAATTTACGATTGGGCGAATTGTGGAGTCGCCAGTTTGGTGAATTGATTTCAGGAATTTTTATGCCACTTTTTGGGGCCATTATTCGGTCCATTTACAGTCGTAAATAGTATCTGTTTTTTCACAATTTTGATCTTTAAAATTCCCGATCTGATGAAGCTAAAAATTTGACATGTTAAGTTCGAATGTCCGCTTTTATCAGGATGAAAGTAGAAGTACAACCATTCTGCATTCATCATTTCAAAAAGCTCAAGTTTCAAAAGTGATCCATTTCCTTCTATTTGCTGTTTAAATGGATTACTAAAACCAGTTAGAAATTAAAATAATTATTTTATTGACAAGTAAATACATTAGTCTTTACCTCATTGCCAAATATGTCACAGAACACATCGTGTGTTGACTGTTGTTGCTTGCAGTTTATGGAGGAAATGGAAGTTGGATGTGTGTAATAAAAGAACCGATACCAAACGAAACTGAATTTCAGGATGTGTTAAAATGATGATACATGTACATGTAATACTATACATTGTACAAAAGTTATAAAATCTTAATTAAATGTAGGTTAATGATAAAAGGAAAATTAGTAGTTGTGAATAAAACGTTTAATGATACTTAAAATGGATAGATATTGTTTTAAAAATGAAAACTTTTGTAATTTGCATCAATTTAAACACCCAGTAGTTACATTGTAAAATAGTTATGATGATAATGACAATACAGAATGCATTTACAATTAATTTACTTGCAAATACAATGTATATCATTCAGAGACAATTTACATTGTATATATTTATTAAAATAACAATAAATTAATAAAACACAAAATTAACTCAAATATTTCTTTCTTTGCGGGCAACCAAATTTTCATGGCAGGCAAGCACAATATCAGTATAGCACTTGCCCGGCTGAGCAAGTTTTTAAAAATGTTAAGGTCACAAACTGGTTAAAATTTTTTCAAGTAAATATGACAAGCCCCGGAGTTTAAATATGGGCTCCCAGAATTTAAAACTTAGGAGCCCGTTTGGCTCCTGGGGAATTTTCCTTAATTTCCATCCCTGTTAATGGTCACTGGCGTGAAATGTATAAATATGTTAATCACAGGTGTTCATGAGATGAGAAGAAAAGAAGTTTTAAAGATGTAAATGTTCTAATTAATGCCCCTTTTGGATCTCTCATGGGTCTTACATCCAATTTTCATTTCTCAAATTTCTGCAAATACACATTAGGATAGTTCCTATCAAGTGTGGTTAAACCAGTCCATTGGCCCTTGAGAAGTAAATAAAAAATGTATAAAAGTTAACAAGAGACGACACAAAACAACATACAACAACAGACACAAAACAACAGACAACACACAACAACAGACACAAAACAACAACAGACGACACACAACAACAGACTACAGAAGACTGCAATAGGTCACCATGAGCCATTGGTTCAAGTGACCTAAAAATGTTCTCACAGTAAACCCTACCATTAATCTGTCCAGGATATAATTATGTTGAATTATTTACATCATTAATTATGTACATCATTATTGATCTGATCGTGTTTCATATTAATACGCCTTATAGTAATTATGGTACCTTGCAAACTGCAGATTTCAGATTTCAGATGCAACTAGACATTTTTTATATTCATTTTAGATTTGAATTTCAGTCAGGGCCTGAAATTATCCAAATGACTAAATTATTTATAATTTTATGACAACAACACAGAATGTATTCCACAAATAGACATTTTTGTATATTCATTGCACACCATTGTACATGTAAGTAATGATGATCAAAGTAACATTTTTAAGGTAACATTATTTTTTTCTTTAAAATGAGAAAAACATGAATTTGTTCCAATGCTTTTAAAATGCCAATGCTTCTAATGTAAAATAAAGCTATATTTAGTTTCCTACATGTACTTAGTCCCACCCAGAAGTATTATAACAACTTTACAGTCAAAACTATAAAATCAAATTTGAGCTTAACAATTTACAAAAATGTTAACTTATGTAAAATAACAAAACAATAGATATTTCAAGTTATGAAAAGAATGCCCTTTCTTTGTATCAGTTGAATGAAAAATTTGGGGTTTCCCCTAATTTCTCCGTATTCTAAAATAATTTATATGTGGGCACCTAAAAAATCAAAACCAAACAAAATTACCTTGTTGTTTTATTATTTTTTTACACAACATGCCAATCAAATATGGTAATTAAGTTCACATGTGACACTATCTCATCTTTATAACAATGTTTTCTATTGCCCAAGTAAAAGTTTGATTAATATTTACATAACAAATGAACAAGCATTCTGAGAGTATTAATGAATCAACAAAAAAACCCTGCTTAACCTTAATCTCAAGATTGATTATCTCCATCAGAACTCAATACTACCAACTGACAATAGGGCTGTCATTGATGAGAAATTCTTTATCGATATATCAGTAAGTAAAAAATATTTATATATGGAATAATTGAATAATATGGTACTTGTAGAAAATGCATTCAAAATATATAGATTCATACTTTACTATTTGATTATTTAAAAAATCATTGCAAGGAAAACATTGTTTATTTGAACAAATTGAACAATTAGAATTAGATACAACAAACATGACACTTCTACCTGACAATGTTACCTCCATCAGATACAACAAACATGACACTTCCACCTGACAATGTTACCTCCATCAGATACAACAAACATGACACTTCTACCTGAGTGTTACCTCCATCAGATACAACAAACATGACACCGCCACCTGACAATGTTATCTCCATCAGATACAACAAACATGACACTTCCACCTGACAATGTTATCTCCATTAGTTACAAGACTGCACAATGTTATCTCAATCAGTTACAACAAACATGACACTTCCACCTGACAATGTTATCTCCATTAGTTACAAGACTGCACAATGTTATCTCAATCAGTTACAAGACACTGACTGCCACCTGACAATGTTACCTCCATCAGTTACAACAAACATGACACTTCCACCTGACAATGTTACCTCCATCAGATACAACAAACATGACACTTCCACCAGACAATGTTACCTCCATCAGATACAACAAACATGACACTTCCACCTGACAATGTTATCGCCATCAGATATAACAAACATGGCACTGCCACCTGATAATATTACCTCCATCAGATACAACATGACACTTCCACCTGACAATGTTATGTCCATCAGATACATCAAACATGACAATGTTACCTCCATCAGATACAACAAGACACTGCCACTTGACAATGTTAATTCTATCACATACAATATGACATTGCCACCTGACAATGTACACTCCATCAGATACAACATGACATTGCCACCTGACAATGTACACTCCATCAGATACAACATGACATTGCCACCTGACAATGTAAACTCCATCAGATACATCAAACATGACAATGTACACTCCATTAGATACAACATGACATTGCCACCTGACAATGTACACTCCATCAGATACAACATGACATTGCCACCTGACAATGTATATTCCATCAGATACCATCAGAAGAATTTATTTTCATTATATGACTATACCCATTGCTGTAAATGTCATGTATTGGTTTTTCTAACCTAATTTTTATGCGTTTTTTTAACATGGTCTAAAACATTTTACAAAATACAATTACTCTACTATAATCTTATGTATCACTGAATTCAGAGTTGTTTTCACAAGTTATAAAATCATCAAATTCTCTTTAATTGCAATTTCCACAACACAAATGTATTGATTGTAACTAATTATTATTGATGGAAAAGCTATTTATGCAAAACGATTACAAATATTTACAGTATATTTATACATGTCATGTTTTGGACTGAGGTGTAGCACATTGTACATATATAATACAGTACATATATAATACAGTACATATATAATACATTGTACATATATAATACAGTACATATATAATACATTGTACATATATAATACAGTACATATATATATAATACAGTACATATATATAATACAGTACATACATATATAATAATACATTATACATATATATAATACAGTACATATATAATATACATTGTGTACATATATAATACAGTATATATATAATACATTGTACATATATAATACAGTACATATATAATACAGTACATATATAATACAGTACATATATAATATAGTACATATATAATACAGTACATATATAATACAGTACATATATAATACAGTACATATATAATACAGTACATACATAATACAGTACATATATAATACATTGTACATATATAATACAGTACATATATAATACAGTACATATATAATACAGTACATATATAATATACATATATAATACAGTACATATATAATACAGTACATATATAATACATTATACATATATAATACAGTACATATATAATACACATTATATATATATAATACAGTACATATATAATACAGTACATATATAATACATTGTACATATATAATACAGTACATATATAATACAGTACATATATAATACATTGTACATATATAATACATACATATATAATACATATATATAATACATTGTACATATATAATACATATATAATACAGTATATAATACAGTACATATATATAAGTACATTGTACATATATAATACAGTACATATATAATACAGTACATATATAATACATTATACATATATAATACAGTACATATATAATACAGTACATATATAATACAGTACATATATAATACAGTACATATATAATACAGTACATATATAATACAGTACATATATAATACAGTACATATATAATACAGTACATATATAATACAGTACATATATAATACAGTACATACATAAATATAATACAGTACATATATAATACAGTACATATATATAAGTACATTGTACATATACATATACAATACATATATATATACAGTACATATATAATACAGTACATATATAATACAGTACATATATAATACAGTACATATATATACATTGTACATATATAATACAGTACATATATAATACAGTACATATATATATAGTACATTATACAATACAGTACATATATAATACAGTACATATATAATACAGTACATATATAATACATATATATACATATATAATACAGTACAGTACAGTACATATATACAGTACATAATACAGTTATATACAGTACATATATATATACAGTACATATATAATACAGTACATATATAATACAGTACATATATAATACATACATATATAATACATTATATAATACAGTACATATATAATACATTGTACATATATAATACAGTACATATATAATACAGTACATATATAATACAGTACATATACAATACAGTACATATATAATACAGTACATATATAATACAGTACATATATAATACAGTACATATATAATACAGTACATATATAATTACATACATTGTACATATATAATACAGTACATATATAATACAGTACATATACAATACAGTACATATAATAATACATATACATATATAATACATAATATATAGTACAGTACATATATAATACAGTACATATATAATACAGTACATATATAATACAGTACATATATAATACATTGTACATATATAATACAGTACATATATAATACAGTACATATATAATACAGTACATATATAATATATAATACAGTACATATATAATACAGTACATATATAATACAGTACATATATAATACAGTACATATATAATACAGTACATATATAATACAGTACATATATAATACAGTACATATACAATACAGTACATATATAATACATTGTACATATATAATACATTGTACATATATAATACAGTAATACAGTACATATATAATACATTGTACATATATAATACAGTACATATATAATACATTGTACATATATAATACATTATACATATATAATACAGTACATATATAATACATTGTACATATATAATACAGTACATATATAATACATTGTACATATATAATACAGTACATATATAATACAGTACATATATAATACAGTACATATATAATACAGTACATATATAATACAGTACATATATAATACAGTACATATATAATACAGTACATTGTACAGTACATATATAATACAGTACATATATAATACAGTACATATATAATATAATACAGTACATATATAATACAGTACATTGTACATATATAATACAGTTGTACATATAGTATATATATACAGTACATATATAATACATAATACAGTACATATATAATACAGTTATACATACAGTATATAATACAGTACATATATAATACATTGTACATATATAATACAGTACATATACAATACAGTACATATATAATACATTGTATATAATATATATATAATACAGTACATATATATAATACAGTACATATATAATACAGTACAGTACATACAGTACATATATAATACAGTATACAGTACATATATAATACAGTACATATATAATACAGTACATATATAATACATTGTACATACAGTACATAATACAGTACATATATAATACATATATAATACAGTATATATATAATACAGTACATATATAATACAGTACATATATACAATACAGTACAGTATATATAATACATATATACATACATATATAATATATATAATACAGTACATATACAGTACATACAATACAGTACATATATAATACATTGTACATATATATATATACATATACAGTACATATATAATACATTGTACATATATAATACAGTATATATAATACAGTACATATATAATACAGTACATATATACAGTACATATACAATACAGTACATATATAAGTACACAGTACAGTATATACAATACAGTACATATATAATACAGTACATATATAATACAGTACATATATAATACATTACATATATACAGTACATATATACAGTATATATAATACAGTACATATATAATACAGTACATATACAATACAGTACATATATAATACAGTACATATATAATACAGTACATATATAATACAGTACATATATAATACAGTACATATATAATACAGTACATATATAATACAGTACATATATAATACAGTACATATATAATACAGTACATATAATATAGTACATATAATACAGTACATATATAATACAGTACATATACATACATATATAATACAGTACATATATAATACAGTACATATATAATACAGTACATATATAATACAGTACATATATAATACAGTACATATATAATACAGTACATATATAATACAGTACATATATATAAGTACAGTACATACAGTAGTACATATATAATATAGTACATACATAATACATTACATACAGTACATATACAATATACAGTACATAATACAATACAGTACATATACAATACTGTACATATACAATACAGTACATATATAATACAGTACATATATAATACAGTATATATAGTACATATATAATACAGTACATATATAATACAGTACATATATAATACAGTACATATATAATACAGTACATATATAATACAGTACATATATAATACATTGTACATATATAATACAGTACATATACAATACAGTACATATACAATACAGTACATATACAATACAGTACATATACAATACAGTACATATATAATACAGTACATATATAATACAGTACATATATAATACAGTACATATATAATACAGTACATATATAATACAGTACATATATAATACATTGTACATATATAATACAGTACATATACAATACAGTACATATATAATACATTGTACAGTAATACAGTACATATATAACATGTGTACATATATAATACAGTACATATATATAATACATAGTACAGTACATATATAATACAGTACATATATAATACAGTACATATACAATACAGTACATATACAATACAGCACATATACAATACAGTACATATACAATACAGTACATATACAATACAGTACATATATAATACAGTACATATATAATACAGTACATATATAATACAGTACATATATAATACAGTACATATATAATACAGTACATATACAATACAGTACATATATAATACAGTACATATATAATACAGTACATATACAATACAGTACATATATAATACACATATATACATACAGTACATATATAATACAGTACATATATAATACAGTACATATATAATACAGTACATATATAATACAGTACATATATAATACAGTACAATATATACATAATACAGTACATACATAATATAATATATAATACAGTACATATATAATACAGTACATATATAATACAGTACATATATAATACAGTACATATATAATACAGTACATATATAATACAGTACATATATAATACAGTACATATATAATACAGTACATATATAATACAGTACATATATAATACAGTACATATATAATACAGTACATATATAATACAGTACATATATAATACAGTACATATATAATACAGTACATATATAATACAGTACATATATAATACAGTACATATAATACAGTACATATATAATACAGTACATATATAATACAGTACATATATAATACAGTACATATATAATACAGTACATATATAATACAGTACATATATAATACAGTACATATATAATACATTATACATATATAATACAGTATATAATACAGTACATATATAATACAGTACATATATAATACAGTACATATACAATACAGTACATATACAATACAGTACATATATAATACATTGTACATATATAATACAGTACATATATAATACAGTACATATATAATACAGTACATATATAATACAGTACATATACAATACAGTACATATATAATACAGTACATATATAATACAGTACATATATAATACAGTACATACAGTATATAATACAGTACATATATAATACATTGTACATATATAATACAGTACATATACAATACAGTACATATATAATACATTGTACATATATAATACAGTACATATATAATACAGTACATATATAATACAGTACATATACAATACAGTACATATACAATACAGTACATATACAATACAGTACATATACAATACAGTACATATACAATACAGTACATATACAATACAGTACATATACAATACAGTACATATACAATACAGTACATATACAATACAGTACATATATAATACAGTACATATATAATACAGTACATATATAATACAGTACATATATAATACAGTACATATATAATACAGTACATATATAATACAGTACATATATAATACAGTACATATATAATACAGTACAGTACATATATATATAATATTGTACATATATAATACAGTACATATATAATACAGTACATATATAATACAGTACACATATTGTACAGTATATATACATTGTACATATATAAGTACATATGTACAGTACATATATAATACAGTACATATATAATACAGTACATATATAATACATACAGTACATATATAATACAGTACATATATAATACAGTACATATATAATACAGTACATATATAATACAGTACATATATAATACAGTACATATATAATACAGTACATATATAATACAGTACATATATAATACAGTACATACAATGTACATATATAATACATTGTATAATACAGTACATATATAATACAGTACATATATAATACAGTACATATATAATACATTGTATATAATACAGTACATTGTACAGTACATATATAATACAGTACATATATAATACAGTACATATATAATAATACATATATATACAGTACATATATAATACAGTACATATATATATACATACATATATAATACAGTACATATATAATACAGTACATATATAATACAGTACATATATAATACATTATATATATACAGTACATATATATAATACAGTACATATATAATACAGTACATATATAATACAGTACATACAATACAGTACATATATAATACATTGTACATATATAATACAGTACATATATAATACAGTACATATACAATACAGTACATATATAATACAGTAATACATACAGTACATATACAATACAGTACATATATAATACATATGTACAGTACATATACAATACAGTACAGTACATACAGTACATATACAATACAGTACATATACAATACAGTACATATATAATACAGTACATATACAATACAGTATATACAATACAGTACATATACAATACAGTACATATATAATACAGTACATATACAATACAGTACATATATAATACAGTACATTGTACATATATAATACAGTACATAATACAGTACATATACAATACAGTACATATACAATACAGTACAGTACATATAGTACATACAGTACATACAGTATATATAATATTGTACATATATAATATAGTACATATATTGTACATATATAATACAGTACATATATAATACAGTATATATATACAGTACATATATAATACAGTACATATATAATACATACATATTGTACACATATATAATACAGTACATATATATAATACATATATAATACATATATAATACATTGTACATATATAATACAGTACATATATAATACAGTACATATACAATACATTGTACATATACAATACAGTACATATACAATACAGTACATATATAATACAGTACATATATAATACAGTACATATATAATACAGTACATATACAATACAGTACATATATAATACATTGTACATATATAATACATATTAATACAGTACATATACAATACAGTACATATATAATACAGTACATATATAATACATTGTACATATATACATACATTGTACATATATAATACAGTAGTACAATACATATAATACATTGTACATATATAATACAGTACATTGTACAGTATATAATACAGTACATATATAATACAGTACATATATAATACAGTACATATACAATACAGTACATATATAATACAGTACATATATAATACAGTACATATATAATACAGTACATATATAATACATTGTACATATATAATACAGTACATATACAATACAGTACATATATAATACAGTACATATATAATACAGTACATATATAATACATTGTACATATATAATACATTGTACATATATAATACAGTACATATATAATACAGTACATATATAATACAGTACATATATAATACAGTACATATATAATACAGTACATATATAATACATTGTACATATATAATACAGTACATATAATACAGTACATATATAATACATTGTACATATATAATACAGTACATATATAATACAGTACATATATAATACATTGTACATACAGTACATAATACATTGTACATATATACATACAGTACATATATATAATACAGTACATATACAATACAGTACATATATAATAAGTACATTGTACATATAGTACATATACAATACAGTACATATATAATAATACATTGTACATATACAATACAGTACATATATAAATACAGTACATATACAATACAGTACATATATAATACAGTACATATATATACAGTACATATATAATACAGTACATATACAATACAGTACATATATAATACATTGTACATATATAATACAGTACATATATAATACAGTACATATACAATACAGTACATATATAATACAGTACATATATAATACATTGTACATATATAATACATTGTACATATATAATACAGTACATATATAATACAGTACATATACAATACAGTACATATATAATACATTGTACATATATAATACAGTACATATATAATACATTGTACATATATAATACAGTACATTGTACATATATAATACAGTACATATATAATACAGTACATATATAATACATTGTACATATATAATACAATGTACATATATAATACAGTACATATATAATACAGTACATATATAATAATACATTGTACATATATAATACAGTACATATATAATACATTGTACATATATAATACATTGTACATATATAATACAGTACATATATAATACAGTACATATACAATACATTGTACATATACAATACAGTACATATACAATACAGTACATATATAATACAGTACATATACAATACAGTACATATATAATACAGTACATATACAATACAGTACATATACAATACAGTACATATACAATACAGTACATATACAATACAGTACATATACAATACAGTACATATATAATACAGTACATATATAATACAGTACATATACAATACATTGTACAGAACCCAGTTGCAATGTACACAGGAAGAGATCAACAACCTCAAACTGGCAAACATTTTCATAAAAATCAGCTAAGGTTCCAGCAGAGCTTGAACCTGCGCTGACAAGAAAAGAAAGACTTCACGGTTCAAAACATGACGCACTAACCACTTGGCCAAAGAGGCCTCAGACAATCTAGAATTTTACATACAGGTTCCAAATGAAAATGGCATCATATGTCCATTTTCTTATGTCAGACACAAGTCCACCATGTTCTAGCTGTCAATGCAAAAATCTTCAAATTTCAATGCAGAATCATAACGAGAGGCTAAAGAGGCATTAGGGAGCAAATCTAGAAAAAATTCGGTCAATTATGCAGCTTATATTTCCTCTTCACTTTTGGCACCTGTGACTTTAAAATTAAACCTCATGACCTTTTTGGACCCTGGAAACAAAACTCAGTAGGTATGAAAATCCTTACTAATTCAGAAATGACATTAGCATAATACAATAAATACTGTCAGTAAGAAAACCCAGCAAAGAATGACGCAACATCCTATCTACTAGCACTTTTTTAATGGCTTTTAGAATTATAGGCAGCCTAAGGGGGTGGATAGAAAAACTTTTACATATTATTTCTTACCTTTTGCTTATTATTTCTTACCTTTTGCTTATTATTTCTTACCTTTTGCATACTATTTCTTACCTTTTGCTTATTATTTTTTACCTTTTGCTTATTATTTCTTACCTTTTGCGTACTATTTCTTACCTTTTGCTTATTATTTTTTTTACCTTTTGCGTACTATTTCTTACCTTTTGCTTATTATTTCTTACCTTTTGCTTATTATTTTTTACCTTTTGCTTATTATTTCTTACCTTTTGCTTATTATTTCTTACCTTTTGCTTATTATTTCTTTTCAATTTACAACAGTGAAACCAGTCTTGAAAATCAACTCTGTCACGTGACATGTGGTCTTTCAAGACAGTGGTCTCTCAAATAGTTTTATTTTTAAGCGCTGCATGATTTTTTAACTGTGGTCTCTCGATACAGGTGGTCATTCACAAGAGTGGTCTCTTAAGACAGGTGGTTTTTCATAATTTAGAGTGATCTCTCAAGACAGGTGGTTTTTCACAACATGGGGTGATTATGTTTACACCAGAGATTTTCAACAAGGGGTGATTATGTTTACACCAGAGATTTTCAACAAGGGGTAAATATGTTTACACCAGAGATTTTCAACATACGGTGATTTTGTTAATACCAGAGATTTTCAACATGCGGTGATTCTGTTTATACTAGAGATTTTCAACAAGCGGTGATTTTGTTTATACCAGAGATTTTTAACAAGGGGTGATTATGTTTACACCAGAGATTTTCAACATGGGGTGATTATGTTTACACCAGAGATTTTCAACAAGGGGTAAATATGTTTACACCAGAGATTTTCAACATACGGTGATTTTGTTAATACCAGAGATTTTCAACATGCGGTGATTCTGTTTATACTAGAGATTTTCAACAAGCGGTGATTTTGTTTATACCAGAGATTTTTAACAAGGGGTGTGATTATGTTTACACCAGAGATTTTCAACATGGGGTGATTATGTTTACACCAGAGATTTTTGTGTGGGATGATTATGTTTACACCAGAGATTTTCAACAAGGGGTAAATATGTTTACACCAGAGATTTTCAACATAGGGTGATTTTGTGGTTTTCAACAAGGGGTAAATATGTTTACACCAGAGATTTTCAACATACGGTGATTTTGTGGTTTTTGTGGTTTTTTGTGGTTTTTCACAACATGGGGTGATTATGTTTACACCAGAGATTTTCAACAAGGGGTGATTATGTTTACACCAGAGATTTTCAACAAGGGGTAAATATGTTTACACCAGAGATTTTCAACATAGGGTGATTTTGTTAATACCAGAGATTTTCAACATGCGGTGATTCTGTTTATACTAGAGATTTTCAACAAGCGGTGATTATGTTTACACCAGAGATTTTCAACATGGGGTGATTATGTTTACACCAGATATTTTCAACATGGGATGATTGTGTTTATACCAGAGATTTTCAACAAGGGGTAAATATGTTTACACCAGAGATTTTCAACATGGGGTGATTTTGTTTACACCCGAGATTTTCAACAAGCGGTGATTCTGTTTATACCAGAGATTTTCAACAAGGGGTAATTATGTTTACACCAGAAATTTTCAACATGGGGTGATTATGTTTACACCAGAGATTTTCAACATGGGGTGATTCTGTTTATACCAGAGATTTTCAACAAGGGGTTATTATGTTTACACCAGAGATTTTCAACATGGGTTGATTTTGTTTATACCAGAGATTTTCAACAAGGGGTATAGTTTACACCAGAGATTTTCTACCTGGGGTGATTATGTTTACACCAGCGATTTTCAACATGGGGTGATTCTGTTTATACCAGAGATTTTCAACAAGGGGTGACTATGTTTACACCAGAGATTTTCAACATGGGGTGATTTTGTTTATACCAGAGATTTTCAACACGCGGTGATTCTAATTATACCAGGGATTTTCAACATTCCATAAGAAATGGCGCCTAGGCCTTTAAAATTAAGAATTTTAGCAATAATTTATTGAAATTGGAAAATCTAAAAGTACACAAAACTATTTGAAAATAGAAGAATCTCTTCAAATCCATTGTCATTTAAATTCAATCAGGAAATTTAGAAATAATGAATAAGATGAGGAAATTTGCCAGAGAGAAATTTATGACATAAGTGGCATTTAAGATCCAGATATATAAGTGGCATTTAAGTGGCATAAGTGGCATTTAAGATCCAGATATATACATGCTCCAGATATATACATGTTCCAGATATATACATTTGATCCTCAAATATTTAGTCTTTCCTCCATAGTTTTGTGTATTTTGTGCTATAAACAAGACCATTTCACAATAAAATCAAAAGAGAGCAAATACATGTCAGGTTTAGGGGAAGGCGAGAGACATATGTGCTGATAAAATTTACAGGTGCATAACAGAAATGACTGATATGGTTCATCATCTAAGATTTGTTAAAGTAAACTTGCCTGTATGACTATCATGTGCTCCTGTCAATTGTAACATACACTGAATTAATGGCAGCAGTGAGGATGATGATTATGATGATCTGGTAATAGTGATGATGATATTGGCAGTGATGATGATGATGATGGTAATGTTGATGTGGTAATGATGGCAGTAGCGATGATGATGATGATGATGATGATGATGATGATAATGATGATGGCAGTGATGATGATAATGACAGTGATGATGATAATAGCAGTGATGATGATGGTGATGTGGTAGAAATGATGGAAGTTATGATTATTATAATGATGGTGGTGGTGGTTGTGGAGATGATGATGCTGTTTGTGGTGATGATGATGATGATGATGATGATGATGAGGTTGCTGCTGTTTGTGGTGATGATGATGATGATGATGATGGCAGTGATGGCAGTGATGATGATGGCAGTGATGATGATAATAGCAGTGATGATGATGGTGATGTGGAAGAGATGATGATAGTTATGATTAATATGATGATGGTGGTGGTGGTTGTGGAGATGATGATGATGATGATGGATATGGTGATGATGACGATGTAGAAAGATATTCCTATGTTAAAGCAATATGAGCTGTTGTAGGTGAAAAGTTATACATGCCCATTTTATGTAATATTTTATCTCATATATATCCAAAAGAGACCATCTGGTGGTTAGAATAACAAATGCGAATGTATAATTGCAACAATGTTGCCATTACTTTGAGCATTGCAAATTAACTTTCAGTAAATTTTTACAAAGATTATCAAGTATCCAATAAACACATGCTATTTGTAGTTAATATACATTCTATTCTTATTACCCTTTGCGTTTATTTTCGTACATCATCATTTCATACCTAAATCAGGCAAAGTTGATCTTTTTTGTCGCTTCAAAACATTGGTTTCTGAAATTGTCCACGTGCTGGGTATATCAGATGATCTCGACCCATTTTTAACTCATCCCATCGCATTCTTGGCTTTATCATTCTTGACACATATGATTTTGAACTGTCCAACTCCACCAGACATGGCAGTACGATTGTAAAACATGATGTATGCATACTTTTCACAATTATATTGTTTTGATTTTGTCAATGTCAGCATTCAGGGTAACATTAAAGATCAGAAAAAATTCTTTTAGTGACCTGATATGTCTCTTCAAATATTCATCCGATTTTCTTCAGGTATTTAAAATATCGATAAAAAGCATACATTTTTTTCATAATACGTGCACTTTCCAATAAAAATCACGTCCTGTATCTTAAAAGTAAATATAAAACACATAAAAATCGGCCATATTTAACATAGTCCAAGTGCTTAAAGTACCGAGATTCCCCTGACCAAATTACTTAGTATATTTGATATGGCAAAAGAGTTGATCTGAAAAGTCATTGCATACAGCTGGGTTTTTAAGGTATGGGGAAACTAAAATTCTAATAAAATGAATAACTTTGAAAAGAAGATCTCAACATTTTACGTGTTTGAAAATGTATTTGAACACACATTTTTTCATATTCTGGACTATATGTCGGGGGACAAAAATAATCATTGTGACAGCTTATATTCCTTTAAATACAAATATGATTATGATAATATACACAGCTGAGAATGCATTTCACAAACCAATTACAAATTTCATTTCAATATATTAATGAGAAAAGCACAGAAGTCTCAGATCTATTATGATCAATTTTGTGTATTTTACCAATTTGTAGATCTAGAAAAGAACAGATAGAACAAACCATAGAAGCAATATACTACTATGAACTAACAATATTGATAATTTCGTAGATAAGTTTAAACACAGAGACATCTATATCTAATCTAAATTCCCTATGCATTGTAAATCTGTTTTACTCGTGAGAATTTTATATATATACGTAATTTTATATATACATAATTTTATATATATGTAATTTTATATATACGTAATTTTATATATATGTAATTTTATATATACGTAATTTCGCAAGAGCTCTTGCTCATGATAAAAAAATCACATAATAAGTCTGATAATAACATTTAAAATCACAAAATATCATCACAGGAATAAATTTATAACTCGTGTATTTCCAAAATAAAGTCCGGAGAAAATGTCCAGATTTACAGTACTTGATTTTGAGGAGAAGCGGGGCCTTTGTGGCCGAATGGTTAGAGCATCACATGAGGTCTCTAACCTCGTGTCAGCATAATGGTTCAAGACTCGAAGAAACTTGCGCTGACTTTGAAAGAAAGGTTTCCGGTTTACTTGTGGGCAAGTCTCTTCTCAGTTAAATTGTAAGCAGGTTCACTCCTCCACCATTGCCACCATATAACTGAAAAAATTGAGCTCGACGTAAAATAATATTCATAACAAAAAAATGGGGAGATGCTTCCATGACTTGACCACTTTAGCATCTTTTCTTAAATGATTTGAGTTTACTCTTTCATTTTTTTTTTTGTCTAGTTCCGCCATCCCCTTTATAAACTCAAAATATTTCTTAACACTTCAAAACTGATATTTATAAAGTTTGAAAGTACAACAATAAGAGAACAGTAAACAAGAATGAATTAAAAAATCAACAGAAAATAACACACACACCCCCCAAAAAAAATAAGGAAAATAAATATTAAACTTTTTTCAATGCTGCATGATATCAACAAACTTTTATTTAACAATGTCACTGTTGAAAATAAAAGATATAATATCTTTTATAATAAACAGTAGATTTCTATACATGTAACGTTTGAAAAATCATACATGTGACAGAATTCTGAAAAAGGAAACCGTAAAGTTTACTTAATCATACGCTCTGCAGGTTTCAATTAATATACGGTTACAGAATGGTATTTGCAATTCTTATTTCTCGGCACAAAGCATTAAAATAATTTCACCTGTAAACATATTGATTTTACTGTACTTTAAATAAAAAAACTCTAAGACAGTATTCTTACCAGAGCATCGCTATGTTTCCGCAGAAAAGATTTACGCAGATGGGCTAAGTCCTCCAGAATTGAGGCAATACTGCTACGTGAGCGGGTTTCAAAATCATTATCCACTTTCAACATCCCCTCAAGCTGCGTTTTAAGTGTGACTGAAAATTTTCTTACTGTCTGCATGCCTTGATTTGTTTGAATACACTGTTATTCCATAGGATTCAAAGGTTACATTACCAAATCAATGCAAACGAATATTTAAATCCCAAGTGGACCAGAAAATCCTGTGTCACTCTTCACACGATCATGGCTTTTGGTATTGTGTATCTTCTGACAGATCAGCACAACACTGGAAGTCACTTTCGTTATGACAATCAAATAAACACTGTGATTCATGTTATACAAAACACTTGATAAAAGAAAATAAGACCATGTCACTTATTCTTTCTTTACCTTGCATTTGTAATTAGCATCTCAAGTAATTGAATGAAAAAAGGTGTGAAATGCATTCTCTGAATTACGCATCGATAGTTAGCTCAAATCCCCTGATAAAAGGCTTTCTAAATTTGTCATCAAAGATGTACTCCATCAAACTCCATTCATTAGAATTTGTGCCGAAGTATTAATTCATTGTTCATTCATGTTGGCTTGTTTATCATAAGAACTTTTCATTAACATCGACTTCTCTTATTAATGAGCATAAATGCAATCTACGGTTGAGACAACAAGTGCTGTTAAAATCTCTCACAAATACTACTTACAACAAAAATTATCGATATGCTTGAAGCTTTACCATGTGATGTAATTCATACTGAAACTATAAACCACTGAGGTTGTACAATACTTCTTAAGTGTCTCTTTATATCTTATACACGTAAGAACAGCTAACATCATTTTCATCATCGGGAAGAGCTGTGAATGGATCAGATAAAAGCCACCTTTCTCAGGACTTATGTGTATTTCCGACAGATTTCTGATATTTAAGTTCAATTACATACATCCACCTCTTTCTGAGATACCGTCAAAAGATTTCCGTCTATTTTTATTTCAATATACTATCTTATCACAAAATAAATGTATTTGATTCACTGCATGTTACATGTATTTATAGGTGCTTGTTCATTTGTCTATTATTTCCTCACGACTTTGTCACACAACCAATAGGAAGCTTCCAAGTCAAATCAAGCCTCATCCTTTTCTCACCACGATATAACCTGACAATCCCTTCAGCAAAAGCTAAACAGAACTCTCGATGAACCTTCTCCATCCAAGCAATACAAGGTTTCGGGGATACATTGATATGAAACTTTATTGTCGCATGCTAGCGCCAATGACATCATGCAACGTATGCCTGTCACATTAGTGAGACACTCATCTACGCTGAAGTGTAGAGTTCTCTCGCATCATGGGGACATTCTGATTTTAGTATAACTCCAATGATCAAAGCGTGTTACTGGAATCAGCTCAATTTCACAGGAAACTTTTTTTTTTTTGGTTTTGTTATTGTGACAGAAATACAATTAGTGATTTATTTTCAACTCAGTTTCCTACCAAGCCATCTAATAGTAAGTGGGGTGCTGATAAACGATTTTCAACATGTAAAATATCACAAGCTGAGAACTAAATTAGTTTAAGTGTGATAATTTGTGAAGAATTTTAAAACAATTAGACTAGCAACAATACTGTTATCATTCGTCTTATTTTACAATCATTGGATTTAAATAGCAGATAATGATATAGAAACAAACGTTTGTACAAGATGAACCTTTTATTAGCTAATATCGCAATCTGATCATTTGTGTGACATGCATGTCTGTTTTATCTCAGTGAATGAATTAGTTCATTGAGATCAATTTGTATTTCAGAGTTGGGTGGATGGAATCATGGCTTAAAATAGTAATTTAAAAAACAAAGTTGACTCTGTATTAGACCAGACATGTTTATCAAAAACTGATGTTCCCAGCATTGGCTAGTCAAAATGCACAACATACCATATACAGTCTCCCCCCCATGTACCATGTAAATACAATGTGTTGATTTTTTCCAACTCTCACGGAAGCATGACACTCGTAAGCTGGTCCCTGTCTGACTTCTACACTTTGTTCATACAACTGGATACCAGTTTATGACACTTGATATTTGAGTTATCTCCCTTTGCCGTCGAAGTAGGAAGTAAATATGCTACCGTTGGCTAACAGCTTTACTCACACCTGTTTTCTTCATCTGGTCTGGCTATATGTTTGAGGGATTTAACATGTATAAATGACCATTTGTACCAGAGAATCGGTGGTGGATGGCGGTATGCAGATTTTGGCATTACCATGAGGGAATTATAAGGGAAGAAATTCGTTCTTCAAGAAATAGCGGTGTTTTGCGGGTTTGGAGTTACAACTAAGGGCGTTATAACGGGGTGAACTGTATATGTAATTACATTGCTGAAGATCCTAAATTCTTCAGTCCTTATTTGGAAGACATTCATCTTTTGTTTTTATTTCACTTAATCTTGCAATATTGTATATGTAAACATTAACACTCGTAAAACTAAAAGTTTGCTTCTCTGTGACATAATATCTTTCAAAATGCACTGGATGCAAATGAGTGATTGTTTTTTCTATCAGCTTGCTCCAAAAATGTATATTTAAGTGAATGTATTCTCCATTAGGTAAAAATTCAATAATACTTTTCCATCTAATTCTCCAACAGACTTGATTATAAGAATGGTACCATACAAAGAATTTATCTATTCAAATCTGAGGCATTATGCAATTACCTACACTTCTATCAAGAGAATATATTTTACAATACACAACATAGGTGTAGGAACTAGGGGGTGGCTACAACTACTGCCAAAACATACAGGCAAAATTCTTACATGTATATTATCAACAGGAAAGCAAAGTTTCAAATGTAATTGTGTATAAACATTTTTTGGTCTCGGGCAATTTTGATTTGCTTCCTACCCCACTGTTCACTTTTCTCTTTATTTCATATTTGGATCAGAAAAAGAACTGAATTCTGTTATCTTTCACAAAAATATATTTAATTAGGATGATAAATGACATTGACATTTCTATAAATAGAAGTTGGTTTACCATACTGTGGCAAAGTATCTTCCCAAACCAAGAATGACTCTGTAGGTAATTAGGGAGGATAAGACAACCAGATTAAGTGATGAAGGAATTATATATATTTTAATGTTTACTCGAATACTTGCATATTTTCTACCTCTGACATTTCTGCGTATTTTTGTATATTTTTTATTAATTTGTACATGTGGCATAGTACAAGTATAGGCTTTGTAATCATTAGACAGGGCCAAAAACTAAAAAGTACTCTTTATTACATTTTTATCCAAAGCAACGGTGATAAAATTTCAATTCATCTGATTACGAAAATTCATCTGCACAGAAAAAACTGCCAAGATTTTTGTCAGATACAAAATATGTCTATGATTAACCAAAAAAGACATAGATTTAATTATATACCCTCATTACAGTGAAAACACAACTGGAAGGCAGAAGTTGTTAAACATTGATGAAATTCTCAAATTGTAAAGTACATGTATGTTGACTATATTTATCTTATGTTTTAGCAATACATTTTTCACTCTCATCAAAATACCACTAGAGGATCAAAATATTACCAGATAAAAAAGTATGTACAGTGATACTTGTATATAACGACCTCCATAGGGTCACAAGAAAACCGGTCTTTATAGAGAGGTGGTCTTTATATAGAGGTTGATTTGTACATAAATGGTACTATTGGGGACAGCAAAAAAATGATCTTTGTGACCAGGTGGTCTTTATACACAGGTGGTCACTAAAGTAGGTTTTACTGTAATTTCATCATAACATTGGGGAGTCAGTGGCTGAGTCATAATTTGGGAGATAACAAGTTAATACTGCATGTAAAATAGTTTTGAAATTTGGATTTTAAATCATACATCCCTGAATTCTGACAGTGCACTTAATTGTTCTTTGAAATGGGATAGTCAAATTGTGGTTATAGGGGTAAACCATGAAGTCTCTCACCTCAAAAGCCCTCACCTAAAAGTTTTTAGGCAGTTTTGCCCATTTGTTATTCTTTATGAAAAGAAGTTAACTAATCTGCAAAACATTATCAAATGAAAAATTAACAAATATTGCCTACAAATATACCAATATCTACAAATACTCCCACCCCAAATTTCCCACCTTATCATAGGGAGCCAAAATAAGGCCTCATCCCCAATGCAAAAATATGCATTCTTTCTCCACTTTGCAGTGGAAATTTCCCAACTGAAGTCAAATGACAATAAATTTGAAGAATTTTTTTGTATTTTCAAAGAGTCTTGTGTTTTTATAGGTTGCAAAACTTCCCAATTCAAAACCCCAGGCCCCATTCCCAAAAGACAGTGGAAATTTCCTGCTACTGCTCAGCTAGGCACATCCAACAAATATCTATATAATGATGGCCCGATCTATAAATAGGTTTTCATCATCTGTGGAACAGATGATGTGTATAAGACTAGCAATGCCAGAATAGTAAACATTTGTCTCCAGACATAACAGCTCCCAAAAGATAAATAGCTGTTTTCTGTAAATTCTAAAACTTGTAGTAAAATATAAAATTTTGTTACATCACTGAATTATGGCTCTTCAGGAATACATGATTGTCCCTGAAGTCTGTGTTATCAGTATGGAGTATTACATAATATGACCTTCCGTCCTCATGACAGTCACGAGAGTAGTTTAAACAAAACATTTCTTCTCTTTACTGTTGAAAGCCTAGGAATTTAATACATATACTAAACAATTCTATACAATTATACTAAATTCTGCGAGTAGTTTGAGAAAAAGCATTTATACTACTGATAATGATATTTTTGAATTATACCTGTTATATTGATGTTTGTGAGTTAGTTATATACCTGTTATACTAATGTTTGTGAGTTATACTTGTTATACTAATGTTTGTGAGTCATACCTGTTATATTAATGTTTGTGAGTTATACCTGTTATACTAATGTTTGTGAGTCATACTTGTTATATTAATGTTTGTGAGTTATACCTGTTATACTAATGTTTGTGAGTTATACCTGTTATATTAATGTTTGTGAGTTATACTTGTTATATTAATGTTTATGAGTTATACCTGTTATACTGATGTTTGTGAGTCATACCTGTTATATGTTTGTGAGTCATTATACTAATGTTTGTGAGTCATACCTGTTATATTAATGTTTGTGAGTTATACTTGTTATACTAATGTTTGTGAGTTATACTTGTTATACTAATGTTTGTGAGTTATACCTGTTATATTAATGTTTGTGAGTTATACTTGTTATATTAATGTTTGTGAGTTATACCTGTTATACTGATCTTTGAGAGTCGTACTTGGTATAATGATGTTTGTGAGTTATTCCTGTAATACTGATAATGTTTGTGAGTTATACCTGTAATACTGATGTTTGTGAGTAATTCCTGTTAAACTGATAATGTTTGTGAGTTATACCTGTTATACTGATGTTATCATTGTGGGATGTTTGTGTTATACCTGTTATACTAATGTTTGTGAGTCATACATGTTATATTAATGTGTGAGTTATACCTGTTATATAATGTGATAATACTTGTTATATTATACCTGAGTCATACTTGTTATATTATGTTTATGAGTTATACCTGTTATATAGATGTTTGTGAGTCATACCTGTTATATTACCTGTTTATACTGATACTAATGTTTGTGGGTTATACCTGTTATATACTGATAATGTATAGTTGTTATACTGATGTTGTGAGTTATACTGTTTATAAATGTTTGTGAGTTATACCTGTTATATTGATAATGTAAGTTATACCTGTTATACTGATAATGTTTGTGAGTTATACCTGTTATATTGATAATGTTTGTGAGTTATACCTGTTATATTGATAATGTTTGTGAGTTATACCTGTTATACTGATAATGTTTGTGAGTTATACCTGTTATACTGATAATGTTTGCAAGTTATACCTGTTATACTGATAATTTCTTCCTGTTATATGATAATCTGTGAGTTATTCAAGTACACAAATATTTGTGGGTTGATGATAGTCACCATTCTCTGAGTTAACATGTTACATTGAAGTGTGAGTTCTCCGAGTTATCGTAGTCAATTCTTGTGAGAACAGGGTATACTGATAATTCTCTGAGTTATACCTGTTTATAGTCATATTCTCTGAATAACTATCATAGTCAATGTCTCTATACCTGAACTGAATATGGTAGTCAATTATCCGAGAGATAACGTAAGTTATACCTGTTATCCGATAATGTTTGTGAGTTATCAATTCAACAATTGAGTTATACCTGTTATACTGATAATGTTTGTGGGTTATACCTATTATATTGATAATGTAAGTTATACCTGTTATACTGATAATGTTTGTGAGTTATACCTGTTAACCTTGTTTGCGAGTATAAAATTATACTGATAATGTTTGGGGTTATACTATTATATTGATACTGTAAGTCGCCCTGTTATACTGAAGTGTTGAAGCCCCTACTGAATAATGTTTGTGAGTTTCCCTTTTGTGAAACCTGTTATACTAATAAACTGAGTCCATTTCTTTATACTGATTTTAAGTTCAAAATGTTATATTGATAAAAAATTATACCTGAATACTTAAATAATTATACCTGTTATATTGACAATGTAAACTATACCTGTTTACTCTTTGTGGGTTATACATGTTATATTGAAATACCTGTTATATTGATAATGTAGTTATACCTGTTATACATAATGTTTGTGTGTTATACTGCTGATAATGTTGCAGTTTGTGGAGGAAGTGGAATACCTGTTATACTGGTTTGTGGGTTATGTGTCATATTGAAAAGAACCCATACCTGTTAACTGATAATATGAATTTTCAGGATACCTGGTAAAATAATGTGATTACACTGTTAATTGATAATGTAAGTTGTAAAATCTGAATTAAATGTGAATTATGAATGATTAAAAGTAAAAAATACCTGTTAATCAAATGTTTGTGGGTAATAAGTTTTAATGAAAATGTAAGTTATACCTGTTAGCTGTTGTTTGTCATCCATACAATTATGAAAATGTTACTTTTATAATGTTATATATAATTTAATTAAACACACATAGCTCAAGCACAACATGTTTTAAAATAGTAATTATAAACATAAGTAATTAATTATCGTAGTCAATAATCTGAATGATAGCAATTCTCTGAGAACATTGTAGTCAATTCTCTAAGAACATCATAGTCAATTCTCTAAGAACATGGTATAATTGTATATACAACGTAAAGTTCTCCGATCTATTAGTCAATAACAATAACTTAAAAAAAAAAAATTAAATTAAAAGGTATGTTTTTCCATGTGGGTCAAAAAGATTTTTATTGTTTCGGGCAACCAAAATTTACATACTCAAGAATGTGGAATTGCTAAAACTGAAAATCTGTTTTCCCTACAAAAGATGTAAAACTGATTTTCACTTCATTTTTAAGTTCAATCGCAATAAAGTAGGAAAAAGACAAATTATTAAATATTGAGAATTAAACTTGTTATCATTATCATGTTAAAATGTCATGTAACATCGTATTTACTTTGAACTTGCAAAATTATACAAGAACTCATAACCTGATTTACCTTGAAAATAATCATTTTCATTTGTATAAAAGGCGTAAAATCTGCAAAATGTAAGTGAATGATAAAAGTAAAAATAAGTTATGTCAATATGTACTCGTTTTAATGAAAATATAGAAATGGATGAGTTGCTTTCATCCAAATTTTTCGAAAACTTACTGATACCTATATTGGTCTCAAGCACATCGAACATCATAAAATAGTAATTATAATCATAATAATTGATTATAGTAATAATAATGATGCATTTACAGTTAATTAGATGTTCATCATTCAGAGACAAGATATATTTGTATATCATGTACCAATGCGACAATAACTTAAAAAAAAAAAATTAAATAAAATATTTTTTCTTTGTGGGCAAACAGATTTTCGTGGGCAACCAAAATTTCAGAAGAATTTGAATTCTAAAACTTAAAATAATAGCATAAAAGATGTATGATTTTCACACAATTTCGTAATAAGTAGAAAAAGACAATTTTATCAAATGAGATCAATGTAAGATCTATTTACTTTGAAAAAAAAATTATACATCATAACTTTATCTTTGAAATACTACGTTTTCATACCTGGGCGAGTGCAAAATGAGTTCGGGCGAGTGGAAGTTATGTAATTACTCGCCCGAAGGGTGAGTGCTTTATACAAATTTTTCGAACCCTGATACCTATGGTCTCAAGCAATCGAAATCTCTAGTACATACTTTTATTATTCATGATGCCTCAACCAATGCGAGAAAACGGTACTTGTATTCGTCAACCAATTAGATCAAAGCTTCTAAACAATTTCAAAATTGAACTGGATCAAGAGACTTTGCAATAACTTCTGTGATTGGATAAATTGGACAACACCTACTCCTTATAAATATTCATTAGCTATGACAGATTTTGTTCACATGAGACCACAGGTTGGAAACAGCATAGCAATTCCAGAAGTGGTTTTATTACAATGCATGTCCAACAACCTTAAGTCTTCCAATATGGTATGACATTAGAGTACAACACTGTTATTTGGAATTTAAATCACATAGAAAACATTTTCATTTAGATTGCAACATTGATATCGCAATAAATTGTGTGCTCATTCATAGCTATTCTTAATACTGCCGATTTGTTTGGTGAGCGTAATTACCAATTACAATTCACTATTACCAATGTAGTTTCTGCTTCTACTGTCAAAGTCTTAATGGAATTTTCTTTTTTCCTATCACAGACAGCAGATTAATTTAAGAAACAAAATGACATTTATGTTCATTTTGATCTCCATTGAAAAGTTTGAATTTCAATGTTTCACCCCTTAAGACACATTGGATCTAATTCCTATCAGAAGACAATTGTTTTTCAGATTGGAGTTAACTGATGAATGTCTGACGGGACTTCAGGCCTGGCAGAATGAAAACAAAAAACTGACATGTTAAAGAACCCTCACTGCTATTGTGCCGAACAAGTTCACATGGTGACATCTCCATATGAGTGAAATATTCTTGAGTGGGACGTTATAAGAGATAAGAGAAGTGCCACAAATTTTGACATGCAGACATTTCAGGGATTTTCCTAAATCCTAAATTCTAGGAACAGAGTCGGAAAATTTAAGAAAATATACAAAGTTTTGATTAAAACAATTTATAGTTTTTATTTCTATACATTTTTAAAGTACACATGTAACTTTCTAGCCATTTAAAAACATCACATATTTAGTGAGTCTGACAAAATTCCCAATCACTATTAATTTCCCTTTCACAGGTAGTCCAAGGCTTTTCCATACCTTTTTGTGAACATGGCCCATGCTACTGAAATTGGGACTTTGTCAAGCTAACATATTTAAACTTTCAAGGAAAACAATGATTGAAAATATCAGCATAAAAATGATAAATAACGATAAGATGTTATATTATGATTTGTTATTAAAGGATTGGAAGAGTATTTCAATGCTTTTGGCAATCAGCTTGAGTGTTTGTGAATTTGAATCTATGGCATTGATTATGGGGGTTGTTACACTGTGAACTGACGGCTTTTTCAGTGAATCACATGGCAAATGCTAATCTGCGGGTGTTTGCACTACAATGGGATATTTTCATGTATAAGGACTGGACAGAATATTCCTATGCAAGATGCAGTATTGGTAGTGATGGTAGTGTGTGCGTATCTGTGTGTGTGTGTGTGTGTGTGTGTATCTGTGTGTGAGTTGTGTGTATCTGTGTGTGTGTGTAACTGTATCTGTGTGTGAGTTGTGTGTGTGTATCTGTCTGTGTGTGTATCTGTGTGCAAGTTGTGTGTATCTGTGTAACTGTGTCTGTGTGTGTGTAACTGTTTGTCTGTGTGTATCTGTGTGCGAGTTGTGTGTGTAACTGTATCTGTGTGTGTGTATCTGTCTGTGTGTATCTGTGTGCGAGTTGTGTGTATCTGTGTGTATCTGTGTGCGAGTTATGTGTGTAACTGTATCTGTCTGTGTGTATCTGTGTGCGAGTTGTGTGTATCTGTGTGTGTGTCTGTGTGTGAGTTGTGTGTGTATGTGTGTGTGTCTGTGTGTAACTGTATTTGTGTATGAGTATGTGTGTGTGTATCTGTCTATATGTGTATCTGTGTGCGAGGTGTGTATCTGCATGTGTGTATCTGTGTTTGTGTATCTGTGTGTATGCATATCTGTGTATGTGTGTATCTGTGTGTGTGTATCTGTGTGCATGTGTGTGTTTATCTGCATGTGTATGTCTTTGTTTTTAAAATAAAAAGATAAACATACTACAATTTTGACGATTTAACAACAAGAAATAAAAGTATTCAGATAACCAACAGATGCGCTTTACACTTATTTCACTTCTACAGATAAACACCTTTGACACTAATTATATCTTTACATCTCCAACACTAATTTTAATCTAAGTCACAAGACATTTCTTTCCTCTATCAAATTTCATCACAACATCCAATATAACTGATAAGTTTGTATTCAGCATTCCTTACTCACAGGCTGGAGGTAAATTACATCTAAGTAACAAAATGTCTCTTTCAGCTAATAAATTAACAGGAATCAGCTACAGTCCTGACGGGGCATCTTATTGCCAATTTACACTTCATTGTTTGATACAAGGAATTAATCCATTAATAAACCAAAACATCATCCCCGTGCCTTGGCAGTTCATATTGCAGATGTAATGAATGACACTAAAAGACTTCAGTTCCGCTCAAAACTATTTTATAAGCAGCTAATGAATACTAAAGGTCCTTGCCATTTGTCACTGAGAAGACAAAATGATATTTGTAGTGTTTTTAACTGTGCATTGCTGACTAACCAATCAGAGGAGAGAACACACATGCATGCACACACACACACACACACACACACACACACAAACACACATGCATGCACACACACACAAACACACATAAACACATGCACACACACACACACACACACACAAAAACATAAACACATGCACATATGCAAACACACACAAACACATGCATGCACACACACACACAAACACACATGCATGCATGCACACACACACAAACACACACAAGGATTCCCTATAGTCTGAGGGCCATTGATGGGTATCCTCACAAGAATACAAAGTAAAATATATACCAGACAAATATACAAGTGACCATCCACACACACGCACACACACACACACACACAAGTACACACATATGTATACTCACACACATGCACAAACACATAAACACACACACACACACATAAACACACATGCATGCACACACACACTTAAACACACACACACACAAACACACATGCATGCACACACACAAACACACATACAAACACACATACACACAAACACACATGTGCACACACACATACACACATACCACAAACACACACACACACATGCACACACACATAAAAACACATAAACACACACAAACACACACACACATATTTGCATCCACTCTCTCACCCTTCACACTTACTTTTCCATCACTTTCTCATGTTCATGGATACAGTACTTGTATATAATGACCTACTTAGGCACACAAGAAAACCAGTCTTTATAGGAAGGTGGTCTTCACATAGAGGTTGATTTGTACACAGATGGTACTACTGGGGACAACAACAAAACGCTCTTTGTTACGAGGTGGTCTTTATACAAAGGTGGTCTTCACATAGAGGTTGATTTGTACACAAATGGTACTACTGGGGACAACAACAAAACGCTCTTTGTTACGAGGTGGTCTTTATACAAAGGTGGTCGCTAAATTGGTTTTTACTGTATTCTAATAAAATATAAATTCTATGTACTACATCATAAATGATTTCATGGAGTATGTACAAGTGTACCTAAATTGCTAATTGTGTATTTACAGTTATGCATTCAAATATAATCATGGTTTTTGGTTAAATGTCCATATACATGCATATACAGACATTTACTATTTTTCACTGTATCTCAAGTCTCCACTATATCAATGTGAGAGGCAAGGGCAATATTTCAAGTACTGTATTAATGTCTCTACATTGAGCTATCAATAAGAGAGGCAAGGGCAATATTTGTAGTGCTGTATTAGTCTCTACATAGAGCTGATCAATAAGAGATGGCTAAGGGGATTATTTCAAGTACTGTATTTGTCTCTACACTGAGCTATCAATAAGAGAGGCAAGGGCAATTCACATAGTGCTGTATTAGTTTCTACACTGAGCTATCTATAAGAGAGACAAGGGCATTATTTCTACTGTATTAAGGTCTCTACATTGAGCTATCAATAAGAGAGGCAAGGGCAATATTCTAGTGCTGTATTAGTCTCTGTACTGAGCTATCAATAAAGAGGCAATGGCATTATTTACAAGTACTGTATTAATGTCTCTACACTGAGCTATCAATAAGAGAGGCAAGGGCAATATTTGTAGTGCTGTATTAATGTCTCTACATTGTCCATATACAATAAGAGACAGACAAGGGCTATATTTGTAGTGCTGTATTAGTCTCTACACTGAGCTATCAATAAGAGAGGCAAGGGCATTATTTCAAGTACTGTATTAATGTCTCTACATTGAGCTATCAATAAGAGAGGCAAGGGCAATATTTGTAGTGCTGTATTAGTCTCTACACTGAGCTATCAATAAGAGAGGCAAGGGCATTATTTCAAGTACTGTATTAATGTCTCTACATTGAGCTATCAATAAGAGAGGCAAGGGCAATATTTGTAGTGCTGTATTAACATCTCTACACTGAGCTATCAATAAGAGAGGCAAGGGCAATATTTGTAGTGCTGTATTAGTCTCTACACTGAGCTATCAATAAGAGAGACAAGGGCAATATTTGCAGTGCTGTATTAACATCTCTACACTGAGCTATCAATAAGAGAGGCAAGGGCAATATTTGTAGTGCTGTATTAGCATCTCTACACTGAGCTATTAATAAGAGAGGCAAGGGCAATATTTGCAGTGCTGTATTAACATCTCTACACTGAGCTATCAATAAGAGAGGCAAGGGCAATATTTGTAGTGCTGTATTAGCATCTCTACACTGAGCTATTAATAAGAGAGGCAAGAGCAATATTTGCAGTGCTGTATTAGCATCTCTACACTGAGCTATCAATAAGAGAGGCAAGGGCAATATTTATAGTGCTGTATTAGTATCTCTACACTGAGCTATCAATAAGAGAGGCAAGGGCATTATTTGTAGTGCTGTATTAGTATCTCTACACTGAGCTATCAATAAGAGAGACAAGGGCAATATTTGTAGTGCTGTATTAGCATCTCTACACTGAGCTATCAATAAGAGAGGCAAGGGCAATATTTGTAGTGCTGTATTAGCATCTCTACACTGACCTATTAATAAGAGAGACAAGGGCAATATTTGCAGTGCTGTATTAGCATCTCTACACTGAGCTATTAATAAGAGAGACAAGGGCAATATTTGTAGTGCTGTATTAGCATCTCTACACTGAGCTATCAATAAGAGAGACAAGGGCAATATTTGTAGTGCTGTATTAGTGTCTCTACAGTGAGCTATCCAGTGAAGAGTTTGCGTAATTACAAAAATATCTGAAATAGGTTGATCGCCATTAATGCCCCTTCCCCGTTGGGGAAGGCACAAAGCCACACCAAAGAAAAGCACTGTAAAGGCAAATTGCCATAATTCTGTCATTAAGAGTGAAAATAAGCAATAATACCAAAATGTGGAACCTGTAAATGTAATGCAATGTAAAATGTAAAACCTATTGTAAAATCTGCTTTTTCCCCCAATTTTGAGTAAACATCATTTCCCAATTGTGATCATTATTTTCTTCACATTCAGTAAACAAAAAACTGCATAATTCAGTACAGTTAAACAAAAAGTTAAATGAATCAAAATTTATTCCACCTCTTGATTTTCATATTTTATTTCAACCAGACATAATTTTGGGATATAAGAAAAAGTAAGAAAACATAGGTTGCAAAAGCTTAAGTCCAGGAGTCTGGGTAATTACTGGCCTGGGGGCACATAGCCTCCCCTCCCCCAAGAAGCTCTGGATAAAATTGTGCAAAATCCTGTATTTTTGTCATTTCCAAGCAACTAAATGACTATAAAAAAGTAAGATTTTTTTAGAAATATTTTATTTTGCCGACTTGGGAATAAAACTTGATAAAAGTTGGGAGAGAAATTATCTTCCCAACAATACCAAGATTGTGAACGTTTTTCCTCAGTTAATGAAGGAATTTCCAACTTCCAAGGAATAGCCTAGTAAGTAGTTGGTGTCAGGTAGGCCGAAATTCTGCATTATATGGGCCGTGCTGGTATCATAAACAGGTAAATTCGGCACCAAGTTATGCGTTATTTGTACAAGTGCAAAAATTACTCGGTGCCGATATTATGTGATGCTGAAATAACGTGACTTCCCATTTGCTATCCATTTTTCACTCCGTTGTCAACATCTCTGAGCTCAAAATTATTGCAAGAATTTCCATTGAAGACATTCTGATATCTTTCACATGCTGGCCAGTTTGAATAGTTTTGAACGAAGCGCCAAGGCCAGTGTCATTTTTCTTGACCTTGTGACAGTCATCGGGTTCTACAAATTACCTAAAACAAGCCCAGAACATGTACAAATAAGTACTGAAAGCATACGTTTATGGACAGAAAACGGATGTTTGACTATATCAATGAAATAAATATTCACTTCGAAAACAAAATTGAAGATTTTCATTTATTACCTTAGTCAAAAGAAAATGTGTATGGGTAAAATATGGTTTTTATGCCATCATCATTTTTTAAACTTTTTTCAGTTCATACTGAATACTGATCCCAACTTCTCAAATCTTTACTGTTCAAAAATTATAAAATATGACACTATAGTTGTTATAGTCCGATATTTATTGTACAGCGATACATGAATAACAAGTTGAGTTCAGTCTACACCACAGAAGTTATATGACCTTTCCTTGCTACAAGCACATATCTACTGGTTTCGGGTGTTTTTCGGTCCATTTACCTGTTTTTCGATAATTTGTATCACCGGTCTTTTATCAATTGACAGTACATACATGACATGAATAAGGTGCAATGAAAATGAAGATTACAGACTGAACCACATCAAAGTTTTAACAGGATTAAATAAATATATAGATCGCAGTTGAAATGCATATTACCAAAATATCCGACAACCATAAAAAATATCAGTTCCCTGCTTCCAAAATAGCGGATTTCCGCTAAATATCGGAAGAAAATTATCACTTGCTATTAATAAGAGAGGCAAGGGCAATATTTGTAGTGCTGTATTAGCATCTCTACACTGAGCTATCAATAAGAGAGGCAAGGGCAATATTTGCAGTATTCGTGCTGTGATTAAGAGAGGCAAGGGCTCTTTGCACACTGAGCTGATATCAATAAGAGAGGCAAGGGCAATATTTGTAGTGCTGTATCTAACATCTATCAATACAAGGAATATTTGTATCAATAAGACACTGGCTAAGAGGCAAGGGCAATATTTGCAGTGCTGTATTAGTGTCTACACTGAGCTATTAATAAGAGAGGCAAGGGCAATATTTGTAGTGCTGTATTAACATCTCTACACTGAGCTATCAATAAGAGAGGCAAGGGCGATATTTGCAGTGCTGTATTCGTGTCTACACTGAGTTATCAATAAGAGAGGCAAGGGCAATATTTGCAGTGCTGTATTAGCATCTCTACACTGAGCTATCAATAAGAGAGGCAAGGGCAATATTTGTAGTGCTGTATTAACATCTCTACACTGAGCTATCAATAAGAGAGGCAAGGGCAATATTTGCAGTGCTGTATTAGCATCTCTACACTGAGCTATTAATAAGAAAGGGCAAGGGCAGTATTTGCATCTCTACTGTATTAAGCATCTTAACCACACACTGAGCTACCAATAAGAGAGGCAAGGGCAATATTTGTAGTGCTGTATTAGCATCTCTACACTGAGCTATCAATAAGAGAGGCAAGGGCAATATTTGCAGTGCTGTATTAACATCTCTACACTGAGCTATCAATAAGAGAGGCAAGAGCAATATTTGCAGTGCTGTATTAGCATCTCTACACTGAGCTATCAATAAGAGAGGCAAGGGCAATATTTGCAGTGCTGTATTAGCATCTACACTGACACAATGAGTTAGGGCAATAAGCAGAGGCAAGGTTAATCAATATTTGCAGTGCTGTATTAGTGTCTCTACACTGAGTTATCAATAAGAGAGACAAGGGCAATATTTGCAGTGCTTTTTAACATCTCTACACTGAGCTATCAATAAGAGAGGCAAGAGCAATATTTGCAGTGCTGTATTAGTGTCTCTACACTGAGTTATCAATAAGAGAGACAAGGGCAATATTTGCAGTGCTGTATTAGCATTTCTACACTGAGTTATCAATAAGAGAGGCAAGGGCAATATTTGCAGTGCTGTATTAACATCTCTACACTGAGATATTGGTGTAAAAGTTGCCATGTTGTGTTATGTTAGTGTCTCCTTTATAGTGTAACAATATTACTCATGATGTGGGGAGGATGGATTATAACTGAAAATTTATTACCTGTTCTGATTTACACAGCTCTTTAATCTACATGTTAAGTTTTCAAAAGAAACTTAATGTTTCTCATTCTGCATGGGTTTCCCATCCTGCAGTGTCAGATCATGAAGAGCTTTAAAAACCAATACCTCTCATAACCATACCTTCACCACTGAAGACAGGCTGAATGGTGTTTGAAATTATGTAAAACTTTTTTAACTAGAGTTTCTTATCTACAACTGGTATCCCATAACAATATGATACTAACAGCATCAACAAGCTTCCATAATGACTGGAAAGCATCAGTTACTTTGATAAAAAACATATTTAAATCAATAATGCATATCAATAATCAATCAATATACTATCATAAATTGGGATATTTAGGCCATTGTTAAATTTTGGACAATTTGGCCACCCAATTAAAATTGCCAAACTTATGCTGTCCTAAATATGTGATGTTTCTACCGGCATTTTTAAAAACATTTTAGTGTTTTTTAGATTAACAAACAAGGGTGATTTTACATAACACTGTGTGGACATCAATATTAATTAAGATCAGTATGACAGATCAATTCTAATTATTCTACCGACACTTTTTGATATTTTGATATTCCAGACACCTGGAATGTTCCACACGACGAGACCGAAATCTGATGCAAGGTCAAATTTAAACATGATATAAAAATAAATGGCCAAAATTTAACTGACCCAAAAATAGCTCTTCCTTTTATAACCTAAGTGGTCAAATTTTAGCAATGCCAAAATATCCCAATGCACAGTGCTTCTGATGAATGGTTATGATTTTTAACCAATTCTCCATTACCAACTGTCCTGTTCACATACCTTGGCCAGGGCGGAGTACCCTTTTGACTATCATAGGGATGATTCTACTTACTTTTCCGTAGTCACAAGGTTATTCCTCACTGGACATTCTCTTATACATGTATGGTGACAAGTAGGAATGATTACTCTAGTCAGCATAATGTCAATTTTTATACTTTATTTTATAAAATTTAAACTCATCCAAGTCAAGACAAAGTTCACATTGAACCGACAGGTTCTATGGATTTTACTATACATCACACAAGAAACTGCAAAAGTAGAAAAGCATTGCATTTCTTACACAGGCTTTTTACTAGAATCAATTACATGGGTTTTTTTTCTCCCAAATTATGGAAAAATTTTCCCTATTCCTTATTTTGTGAACAGACCATGATCATAATGAAATATGAATTATTGCAAAGGGGAAATGTATCTAAAATACAAATTTCATTACATACAATGTGTGTGTGTGTGTGTGTGTTTGTGTGTGTGTGTGTGTGTGTGTGTGTTGTGTGTGTGTGTGTGTGTGTGTGTGTGTGTGTGTGTGTGTGTGCATGTGTGTTGCACTCTAGCCAAAACTTGCAGTTCTTTTATTGTAAGCTCACATATTCGGACATGATAAAAACAACTAAAATTGCTGCCATTGCTGTTGGTATAACCCTAGAATCAGGTCTTACAAAATACAGACTTTTAGCAAAAACACAGAAATGTAGTGATGGGGCTCTAGCAGGTTGCTACTGACAACCAACTGACTGCACTTAGCCGGGATTTACCATGTGTCAGCCATACAAATTGGCCAATTTAAAAACATTTCTTTTCTATATATACTTTCTGATTACACTATCAAAAAGTTGGCACCAATACCACCCAAGCCTTGATCACAATGAAGTCTTTGAAATAGCAATGACCTTCAATACTCTGCTAAAATAGTGAACCAGTGCTACTTAGGATAATTTGTTTTTAAATAAACTGGCATTTGTCAAATTGGCATATTCCCTATATATTTTCCCAACCAATTACTGTAAAAAAAAATACAGCATGCCAAAAGACCACCTGATCTACACTTTGTGTTCTGTGTATGTATGAATGTTGTAAATTCTCAAGTAGTAGACGTGGGGGTGACCCCTGGGGAGTATTTATCATTCAAATCATCCTGACATGACAAACAGGAATATATATGGTTTAGGGATGGGTATCTTGACCTGACAAACAGGAATATATATGGTTTAGGGATGGGTATCTTGACCTGACAAACAGGAATATATATGGTTTAGGGATGGGTATCCTGACATGACAAACAGGAATATATATGGTTTAGGGATGGGTATCTTGACCTGACAAACAGGAATATATATGGTTTAGGGATGGGAATCTTGACCTGACAAACAGGAATATATACGGTTTAGGGATGGGTATCTTGACCTGACAAACGGGAATATATATGGTTTAGGGATGGGTATCTTGACCTGACAAACCGGAATATATATGGTTTAGGGATGGGTATCTTGACCTGACATAACGGGGAATATGACAAACAGGAATATATATGGTTTAGGGATGGGAATCTTGACCTGACAAACAGGAATATAGGATGGGTTTGACAAACAGGAATATATACGGTTTGGGTATCTTGACCTGACAAACATGGAATATATACGGTTTAGGGATGACAAACAGGTATCTTGACCTGACAAACAGGATGGTTTATATACAGGAATATATACGGTTTAGGGATGGGTATCTTGACCTGACAAACAGGAATATATATGGTTTAGGGATGGGTATCTTGACCATTTAAAAGATGTTTGAACATTCTCGAATTGCAGGCAGTGAAAATGACTCTTAGGCCCTTTTATACAGTCAAACCTCGTTATCGCGAAGTCGTTGGGACCAAGCAAAAAGTTCAAGATAAACAGGTCCTTAAGTAAAAAGGTTTGCTACTAAATTCCTCTGATTCCTCTCGTGAACATCTTGGCAATTGCCAAAATAGCTTACTTGTCGGCCTATATGTATGTCTTTTGTCTCTTATCTTCAGTATATGTTCAAACTGACGGCTACAAAACTCATGTGTTTTGTATAACAATATTGAAAGCAAATAAAAAGGAATTAGTTATGTTTATTTATTTATTGATACCCATCTGTATTGGCAAGTAAACAACACTCACATTGTAATTGGAACAACCTATGCTGCTTTCTAGATCACGAAAGTAACACTATCATTATACATTTAAGAACGGAAAGTCTAAAAACGAATTCTTGAAAGTAACATCAGCCATATAAATTTAAGATTGGAGAGCAAAACAACGGAATTTTTTGTGAAGATTTTTAATCATTGTTTGTACTAAAAAAACAATCCAGAAAACACATTTTGCCAGCACTAGTCATATAATCACAATGATTTAATGACAATGTACAAAAAAATAACTTTGATATAAGAGATAACTGGTCAATTTCACATTAAAACCAAACACTGGGACAATGTTTTAACAAAAAAATAACTTTGATATAAGTTCGAGATAACTGGTCAATTTCACATTAAAACCAATCATCGGGACCATGTTTTAACAAAAAAATAACTTTGATATAAGTTCGAGATAACTGGTCAATTTCACATTAAAACCAAATATCGGGACCATGTTTTAACAAAAAAATAACTTTGATATAAGTTCGAGATAACTGGTCAATTTCACATTAAAACCAATCATCGGGACCATGTTTTAACAAAAAAATAACTTTGATATAAGTTCGAGATAACTGGTCAATTTCACATTAAAACCAAACATCGGGACCATGTTTTAACATCGACATGTATATGACTGTATATCATGAATGAAGCCTTAACCACTCAGCCATCTACGCATTCACATAAATGAATGTTTCTGTAACAGAGTTTAGGGTTCCGAACGCGAGATCTCTGTCGCAGAGATAGAGTAAAAGACCACAAGGCAACATTTCCGCAGATCTCCAATCTTAGGGACATAAAAATCAGAATAGAATATAAATACCAGCATCATAAAAGACCTATTAAGGACGACAACTCATCATTAACAAGAAAGAATTATTGTTGAAACAAGTATAGCAAACGCAATCAAAAATCAATACCAAAAAATATGGATGAAATGGTTTCAGTATAACTGAGCTACTTAGCAAATCAAACTGAAACTGATGACAAAGCAGAAGTGTGACTGACAGCGAAACCGACAGGATATCATGACGAATGTGTGTAACATTAACTAGATGACCAAGCCGAACTTGATGGTAAGACATAACGAATGGTACGGGACTGACAATGCGGACAGTGTGTAAAGATCAGTACAGCCCTACAGCAAAATAAAGACAAAAGAAACAGTAAAACTGCCCAAAATATACATATTTATACATTTATCTATGTACAGGTTGGGTTTATTGTATTGATTAAGTATTTACCTTTTAACATGTTGTATACCAAGATGTAATTTTCTTTATATTTTACTGTTACATGTACATGTGATATTCAACCTTAAGAATTAGCAACAAGACTGCTAAATGTTTGAGTATTTTTTATTTTCTTTGAGAATAGGTCCAGTTACTGAACCAAAATTGACTGAAGGAAGCTAATTCAATTAATAACTAACATACTCATTAACTTTCTCCCTCCCTTCCCCCTCCTCTCTCTCTCTCTCTCTCTCTCTCTCTCTCTCTCTCTCTCTCTCTCTCTCTCTCTCTCTCTCTCTCTCTCTCTCTCTCTCTCTCTCTCTCTCTCTCTCTCTCTCTCTCTCTCTCTCTCTCTCTCTCTCTCTCTCTCTCTCTCTCTCTCTCTCTCTCTCTCTCTCTCTCTCCATGTACCTCTTCCTGGCTAATGCAGATTAGTGTACATTATTATAAAAATGCTGTTGTGAAATTTCTGATAGTTCTAGAATTTATGGTACAACATTTCAACAAGTAATAATATTGTTATGCAGTCTCAAATCACTCACAATATCAAAGGAATATGACCTGAAGAAGGCAAAAATAAGAAGTGTTTAATTTACTTAAAACCATCCATAAAATTAAACATGTAAAATTCCAATACATAACTACTGTAGAATCACAAATTTTAATTTCATTTAAATAATTGTTTTCATTTATTAATGAAATTACAAACTTAAATTAAACTTTAAACAATTACAAAATTTTACATACAGTCAATCATACCTAGTAATACATGTAGTAATAGGTTCCTTAACAAACAGGGCTTTTTTATTTCTAAAAAATTTAATGTCATCCAATTTGTTTTATTTTAAAAAAAATAATATTCTAACCCCACAAAATTTATGATTCTTAGGTACATGTATTAAAGGAACTTCTGTAACACACGGACTGAAAATGATTACATGATCTGATTTTTGTTTTATGCTACACTCAAAGAAACCCAGTTACATTCATGTGCAGGGGTGTTTTGCCAGTATTTTCAATCCAGTGTCTATGGTGATTTACGAGTGATGAGATGTATACACCCTGATAAAAATAATAGACAGTTCCAAAGAAAATCAACAACATAATGGCCACTGCCATTGCCACTGATTGGAATAAATCAATGTTGGAAAATCATAAAGGGTTTAACTAGGATCTTGAGTATTGGAGGGTTTGCTTCATATTTGAATGCAGAATTGATAACAACTATATGACCTTCTTTAAATAAAATAGAAATTTTATTGATAACTTAATGGATTCTTTGGTGTTAACTTCAAAAAACCACTCTCCAGGTTTGCTGGGACACACAGTAACTATATATACCTGAAAAGTTCATGACATTTCAAAAAGTGATCCCCAAATAGTTATTAATGGCTGCTGCATGTATAAGAAATATGATGATTAACTGACTGACATGTTAAGAAATTCATGACTGAATGTTTTCATGGATGCTACATGTATAAGAAATATGATTAAGATTGAATGTTTTAATGGCTGCTACATGTATAAGAAATATGATTAAGACTGAATGTTTTCATGGCTGCTACATGTATAAGAAATATGATTAAGATTGAATGTTTTAATGGCTGCTACATGTATAAGAAATATCTATATGATTAAGACTGAATGTTTTCAATGTATATGATTAAGACTGAATGTTTTCATGGCTGCTACATGTATAAGAAATATGATTAAGACTGAATGTTTTCATGGATGCTACATGTATAAGAAATATGATTAAGACTGAATGTTTTCATGGCTGCTACATGTATAAGAAATATGATTAAGACCAGCGATATATAAAGCTGCTGACTCGGCGGTATATAGAGCAACGCGCATATAGATGTCACTAAGCGTCTCGGATCTATATTATCGATTAATTTACGCTTGGACACTTCAGAAAATGGACAATTTCCATACAACAATCAGAACAGCAGTTGTTATTGTGATAAAGTTTATATGTCTAGGTAACCATGATTTATTTGAAGTAATTAATTATTTACATAATCAAGGCAGTTTAACTGAAGCAATGAGCTTGTTTTGATTACATCAATCGCCGCGAGAACCATACCATATTGAAGAGCTAAAAGCATTGAAATTATTGAATCACTGGTTTGGATGAGATGCTAATTATTTAATTGCTGAGAATATAACTATTATGAAGTGAGCTATTCTAAAGCAGAAAGTTCGATGATTTTTATTTAAAAAATCTGGATAAAAATCACCCATATTATAAGCCTCATATGGTACGCTACTTTTAAAAATATTGAAAAATGTGGAAAAATCTGCAAATGTTTTATTTCACACTTGATCTTATCAAAGCTGCTTTTTCTGTTTATTGATTTGAAATTTACTACGATGTACCTGTGCGATTTTTAAGTGATTAATCGAACATTTATTTAGAGCTACGACGAAGACGAAATGGCCTGGAATTATCCGCAGAGTTTTTATTGATATCAGAATGGATGTTTCATTGGTCATTTGTGAAGTTGAAATATTAATATTTTGAAGTACGCGTTTATTTTTTTTATTAATATTTTTCTTTTTTCTCTTTTATATTTTAAAATTTAGGGATTTTAACGTCCATTTTTGATTAATTATCACCTTGATTTTCTCAATTACCCTGAAAAATGAATTTCTTACATTTTAAGTGAAAAATTTGCTTGATTATTGTGACATTACAAATAGGCATATTCATATTTAATTTGCAGTTTACATTTTAAACTTTAGGAATTAACAGAAGATTGAAATAGGACTTGTCTGAATGGCATTTTTGCTGTAAAAATGTAGGTCTTAAAACTATTTTGTTTCTGCATAAAATAAAATTATTGATTGTCATCGTGAATTTGATATATTAAAATTTTTAAGTAAATTTTTTAAATCAATCTTATTTTTTATATTTTTAAAGTTAAGACTTTTACCGTCCATTTTAAATGATTTTGAGACCAAATACTGACACTTCTGATTTTCTGAAAAATAAAATTATTTACAATTCTAAGTGCAAAATGTAATATTATTGAAACACTAACTTAGTACATAGGAATATTCATATTTGATTACAGTTTACAGGATTTTGAATTATTGAAAATAGTATTGTGAAAAAATCGGAGATGGCAGAGTTCAAATGTTTTTTTTAATTCATGAAGTTAAAATATAGCAAAATTTTGCTTACATTTTTCTACAAATCAAGTAATTTTATTATCCAAATCAGTGTGGAAGGCATGAAGAACAAAAATATCTCATTACTCTGAAGATAAAATTATATACAATTTTTAGAGTGCAATGAAACGCTGTTTTCATGTTTATATTTTATTGCAGTTTACAGGGTTTAAGCTTACTGAAAATGGCAGAGTTGGCTCCATGTTATATTTTTATATAGTTGTAAAAAGGTTGGCCTCTAAAAACTATTTACTTTAATGTTTATTATAATCGAGAAAAAACAGTTTTAATTAGGGAATTGTGATAATTAAGTTAAAAAAAAATGAATAGAAACCTGACATGTAAATTTCAATAAATTCTCTTTATTTAAAATTGTCATTGAAATACATGAACTGGGTGTATTTGTTGTGTGTTTTTGTATTTTTCAGACAAGGGGAAAAAAAGTTATAATAAAAGGATAAGGACAGTGATGAATTGTTGATTACAGTGGCTATGTAACAATATTGTGCTACACAATTCATTGCAGAAATTCATGTAAAATGAAATAAAAATCCAAGAAATTGATAAATTGTCTTTTCTTTCATGTGTGTGTTCTTCCACACTTTTTAAAGTGCAATTACTTTTCAGTATGCAAACATGTTTCTTTCATCCAAGCTCTGCATAATTTTTATACCTTTATTTGCAGAATAGAAAAAAATTTAATCCGCTTGGCAGTGACATCAAAAATAAGTTTGCATTTAACTATATATTCTTAGTAAATTCATGTTTTTCCTCTAGAATTCATTGTTTTTTCAATTTTAATTAATAAATTGATTCACATGAAGGTGAGGGGTTGGGGTACTTATGTGTTAGAAATCACTTTTGGTTGCTACAATCTGTGTTTTTATTTTACATAATTTTCATGTGATAAAATTCTAGTGACTTCTTTTGAAGTTTATTAATGATTAATAATGTATTTTTAAGTAATTCTGGATGTAAACTAACAGAAATATCAAAATTAGGCCCACACTTTGGGTAATGTATGCTTTATTGATTTTCATTAATTTTGGGTATCTATCAAATTTGGAGGACAAATCACAGGAAATATGATTATATTGAAATTCATTTTTGCGAACTAATTTATGTCCAAATACTTACATATGCAAACAGCAAAAATGACTACAAGTATCCTTACTATTTTCAGATTATGCACTTAATCCACAAATATATAACAATTTAAATTTTATAGTAATGAATCAAATAAAAAACATACACAGATTTTATACTTGGAAAAACCTATCAGGGTCTTTCATTGGTCCATACTTCTTCATATTTTAAAAATTAAGAAACCAGGATAATCAAATATGTTATAAATGAAATAATTGTTGTTTAAATAGTGTAGAAATGATAAATAATATTAACATCATATCAATAGTTACATGATTTCATTTCAGATGGATTTTTCATTTTTCACAATTGTTTAAATATTTCCAATAATTTCATCAATCTTATTTCCCCCAAATTTAAAAGAAATTGATTAAACCTCTAATTTGTCTAATAGATAAAATACTCAATTTTCTATTCTTCCTGCAAAATGTGTAGACTTTTGTAAAGTGGGAATTTTATTGTTTTGCATAGCTGTACAAATTAACATATTTCAGAAATACCTTCTTTTGCACCCCACTCAATGTTTATTTTTTAATCATGTGTAAGAATTGTGTAAATTTGTTTTTAGAAATAATAAAGTTAAAAAAAAAATGGTATCTGGGTTGTGGTTTCAAAGGGGTGGAGAGCAAAAAATATTCGAAAAAGATTGTTTATTACACCTACAAGGCTACATGCTTAACTCAGGATAAGAAAGTATATTCCTCTGCGGGGAGTTCTATCAGTGTGATACCATATACCATCGCTTTTATCAGAACAGATGCTAATGTGTTTAATAAATATAGGTGCTGTATTTTCACACCTAGTGCTGTAGGATTACGACATGTTCCTGATAGAAAAATTATACACAAACGTAAAAAAAAAAAAATCAAGATATTTTGTTTACATCTCCGGATATGTTATACATTACATCTTTTAATGTTCGGAAAATTCTTTTTATTTGTTAATCTAATAAAATGAGAGGGGGATTACGTAATTATCAAAAATTTTTGATTCTAGTATGTAGATCAAAGAATCTAAAAATTAAAATTTGCTGACACATTTCTGATGTAATTTCTTAATATTTTTCTACATTATTCATTTATTTTGAGTTGCTAAAATGGTACATTATCGGTTATTTTTTTCAAACTCGTGATTTGTGAAACATTTAATGTTTTAAAAAGTAGTAAACCTTTCCTTGCTCTCAAATTACCGTAAACATTTTCACGATACACATACGAACGAACCTTATTGTAAACAATTTCTGTATAAGAGATTTATCCCTTCTGACTGTTTGCGTGTTACTATTGGTTTGCCATTGCGCGGGTGAGTGTCGAAAAACTGGGTCACTCCATATCAAAAGGATAAATCCGCTCATAACTGGAAAGAGCGCGAACCAATCCCTATTAGATAATCGCTGTTTAAGACTAATTTTTAATGGGCTGCTACATGTATAAGAAATATGATTATGAATGTTTTCATGGTATGCTACATGTTTAAGAGTTAAGACTGAATGTTTTCATGGCTGCTACATGTATAAGAAATATGATTAAGATTGAATGTTTTAATGGCTGCTACATGTATAAGAAATATCTATATGATTAAGACTGAATGTTTTCATGGCTGCTACATGTATAAGAAATATCTATATGATTAAGACTGAATGTTTTCATGGCTGCTACATGTATAAGAAATATCTATATGATTAAGACTGAATGTTTTCATGGCTGCTACATGTATAAGAAATATCTATATGATTAAGACTGAATGTTTTAATGGCTGCTACTATATGATTAAGACTGAATGTTTTCATGGCTGCTACATGTATAAGAAATATGATTAAGACTGAATATTTTAATGGCTGCTACATGTACATATGTATAAGAAATATCTATATGATTAAGACTGAATGTTTTAATGGCTGCTACATGTATAAGAAATATGATTAAGACTGAATGTTTTCATGGCTGCTACATGTATAAGAAATATCTATATGATTAAGACTGAATGTTTTCATGGCTGCTACATGTATAAGAAATATGATTAAGACTGAATGTTTTAATGGCTGCTACATGTATAAGAAATATGATTAAGACTGAATGTTTTAATGGCTGCTACATGTACATGTATAAGAAATATCTATGTGATTAAGACTGAATGTTTTAATGGCTGCTACATGTATAAAAAATATCTATGTGATTAAGACTGAATGTTTTCTTATGTATGTCTATTATCTTAATGTCACATTCCGGGGACGTTATTGTAATTTTCTCAACCTTATTGTAATTTTTTATATATTCCTTAGAAAACTCTCCTAACAGACGAAAATGAAAAACATTTCAAAATATTTTATGTATTAATGGAGTTATTAAGGGGGATTCTGTAGGAATTCTTAAATTTACCCTGGTGTACAAGTGATATAAAGGATGAGTACTGTTACACAGTCTAAGCACATGTTGCAATCGAATGCACCAGGGCAGGAAGTAGTTATTTCAAACATGTCGATAAAATTTACATGTGTGTATGGTTAAATTGCTTGCCCAGGACAGTGTTCCAGACCATTTGATTGGTGTTCCACTTGTCTTTGTCCTGGACAGTGAAACGAACATGCTCAGTAGACCATCACCACGTGATGCTTATAAATACAAATGTAGATCAAGTAGTTAAGTGTTTCCCACGATTAATTAACTAATTAGTTAGAATACAACTTTAAAAATATGACAAACATGCATTAAGTGAAAACAAAAAAGTTCATTTATGAACATTACTCCCTGGAATGTCGCTTTAACAGATCGCAGATAGAAGATAATATAACCACAAACAAGCTAAAATAGCCTGAAACTACAAAACATCTCTCACAACAACTTTGACTTTGGGAGAAAGTTCAATTTATCCCTTGCCAATCTTACAAAACCATGCAACAAGTGGCTTGGTCTTTTTAATTTGAAATCATTCCTTGGCATTCTACATAGAAACTTGTGTTTTCTGTTGGCAAACCTGGAGTTCTAAAGAGAACATGGAAAATGTCAAATTAATGGCTTGTACTTGGTTGAACTTTTCCTGCTTGAAATCAAGAAATTAAGGAGTTATATTCATATTCTAATTACTTAATTCATACTTATTCTAATTACTTTTCAATGAAGCAAATACCACAAATTGCAAAAAAACAGAACAGAATAATAAATAAACCCAAACACTTAACATGAAGACTTTAATAATAGTGAAAGTTGAAAATGTTTGAAAATAAGTTAAATATCAATTTTATAAAAATAAATTAAGATGAAATTCTTTGTAAGTTTAAAAAAAACAACAGGAAATACTTTGGCCTTATTGAGTCATCAATTTTTGTTATACCTGCCCTGTGTATATTTCAAACTTAGAAATAATCAAAGCTGTGTTTTTGTGAAAGTTGCATATCTACATATGGCATAACAACAAACAGAGACATATCAAAACACCTAGTTAAGTCGGTTTATAAGTTTGGGACATACACAGAATTTCAGTATACCAGTAAATAAACAGACAATATGTGTTACAGATGATTAATTGGTAAACCAAAGTGAGGTCTACCAATTCTAATATAATTGATGTGGAGGGGGAGGATATCAAATATATCTTTTCCATGTATCTTCCCACACAACAGCTATTTTTAGAACAAAGGTCACTTGAAAGAAAAGAAAACGGTGGTATACACATGTCAAATGCATGGTCCCGATATGCTTCCTATCATGGTCAGGTTAAAAACCTTGGAACATATACATTGTACCATATAATCAAACAAATATAGCTGTGTCCTATTGGTACACCCATCCGCTAATTAGCTAATTAGACGCCTGTGACTTTTGTGAACAAAACACACATGTGCCCATGATCACTTCCTACACATACACAATTAGCAGATACAAATACGTGTAAATTACCATTTATTTCAATTCCAATTAAAAATCAAAATTTCCTTGAAAAGTAAGTTTCCCACAACTCAAATATATCGGGTGCACATAAAAGACAAGCGCTAAATATATCAAATATAATAAGGCAACAGACATTCAAATAAAACCAATTGAAATTCAAACTTTCTTTGAAAAAGGTTAAGTACATGTATGTATTACATCTCAACTACAATGATAATGATTAAAAAAAATGAAATGTTTGCAATGTAAACTTTTAACAAGCAAAATTTGTTCTGTATAAGAAGACTTTAAAAGTAAAAGGACATTTTCCTGACACATTTATTGTGAGTGTTGATGCATTCGGACTGTAGTCATACTTCATATACAACGAGAAAACACTAAAAAGACTTACATGTGACATATGTATCCTTTGTTAAGATAAAAGGAACTGTCACACAATCCTATACGGTATTAATGTCATTGTGTAATAAAATTATACACACTTTCTTATAGCGATACCAAAAACATTACCTGTCATGTTACCGCTAGTTTATGACCAGTTTACTGTTTATGGTGTAGATAAATGGCTTAACAGACTGCTAATTGTAGCCATTATTTCACTAGTGAGTTGTTAAAATTACAGAATTCTGCGTTTGAATTACCTGTAAAATCTTAAGCTTGCTTGATATCAAAAAGACATCGCAGCAACAGACTCTATATTTAGAATCGTAAGCTTCTTTACATGTACATGTATTCTTACAGAATCGTTGGCATCTCATTCTATAAAACATAAAACCAAAGATTTGATCAAATTTCAGAATCGTGATTTATGTTCTTTGATCTTGTTAAGTTGATCCATACCAATTTATACATGTTACGATATTATGACGTATCACAGATCACACGTAAGATACGATTTGCCAAGTGTTCCCCTCCAAATATCAAATACAATTGCAGTCAGTAAATAACATTAAATCATTTACATTACGATGTAATTAGATGTCATTTCTAACTTTTGACATAATTTTATCTTCATATCTTATCAGATACAAATATATATACATAACCATGATATTATGCATTCTCAATTTCAATGAATATTTCAACAAATTCTCTTGAAATTAATGAGGTGTGTTTGAGAAACAAAGTGTGCTCCTAAGAACTTTGTAAGTCATTCATGAAGATTTTTATAGTCCCATAACTCTGGCAGGTACATGTGTATATCAAAATGTTGGTCGTAATTAAACTGATCAAAGATCTATATGTTGATGTTAAGTTTGATTAAAATCTGAGAAACCTTCAGAAAGTGTACTGGCAAATATTCTTACAAAATCAGTTAAAGTTCCAGTGAAACTCAAACCCACACCAAACACGATTTTCTAACCACTCTGCCACAAAGGCCCCTATTGTAATTTGTAACACAATCTGCAGTTTCAAGTCCAAACAAAAAAAAACTGTCACATCTCATTTCTCAAGTCAAGCACTTCATGACGCAACAGTCACTACCTTTATTTTTCATGAGGTCTAACCCTACTCAAAGACCAAACCCAGTTGCTACAACTTGTGAGTTGAAACTGTAAGTAAGTGAATGAGCCACCACTCAGATGCACCTGCCTTCTGCAAATTAACTTGCACACAGATAAGGTTACTGCAGTCATACCAACAAAAGGAAAGTGTATTGGTTTAAACCCTGGTGCTCTAATTTAATTAATGGACCAGGACTGACTTTCCCCAGAAAAATCTCAAGGAATACTGGTGTCGATAAAAAATAACAAAACAACAAGCCAGAGATACAAGATGAAATATGTGTTGCTTTTGTTCACAAGGAAAAACACTGTGTAGGAGAGATTGAACCCCAGCTAACAAATGTCATAAAAACCTATTATGTAAGAAAAGTCATCTATATTATATATTATGTACCAGTGTAATTATCTAATCAGATTACTTGTATTTTCCATGGAAGTGTAACGATTTCTTCTCTACCTGTCATACAGAGATGGGACAATCATACAGTCGATACCAACATGATGAAATTTCTTCGATGTAATGTATAAGGCTGGAAAATATTTTTATAAAAAACCTATGTCAGCATTTTGATATTCTGGAAACCAAGAGGTTCGATGTAATGTAAATTTCAAGGCTGGAAAATTTTCAGGTGAGAACAATCTATAGAATAAATATCCTGGAATATTTCTTTTTGTCAAAAACCATGTATTGAGCTAGACTGACTTTTTCATCACTGATTTAGCACCTTTAAACAAGAGGTCTCAACAATCACCGGATTGAAATGTATTAATACAGTTAAGTTATGCTGATCATTGCTTCATGAGAAGAAATGCATACCATTATTTGGCCCTCTTTCATTTCAAGTACCAGTAAAAATTTTGTAAAAATTTATAAAAAAAAACATTTCCTATTTCAGGACTCTAAGTACATCTCAACTTCTAGTCGCTGAATGGCGACCTATTCAGAATTTTACACACCATTTGAAATTTTTGGTCGCCATGATCAATATTTAATGTTTTATCTTATGTGTCAAATGAAATTCTTTCAAAATTCATGTTTATTTGAATTTTAATATATTTATTTTTATTACCAGTAGATAATCTTTGAAATTTGTTTGAAGATTTAATTCTGCAAAGCAACATTTTTTTCCATTTTTTTAATTTTGTTGATGGCACTTAGGTCTATGAACAAATTAAAGAAGGAATGAAGTAAACTGAATTTTGCTTGTCCGTTACAAATACTGGGTTTTCATGGAAAGAAATAAACATTTATCTATAGAAAGAAGTTGCATACTGCAGTAGGCTTCCACAAAAACATACAAGATTTCACCATATATAATATTAAGAGTCAGACAATCTTTACTATTTCAAAGAAAAAGTCTGGAAAGCTACAATGTATGGGGAAAGAGTGTCAGTCAACTCATTTACCTTAGTATAGATTAAAAGAAAACCAGAAACAGTCTCCTGTGTCAATATCTTTATTTCAAGATTTATTGTCCCAATACTTATTTAACTACGACTTTACGAAGACTTCCAAAAATGGTCACGGACATTGTCTATGAGTACAAGTAGGTCTATGAAAGGATTGGTTTATATTCAGAGAAGAGTCATGAAAACAACTCTTTACAATAACATTGTAAATTTTACGGCACCAAATTTACAGTCGCCAAAACAGCAAGTTAGTTTAATTTTTAGTCACCATTTACAATTTTTAGTCACATATGCGACCAAATTACTCGCCACTTTGTGTCCTGTTTTCACTAAATTGCCTGTGACCTTGGCCTTTAAACTTTGTCTATTTTACAACGAATAACAAACAAGTTATATCAACTTACATAAATTTCCCTCATTCCCTCTGATGTTGGTGTGTGACCCTGCTTGCTAAGGGAGGAAACCAAAGTACCCAGAGAAAAACCAAGTTTCTGACTTGTTGAGTGTCCAGGTAACACAGTGGTTAGTGCACGCACTCCTCACCAATGCAACCCAGGTTCGATCCTTGGTTTGACAGGTGAGTATCTGAGACCTTGACTTTGACACCATGACCTTGAAATTTTGTTCCAAAGATAACTCTTGACAACTTTCTGATATACAATGTATCTTTGTACACAAAAAATCAATCAGTTTTAAGTTAATAATACATTTCAAGTCATTTGTATAAAACTGATCCCTATTTGAAGTAGCTGGTTTGTAAACAGGTTTCGTTTTCATTCACAAAACTTTGTAGATGTTGACTTTACAACCATGCATACCACATTTGATTGGCATCTGGTTAATCACAACATAGAACACAAGTATTGTTTTTTTTTTTGTCAAAACATCATATTCTGAATTTTTAAATGGTAGTTCTTTTTTTGTAATGACAGTGACACTTTAAGTCTTTGTCTTTCCTATCCTGTCTCCATTTTTTTCTTTTTTTTAATCTGCAAATAACACAAACATTTTCATGGAGTCAGACTAATCACTATGAGTTCATGACATGTCACCTAGCATTACGTCTATCCGGCAGGATTATAGTAATGATCGTAGAAGCTTTGACATAAGACACTCCAACAATTTATCACAGACAAAGTGAATTAGTACTTTTCAGATAAAACCACATCACTGTTTATGCTGACAGATAAAATGTCTACTGGGATATGTTTTTAAGTGTTACATGGACATTAGCTGTGGGTTTTTTTTCCAAAATTATTTTTTTCCTTTTTTACTACTTTGTATATAAATTGATATAGAATAAATAACAAAACAAAATAAATAATAAAAAGATATACACAGGCATAAAAAATCTTAAATTCCTATATATTTTGTGAAAATTGCTTGAGAAACCCAGGTATGGAACATTTTGAATTGCAATTGATTAATTCAATTTTACTATTTGTAAATGAATACCATACTGGACCTGACCTTATTTTCAACAAATATATAAGAATATAATATTTTTTAAATGACTGTGTTTAACTCTTTATTTGTACACCAAGTTACGTACAAGTAGTAAAAAAGTAAAACTCAAAATATTTTTTTGTTAAACACAGCTAATGCCCTTTAAGTATTCTGCTAAAATTTCTTTCACTTATGGTTCATTTTCACACTTGGTATCATATTTAATCAGCCATCTTGTGATGAAGTCATGCTTAGAGAAAAGGAGAATGTTTAAACAATTAAAATTCCTCCACGATTTCCACCAAGGGATTTGTGTCCAACACAATAAAAACTCCAATAAAAATCCGTATGGTATTATAGATATATTATGAAAGATCAAGTTGACATGTTAGACTCATACCTTCAGGGACGTTGTTACCTCCACCCCCCTTACAATTAAAATTCCTGCAAACTGTCACAAATGGCAAAATTACTGAAAGTATCCTATCTGGCAAAATTTGCTGTCAGATGTATTTGAAATTGATAACTGCAAATGAGTACAAAACAGTTCAAGATTATCATCATGACAGAAATCCGAAATATTGATCTACATGAAGGCAAAGGTACAAAATCATAGTCAATAAACAGAACGTCAAAATATTGAAAGGCAATATGAGGCAAACTGAAATGACAACAGTGAACAATTTTTAGGACAAATTTAATCAAACTGTAATTTTAAACAACATACTGTGACAGCCATGAAACAAATTAACCAAAGTTTCACATCAGCCCATATAAACATCAATATTACACAACAGAAACCAAAATTCATCAAATTAGTATGAAAGATTATCTAATATATCCTCTTAAATACAGGCTACCATTTCTTGTACACAGACTTAAAGAGACGCATTTACATGTACAGTGTAGTTTCGTTACTGGTTTTGTAAAATGGCTGAGCGTCAACTGAGCGCATCACATCAGATTGTCACCCATCCAGATGCTGACCGCACTCGCCATTGCTTAACTTCAGTACATGTCAGAATATAAACACCAACTGTCCAGCCCCAAAGGCTAGCTATTGGACTAGACAGTTAATCTGTCTATATCCATGACTGTTACACTTCCCCTCCACTGAAGCTCCGTGGGTTCAAGCTGAAATCCACATCTTGCACTATGCCCTTCAGCTGTATCTCCTGGATTTCAGGATCTGTAGCTGCCACAAAGTGTAACGTGCCAATCACTGACTGAGCACATCACATCAGATTGTCATCCATCCAGATGCTGACCACCCTGGCTGTTGCTTAACTTCAGTACATGAATATAAACAACTACAGTCCAGCCACAAATGCTGGCTATTGAACTAGACAGTTAATCTGCCTATATCAAAGACTGTTACTGTCTACATCTCACAAAGATTTTTTTCTTCTAAATTGGAATAATTTTGCAATGTTTATATTACCATGTTTGAACCAATAAACGCCCATGTCCCTATAAGTGCCCCTCCCCTATAGCTCAGATTTACTGGCCTATTTTTATACATGATTAAGTATCTTTTCTAGCTAGTTGACAAGGAGATGTGAACTAGAAAAACATAAATGTAAATAACAGTCTATCCCTAGTCCATCGGTAACAGAAGAATAATATAAAGTATTCTACAACAACTTCACCACCTTGCCTAGTAATTAACCGTTTTACATCAATTTGACTATTAATTGGTCCCAAAAAGCACCCACTCATGTCTTCTGTTTTTTGTAGTACCCTGGGGGCTTAATGAGTTGAATACATTCAATCAATCAATGAATACAGTATACAGTCATGTCTCTGGTTGTAATGTATTATTATATAATCATAGACTTTTAAGTAGATGAATATGGTGTAATATGGGCCTCCTGGAATACATGTTTTTCTAATATTCACCAATTTTGTATAATATTGACTTGTTCTCTGTTAACACTGTGGCATCTATGATTTACCATATATGATAACCGAATATCATTATACAATTTCTATAAATTCCAACATTTGAACTTTAAAAAAACAACTAAAATGATATCTAAAAGTGTCAAAAGAATCAAACTCTATCAGTTTTAGTTCTTAGAAATTGATTGTTTATGATTGACTACACATGGGAGGTTATATCACACATCAACTGCAGAATGACATTTAATGTGGAATCAATTTCATGTACTATTGCAATGATTCATTTAGAACTATGCGATTCTGATATTATCTCGACTAAAATCTCTTAAAAGTGAAAAGTGAGTCGTGTATGATAACTGATCGGCTACAGGTGTGCTCTGATAAATACTACAGAGATAACGTGACGTAATCTGAATGTCAACGATTTCTTTCTTGTTATTGACAGTGTATAAATCAACCTTTTTAGTGAATAGCATTGTACCTTGTTTTCCTCTTTCCTATGAGAAAAGTCAAATATATACATATCCTTAAAATCCTTCCTTGATATAGTGGAACCTGTCTTGAAAGACCACTCTCATGAACGGGCACCTGTTGTTTTTTTTTCATGTCTTTCTGAAAACCATTTATTAAGCAATCTCTTACATAAAACTTCATTTTAAAAATTATTATTCATGTCCGGGATTTTCCTACCCCCTAGATACTGGGTCCAGAGTCTGAAACATTAGGAAAATATACAACATTTTAACTTAAACACCAAAACTTAATTTGCCTCATTTGTTTGAAAATACTCTTATTTTAAAAACTCCAAATTGGCTTTCTTATTCTTTTGGGAAAAGTAAAAGCCATTTTTGCATTGGGAATGGGTCCTATAACCATGGCCTAGGAAAACGCCCGCATGTTTCCACTGGATAATATGATACTCTAGTGTTGGAATGTACAGGGTAGTTCTATAAAAAGAAGATCTTCACAGGGTCCTCTTATAACATTTTTATCATCATTTATTTTAGGAAATACTTTCATCAATTTAAGGATAAATTGGTCAGTTTTGCATTCCAAAGGGGTGAACTTTTGACCCCAACTGTATAAGGAGGTAAAACACTGCCAAATTATCCTTCTGATTTTGAAGTAAATCATTATCATAAGACCAATAATTTGATACTGCTATAGATATTGACTTTGGTGCTTACATTCTAAATTGAAAAACCCAATAAAGCTTTCATTTTTATCAGCATGGAGCCAATTCCAGAAACAGTAAAAATGTTCAGGTATTAAGTGTTTCTTCATATTACGTCTGGCTCCATATTATCACACCAGGTACATACATAGTCATTTCAATTTTTTTCAGAATTTTACAGTGATTTATTTGGTTTTTTTTTTTTTTTTTTTTTTTTTTTTTTTTTTTTTAGGGGGTTGTTGGAGGGTGCTGGTGTTCATGATTTGTTTATCTCTTACATTATAAGTTGGTGTGTTTCCTTACAATAATAATGGAACCTGTTGTGAAAGACCACTCTCAAGAAAGACCACCTGTCTTTTAAGACCACATTCAGAAAACCAATTGGTTAAATAGTCATTTACATAAAACCTCTTTCGAGAGACCACCTGTCTTGAGAGACCATATTTCAGTGACAGAAAGTGTGGTCTATTAAGAAAACTTCCACTGTATTTTGATATATTTACAGTACAAAAATTAAGATTAACAACCATATAAATATTGTCTTTCCTTTTTCATGTAAAATGTTTATGGTGATAATTATTTGATCAAGATGAACTAAGTGGACTAAAAACTTAACTAAAACATGATGTAATTACACATTTTATCTAAGTGGGATTATTTACCGTAATTTGGAATATTCTGGCATCGCTAAAATTTAGCCACTTTGATTATAAAATGATAATATTTTGGTCAGCTTAATTTTTGGCATTTATGTTTATATTATGTTTAAATTTGGCCTACTATCACATCTGTCTACTATCAGGTCTCTGTCTACTATCAGGTCTCTGTCTACTATCAGGTCTCGGTCTACTATCAGGTCTCGGCCTACTATCAGGTCTAGGTCTACTATCAGGTCTCGGTCTACTATCAGGTCTCGGTCTACTATCAGGTCTAGGTCTACTATCAGGTCTCTATCAGGTCTCGGTCTACTATCTCAGGTCTCGGTCTACTACTATCAGGTCTCGGTCTACTATCAGGTCTCGACCTACTATCAGGTCTAGGTCTACTATCAGGTCTCGGTCTACTATCAGGTCTAGGTCTACTATCAGGTCTAGGTCTACTATCAGGTCTCGGTCTACTATCAGGTCTCGGTCTACTATCAGGTCTAGGTCTACTATCAGGTCTAGGTCTACTATCAGGTCTAGGTCTACTATCAGGTCTAGGTCTACTATCAGGTCTCGGTCTACTATCAGGTCTCGGTCTACTATCAGGTCTAGGTCTACTATCTATCTAGGTCTAGGTCGCTTACTATCAGGTCTAGGTCTACTATCAGGTCTCGACCTACTATCAGGTCTAGGTCTACTATCAGGTCTAGGTCTACTATCAGGTCTAGGTCTACTATCAGGTCTAGGTCTACTATCAGGTCTCGGTCTACTATCAGGTCTCGGTCTACTATCAGGTCTAGGTCTACTATCAGGTCTCTAGGTCTACTATCAGGTCTCAGCTTACTATCAGATCTCGGTCTCTTATCAGGTCTCTGTCTACTATCAGGTCTCAGCTTACTATCAGATCTCGGTCTACTATCAGATCTCGGTCTTCTATCAGGTCTCGGTCTACTATCAGATCTCGGCCTCCGTCTACTATCAGGTCTCGGTCTACCATCAGATATCGGTCTACTATCAGATCTCAGCCTGCGTCTTCTATCAGGTCTCGGCCTACTATCAGGTCTTGGCCTACTATCAGGTCTCTGTCTACTATCAGATCTCGGCCTACTATCAGATCTCGGTCTATTATCAGATCTCGGCCTAATATCAGATTTCAGCCTCCTATCACATCTCGGTCTACTATCAGATCTCGGTCTACTATCAGATCTCGGCCTCCGTCTACTATCAGGTCTCGGTCTACCATCAGATATTGGTCTACTATCAGATCTCGGCCTACTATCAGATCTCGGCCAACTGTCAGATCTCGGTCTATTGTCAGGTCTCAGTCTACTATCAGATCTCGTTCTACTAATAGGTCTTGGTATTGTGTCAAATATTCTAGGTGTTAGGAATATCCAAATATTAAAAAGTGGCGGTAGAATCATTGTAATTGATGCGTCACGTGGTACTCAATTCAGATTAATGTCAACACAGTATTATTTTAAAAACCCCTTGTTTGTTAATAAAACACTAATATTTTTTTTAAATGCCAGTAGAAACATTGTGTACATATTTTTAACAGTTTAATTTTGGCCATTTTAATAGGGTGGTCAAATTAGCCAAAATTAAACAATGGCCAAAATATCCCAATTTAAGGTATAGTAGAACCTGTCTTATTTATGGTAGTTTATATGAAGATCTTACTTAATTATCTAAAACTCAACAGTTCTTTATCACCTGTATCTGAATTTGAAACATGATTTTCTAAATAAAATGATTAACTTTTTTATCAACAGAAATATTTTATAAGAAAATATGCTGAATTTAGGAAATTCTTTGAAAGAGTGACTGAAATAGTAAACAATTCTTTCACCATATTAGTTTTACAAATCACTGATGAAAATTCACAAGATCAACCCAAAGACAACAATTAAGTAGAAGACACAAGATAAGACAACAATTAAGTAGAAGACACAAGATAAGACAACAATTAAGTAGAAGACACAAGATAAGACAACAATTAAGTAGAAGACACAAGATAAGACAACAATTAAGTAGAAGACACTTGATTCCTGGTACTGGGTCATAACACAAACAAATTTAAACTGTAACTGTTCAATCCCAGAATTCCCGGCATACATACATGTATGAGGTGTAGGTCACAGACCTTTCATATGAAACTAACAAGGTTGGTATCTATGTGGCCTAGTGGTTAAAGCCATGCAGTATCTCATCTCTGGTCAGGGGAAGTTCAAGTACCACTGGAACCAAAGCTGATTTGTCAGAATACCTGCCAGTTTACTTACAAAAGCCTGTAGGTCTCTTTACCGGTACATTGTAACAAAGTTGTCTCCACCATCATTTAAAACTGGCTGCCACAATACAACAAAAACTGTTGACTATGGCGTAAAGCACTAATTAATCAAACAAAAATTAATTATCTAAGGTCATTTGTTTCACTTTACAAATAATTAGTGACATTTCTAAACAAGTAAAAAACACTGAAATCACATAAAACAATAAAAAAAAGAAAAGAAAACAACTGCATCCGAGAAAACAATTGCATCCGAGTTCTTTGTATCGCTAATTTATTTTACATCAAATTGAAACTCATACATTCATTTGAAGCTCGCAAATCAAGATGATAACAACATCAATTATATACCTGTAACTCTACCTATCAACATTAATCTGATTAATCATCAGCGAAAACAAACTTCAAATGTAAAACTTCACTAAATCAAGAATCCTTCAATTCTCTAATTATAAGTGTAAAATGACGAACTGAAAGAAACTTTTCTTCTGTCTATTTTTGGAGTCATTACATCATTCTTAGTACATACATGTGTAGATTATACTTCAAAGCAAACACCTCAGGATGACGCAAATGTCAATCAATTAAATAAAATAATGTGAAAATATTTATTGATACAAAACATGCGTTACTAGCTTTACTTTTCAACTTTTGGCAAATTAGGCATTTCAAAAGAAATTTGTCAATTAAAATGTGCACCGACATCTTGTCTATTCCATGAAACAAATGATTACTTCAAAGAAAACAACAGTTATGACAAGTCACAGAAAATCGACAGAATCCTCCTTTTTGTGAGAGAGAATTTATATCTTATACGTCAATATGTCTGCAATCAGCTTATAAGCTTGTAGTCATTTCAGCGGGGTGTTTCTTGATTGTACCTTTCAGCGGGGTGTTTCTTAATTAAAGTTAGAAACTGACGCATAGGTAATACGTAATCACATACTACACTGCTGGAGACTTACAAAGTTAATCATTAGTACAAGTTAATTTCTTATTTTTCTGGAATTCAAAAAAGAATAGAGAATCATTCTGGTAATTAAATAGTTACAAAGAGTAACTTATTTCTTTATAAACCTTTGATTTAGAATCCAAAATAACACATCCTTAAAGTTACAGAAAATTATATTTGTTAAAACTTATTGCTGAATGGAAAAAACAAATTAAAACATTCAAAATATAACCCAAGCAAGTGGTCCAAATTGGCTTCAACATTATTGTTAAGTGAAAAGTAAAAAAACAAAAAAGAAAACAACATTTTTTTCAGGAAAATAGCTCTAACTGTAAATGCAAACTTATCAGAAAGGTTTTTAGATGTGAACTTACAATGTATCAGAAATGGTCTTTAGATGTGAATGTATCAGAAAGTTCTTTAGATGTGAACTTATTAGAAACTCTTTTAGACTTGAACTTATCAGAAAGGTTTTTAGATGTGTACTTATTAAAATATATTTAGATGCATGTGGTCATTGTCTTTACAGCAGTTCTTTTTATATAAAGTTTCCATGCATGTGGTCATTGTCTTTACAGCAGTTCTTTTTATATAAAGTTTCCATGTTAATTTGATCCTTCCTTGCTCATAAGCTTCATCAATAATCGGAGATTTCGATTTGACATAAAACAACAACTTACACAAAGGTTTATTGTCAATATTGATCTTAAAAGAAAAATCTACAAATAACTGGCTTTCGTGACAAAACCCAAACATATCCATCAACACGAAAATGTACACAACAATCTTTGTCACATCCATAAAATAATTCCACAAAGATGGAAAAAAACCAACTTGGTGGTAAATGTCAGGAACTTGCAAAAACAAAATAAAAAGAATCAAAACTAAATTAGGGTAATCTGGTTTAACTTTTATCAGTGTATGTGTGTTTGTGTATGTGTGTGTGTTTGTGTGTGTGTGCATGTGTGTGTGTTTGTGTATGTGTGTGTGTGTGTGTGTGTGTGTGTATCTACTGTATATATAATGTTTTAGAAATTATTAACTTACAAGATTAAAAAATGTTTGTGTGTATATGTTCATCATTCAAATGCAAATGTATAGTGTACATTACTACAGTAGAATCTCATTGTCCCCATGTTCATGGTACCATCCCTATTCCTTCAAGACATCCGGAATTCCAGGGAATATTTATTTATCTATCAATCAAAATCGAGACTGGTTGTTCAACTTTGATATAAGGAGAATTTCGACTCATCCAATTTTGACATATCAAGATTCCACTGTAGATTATGTTGTTAAATCAGTCGGGATTCCATAAATCAACTGGGGAGTAATGGTTGATAGGATTCAACGCAAAGAGGTGCGAAGAATTATAATGTTATATATATATATATATATATATGTATGTGTGTATGTGTGTGTACATACATGTACAATTTGTGAATGAATACTATTATCATTTATCTGTAGGACTGGTTACCAAAGTGTGGGAATGTGAACTTTAGTCGTGATTGGACTAGACAAAGATACATGAACAGTAGAACCTGTCTTGGAAGACAATCCTTTCTGTCACAAAAATGTGGTCTCTCAAGACATGTTGTCTTTCAAAAGAGGTTTTATACAAAGGATTATTTAACCAAGTGGTTTTTAGAATGTGGTCTCAAAAGACAGGTGGTCTCTCATGACAGTGATCTATCACGACAGGTTCCATTGTACTTTCTATTTCTGCCTATCTGATTAAGTGCTTTACAAATGTTTTCTCACACTCATCATTCCCTTGAAGCAGCAAAGATCCAAAGTTAATTGTAAATGTTTGGTGTATGAAGTGTTATGAGTAATCTATACATAATGATAATTGAGATGGTTAATAGAGGGGTCACATTGCAATTATTAAAAATTTCACAAACTTGGATACCTGGGGTATCAATGATCTGTATCAAGTGCTTGAGTTAGAGACATAAATTTGGTAATATCATCTAAACCTATGTGAGTGTGTGTGTGCACCTATGTGAGTGTGTGTGTGCACCTGTGTGAGTGTGTGTGTGCACCTGTGTGAGTGTGTGTGCACCTGTGTGAGTGTGTGTGCACATGTGTGAGTGTGTGTGTACCTATGTGAGTGTGTGTGCACCTGTGTGAGTGTGTGTGTGCACCTATGTGAGTGTGTGTGTACCTATGTGAGTGTGTGTGTGCACCTGTGTGAGTGTGTGTGCACCTGTGTTAGTGTGTGTGTGCACCTATGTGAGTATGTGTGTGCACCTGTGTGAGTGTGTGTGTACCTATGTGAGTGTGTGTGTGCACCTGTGTGAGTGTGTGCACCTATGTGAGTGTGTGTGTGCACCTGTGTGTGTGTGCACCTGTGAGTGTGTGTGTGTGCACATGTGTGAGTGTGTGTGTGAGTGTGTGTGCACCTGTGTGTGTCTGCACCTGTGTGAGTGTGTGTGTGTGCACCTATGTGAGTGTGTGTGCACCTGTGTGAGTGTGTGTGTGTGCACCTGTGTGAGTGTGTGCACCTGTGTGAGTGTGTGTGCACCTATGTGAGTGTGTGCACCTATGTGAGTGTGTGTGCACCTATGTGAGTGTGTGAGTGTGTGTGCACCTATGTGAGTATGTGTGCACCTGTGTGAGTGTGTGTGCACCTGTGTGAGTGTGTGTGTGTGCACCTGTGTGAGTATGTGTGTGTGCACCTGTGTGAGTGTGTGTGTGCACCTGTGTGGGTGTGTGGGTGTGGGCACCTATGTGAGTGTGTATGTGCACCTGTGTGAGTGTGTGCACATGCATGTTTGTGTCTATGTGTGTCTGTGTGTGTACATGTGTGTACATGCATGTGCATATGTAAAATACATAGACGTATACTTTTCTAAATAACATGTGTCATATAGAAATTCATCAAAACATCATTTTGTAACATTATTTTTACACAAACAAACAATCCACATTCCATCCAGCTTGAAACCATAGACGTTTATCTCAGAATACCTTTGATCTGTTAGTAATCAATTATCAAATCTTATATCTGTAATGCATTGCTGTTAAGACAGGCTGTTGACACCAAAACAACAAAATAATCACTTTTCTACAAAACAATTTAATCATAAATAAATAAGATAACCTTTTGACACAATGAATATTTTATGAGAATTTATCAAAGTTATGTGTATTTTTATGTTATAGTTGTGTGTATGCATGTGTTTGTGTAAGCATGGATGTTCACATGTATGTGTATGTATGTGATTGTGTAAGCATGAGTGTGCACATGTATGTGTATGCATGTGTTTGTGTAAGTATAAGTATGCACATATATATGTGTGCATGTGTTTGTGTAAGCATGAGTATGCATATGTATGTGTATGCATGTTTGTGTAAGCATGAGTATGCACATATATGTGTATGCATGTGTTTGTGTAAGCATGAGTATGCATATGTATGTGTATGCATGTGTTTATGCTTATGTATGTGTATGCATGAGTATGTGCACATGTATGTGCTTGCATTAGCTTATGCACATGTATGTGTATGCATGATTGTCTGCACATGTATGTGTACACACATTTTTTTCACACCTATTACTGTCAATGTGTTATAATCATTATTACATACAAACAAGTAACTAAGCCACTAGCTTGATGCTAGATGTTTTTTTTTTATTATTATCATTATCTTTTTGGGGAGGGGTACTTATAACACATCACTGACAGAAATACCACTTTTGACAAAAGATGTCAGTGATACTGTGTTTACCATCTATCCTCAGGCAGACTAGAAAACTGTAAAAGTTATCTCCCTTTTAAAACAAAATCATATAGTAATGTAAGAGTAACTTCTCTTCCTATGATGTGTTCCTTCATATCCTCAATGTCTTTGAACATGATGGAAGGTGGAACAACTGTGTCCAGTTTGATAAAGATTTGTACCATGTTGTTTTTCCACCTCTTGTTATTACAGATACTTAAAAAATCTAAGCTAAATCTGTGATTTACTTGGGAAAAATTATTTTTTATTTCCCCTGGGAAAAGCTGGATATCATAGACTAACTTCCATCCTCCACCATTATGGAATTTACAGTCATATAATATTGTTAAATGTGGCATAAACCAAAAATAAAATGGAGTCCGATTTGGATTTGTAGGAAAATCTTTTCTGTTTTTTCTGGTCTTTCTTTTTTTTTTTTTTTTTTTTTTTTTTTTTTTGTTAAGTGCTCACAAATTAAAAGACATTAGCACTTAAAGCCACATTCTGGGGATTAAAATCACATTCCGTGGGAGTTATTGTAACATTTGATATTGAAATCCACTCCTAACAGAAGGAAATGAAACAGTTTTAAAAACAAATTGCTGTAATTAATGGAGTTACTAATGGAATTCCACTAGAAATCCCTAAATTCACTTCGATGAACGATGTCACAATCTATATAAGGGATCCTTACTACACTTTAGATATGATTGGCTAACAATACAAAGGCGTTTTCCTTATATGGTATGTCAACTGCTTTGACCACTTTACCGTCAGCCAATCAGCAAGAATGTCAGGAATACGTAATGGAGTCAGGATATATGTACATGAAAGTGAGTACCGGTTCCTGGAATTCACATCTCAAATAGTTATTACTATGTGGGTACACTACTTTATGCTGAATGATTTATGAAAATAATAGATCGGATAAGCAACTGACCAAATTTCTGAGGACTGCGAGGAGAAATAGTCAGTTAAACAGATCGATATATTGCGGTGAAAATGTGTCACGGCATGACCAAGTCTTGCTACGAGTACAAAGGAGGCGACTGAATTTACCAAACAAAATAACTTAAATTGAGGACAGAATTTCGGCCACACATGTCTTGTTCGACAAGGTTTAATCGAAGCTACATAGGCTAATGTAAGATTTATGTAGATCTGTACATGATGTGCTGATTCTAGCATAGGCTATTTATCATGGACAGTTTGCTTTGGTTCCCATGCCTCGTTTTCAACATCTCTTTATTTCCATACTATTTTAAGAGGTTATTATTAGATCTGCACACTGGGTGTTTTCTGTCATTAGCTAACTAATTCCTATTAATTAATTAGTTTATATATATACCTTTCAAAATAGAATGAAAGTATATGCAGATTAACATTAAGTGTGTACAAGAAAATGTATTTCTGAATGTTTCTCCCGGAATCAATTAAAGAACAATTGTGAATAATGATCATATCCTAATTTTCTGTCAATATTTTAGTTTTCAGGATAAAAGTTGATGTACCTGTAGCTCTTTATAATGACACCATTTTTTTTACTTGAAAAATATTCTAATCCATAACTGTTGCCAATGGCTGATTCTATGACATTTTTTTTTTGTAGGCATACTCTTCCGGCATTTTGAAGCATTAACAACTACTGCTCAACCAGAGCAACAGACCTTCTTCATATTAGACTATTCCGACGCGGGTTTCAGATTTTATTATGTCAAAGTCACGTGATACCCGACAAGGCGCCTGTAGAAATAACATGGCTATCAAGAGTCTAAAGTTAACGTTTACGCTTCGCTTTAAGAATATACATGAACGATATTGAGAATTTGAAGTTATACTATATATTATTGTTTGATATAACAGATTTGGAATGCTCAAAACAAGCCAGAGTGCCTGTGATTCTGTTTAAAAAATTACTTGATCTGGCTAAATTTCAGAAAATGGGAAAGATTTGAGATTTGGGGGGTTTTGATTAGATTGGCGACTCACTGTAATTGATTTTTTCTTTGCACGATAAAAGTTGTCAATGATTTTTTATTTGAAATCAGTGTAATTGAAAATCTATTGACCAATGGTCAATGTAAGAAAAATGTCATAATATATAGGCCTAGTGATCTACACATGATTGATGTATTTACACCTGTTTGTTATATACTACAGATCACAGTATACATGTATATATATATATATATATATATATATATATATATATATATATATATATATATATATATATATATATATATATATATTTTTATTTATTTTTTTTTTTGTACAATTTGTCTCTGCTGCCATTTTGTGTAGTCCCTATGTCAATTGTAGAAATCACAGTTCAACGGCCCTTATTCCCTTCCATTATGTTATCACTAATGTGACATCGTTACACGCAACATTACAATGTATATTATATATGCTATTGTATACTGTTTGTAAAATATATGACATTGATGAAACGTAGGCCCTATGCCTCAAACTAAAATGAATAATTTGATAAGGCAAGACCTATAGATCTAATGACTAAAAGGTTGAAACAGGGCAATTAATAATCATGAAAGAATTGTAGGCTATCCAGATGACTTATTTCACTTATTAATGGCAAAAAAAACTAATTTTTTCATTTAATGACCAATCAGATCGCTGGGCTCATTTTACCCTCCGCACAACTTTTGGTGTCCAAAATGTCTGCACCCATGTTGTAAACAAAGCAGCTGTTTTTCCATATTTAACCTGGAGAGATAACTCTTTTATTAATAATTGTTAATCTAGCTAGATCTATTCATAAATTGTTAACGACAGATTTTTTTTTCAAATGGCAAAAGATTATAAAACCTCAAAATCAAGGCCTATAATTTGGCCTATCAATATTATTCTCCAAACCCATCCCCAGACTGGCAGACATATAAATTAGTCTTTTGTCAAGGAGTAGGCCTATTTATCAATCTGCCTGTTTCAATTGGTAGTCTATGATTACTAGTTTTAAAGCGGGCTAATATTTCAATGTTATTTTTAGGTATATCAAAATCCAAATATTTATAAGTCCCTATGGGTATCATTCTGTCATCGTGTCTCTAGTATAATTTGTGTTTTGCTGCTGCGGGATGTCGGGCATGCCCCTTACATCATCGAGAAAAACGCTTACATCATATATAATATGAAGAACGCCTATTTACTTGCTCACCCAGATAACATCTGTCAAATACTTTCTGTGCTAGTTAACTGCATTACGTTATAAATTGATAAAAAATAAACTGCTGATGGTGATTACAACAACATATGATGTCCTTTATTGATTGGTGTCACTAAAATCCCCATAGGCAAATTAGACAGCAAATTACAAAGCTGTTGACACAAAAAACAAAATCTATTTTTACTGTACATGTAGTTTTGACCTGGTTACAACCAATATTTGACCCAAAGAAGCAATGTCAAAATAGCTGAATATATATACATGTATCATAAGGCAAATGGTTTATATAATGTCAAATTCTCCAGTTACTATGGTAACAAAATGAAATACATTAGTACTTATTTTAGACTTGTTCAAGCTAAGTATCAAATTATGTACGCTGATCTTTCCTGGTCACAACAGTCTACATTCAACTGAAAATTATGACACACACCTACACCCCCCCTACCACGCACCACATACATTTAAAGTTAAAAAAGTATTCTTGTAATATCCACATGCAAACAGGGAGGGCACCACAGTTCCGTCTAAAATGTTGCTTCATAATTACAACAGCAATCTTTCTGTGAAGCCGTTTTACCTGGCAAGGACACTTAGACTGTCTGGGGCGGAGCTGTAAGCAAGAGTGACAAGCGCAGACATTACAACACACACTGGATGTATCACAAAGGCATTCAGATGACACTCATTTGAAAGATTAATAACATATTTCTGAGACAACACAGTGTTCAGTATACACAAATTAACCCAAGTAATCCATTTTTCTTCCTCTACAATTGATAAGTTCAGGGATTTTTTGAAACAATTTTAGAATGGATCCTGTGCTCCAAAATTTTTTTCATCTTTTTGACCAAAACTACTGTATGTGTATTTAAATTAGCACACTCATATTTTAACACTCTGAGGTGGTGTAGACATTTTAGCACAATCTTGAATTCGTGTAATTCCGACAGACCATAATATAATCATAATGGCATACACTGAACTACATGTCTATAGATATGATTTGTACTATAAATACCATTAGTTTTATCATGTATGCAGAATGACAGGTTGGAGAAATTTTAGCGCTGCATTTAAATTAGCGCAATGACTTGAACACGAAAGGTGCTAATACTAGAAGCAGAGGCAGTATTTATCTCTTTACACTAGAATACCATTAAAGTAAGTACATGTACAGTAAACAAATGACTAATCATGACCACAGAGAAATCAACAGGAAAATTAAATATCAACATTGGTCACATATGTTTATAGTGCTAAATTTCAACTGCACAAAAACATTTCCACCTGTTAATGAGCACTAGATATTGGCTACACCAAATAAAATCAATTTATAGCACAATGATTATTATTATAAATGTTTGTGTCAATGAAATGAAATAAAAACTTTCACTTACGACAATACTCTGCTGTCGTAGCAGAGACAGAGTGTCAGCCTCCTCTTTCTGTCTATGGGGTGAGGCCCGCGTAAATGCCATTCCACCCTACCATAGCTGGAAACAAAAAACAATCATATAAGTCACAATGATTAAACATTTCTGAACTTTGTTCCTAACTGATGACATTTTCATATAACTTTACCTTTTCACCAAACTATAGAGGTTTACGTGTAACATTTGCGACAGGTGTGGCATGCTAGCAGAGGACGCTGATTTCTTCCAGACACCTGGTCCTATCCCGTTTGTAATTCACAATTGTGCTTCATGTTGAGACCATTTGTATATCTAATGTCGTACTCTAATGGATTTAGAGTTTCAATTATCCAGAGGTTATATATCATTTTATAGTACAGTAGAGTGACAAAAGTGGAACAACTTTTTATTTCCTTCTACATGTATATACATGTATTTCATACCGTAATCAGCCGTGTATAATCCGCATTTATGTATTATCTGCACCCCCCATTTCAGCATCAGATCTCGGAGAGAAAAAAAGGTGCTTGTGCTTTTAGGCCTAACCCGCATCTGGGTTTTATACATGGCCATTACTGGGTCATTAGTACAATGTATGACCAAAAATCAGACTAACTTTAAATAACAATCCTAAGATCGGTATTTGACAGAAATAGAGAAATAGTTATTAAATAAAAGAAAATATGATACTATGAAATTTGAAATAAATGTAAAACTACAAAATGGGAATCTGATGTATGAAACTACAAGATACTACAAATGCTGTTCCGTGTAACTCCCTTATTTACAGTTACAGTATGGTGGTTTGCTTTGTCAACTACAAGCACGAAATAATCACTATACTTCGAGTTGAGATTGTTCATATTTTCAATAATAGCATAAAACTCTACGCGGAAGGTTAACAGGACACACAGGTACTGTACTATTCTGTTTCCCATGGATATTCTATGATTAAAGCCATGCCTGGTTACCAATCGGCAATCTGACAGTCTGAGTGTCACTCGCTGACCAACTTTGCAATGAGCTATTTTATAGGCGATTTGTAAACTGAAATACACATGCACACACACACTGAAGACAAGATTCATTTATCAAACTTTTATTTACCATCACCGTAGACAATAAACACATACAGAAAGCCCCCCAACATCAAAAGAATATTGATAGGTGTTCGACTCGGTAATAACTACAACAACTTTACCCTGTGCCTTATTAAAAAAATTAACTCTTAACTGGTCCCAATAAGTGCTAACACCTTTTTACTGTTTTTTAGCACTCTGGGTGCTTATTGAGTCAAATACGGTAAAACATTTCCTCATTTTTGTTACCCTGCTGTATATTTCCTTGTCCATATCTCTTACATTTGACTTTATTATCAAGCTTACAGGTGTCAATTTGATACTGATTACCATCAGTCCATTATGCCAGCATAATAAAATATCACATTTACAATAAACAGTAATCAACAAATCCCAGGTGGATACAAAACAGAAAGTGTGAATTCTCTTCCGTGTGTTTTAAATTTACATATATTTATAAACATGCAGCAGGGGAATTACAGAACAAATAAAATAAAAGTACAAAAGGTAAAAGTCGTGACACAAAAATACAGGAAAAAAAACAAATTATGTTTCCTGGAACAGATATCTGTAAAGTAAGTCAACTTCATGCCAATATGGTAATAACAAGAAATGAAAATTCAATCAGCTGCAGTGCACTATATTATATATACATTGTGTTTTGGTTTTTTAAAACATCTGATGGCTAGGGAAGGTGACTATTAATTGTGGCCGGGTGGCAGAGCAACTGTCTTTCCAGTGGTAGGTTTAAAGGTGCATTACGCACTCCCCATTGGTAGTTGGTAGTTCTAAAGATACAGCAACTGACTAACCCACTCCCCATTGGTAGTTGGTAGTTCTAAAGATACAGAAATTGACTAAGCCACTCCCCATTGGTAGTTCTAAGGATACAGCAACTGACTAAACTGACTAACCCACTCCCCAATTGACTAGTTGGTAGTTCTAAAGATACAGCAATTGACTAACCCACTCCCCATTGGTAGTTCTAAAGATACAGCAATTGACTAACCCACTCCCCATTGGTAGTTGGTAGTTCTAAAGATACAGAAATTGACTAACCCACTCCCCATTGGTAGTTCTAAAGATACAGCAACTGACTGACCCACTCCCCATTGGTAGTTCTAAAGATACAGCAACTGACTAACCCACTCCCCATTGGTAGTTCTAAAGATACAGAAATTGACTAACCCACCCCCCATTGGTAGTTATAAAGATACAGCAATTGACTAACCCACTCCCCATTGGTAGTTCTAAAGATAAAAAAAATCTAATCACCAATGGGCATTCTATTTTTAGAGGTAGAGTAACTGATTCTTCAGTGGTAGATCTAAAGGTAGAGCTACCCACTCCCAATTGGTAGGTCTAAAGATAGAGCAATTGAATCACCAATGGGAGTTCTAGAGGTAGCGTAACTCAGTCCCCATGGCAGATCTAAAGGTAGAGAAACTGACTCACCATTTGTAGGTCTAGAGGTAGAGCAACAGCTGCACCTAGGAAAGGTAAAAAAACTGGAGTAATTTACTCACCAGTGGGAAGTCTAAATGTAAAACAATTTACAGTTTGAAGTTTGAGATAGATAAAATTAGTCAAAAATGGGAGGTCTACTGAGGTACAGCAATTGATTCACCGAAAGGTCTAAAAGCAAAACAACTCACTGGTTGGTCTAGAGATAAAGCAATTGATTCAACAGTTGGAGATCTAGAGATAAAGAAAATGGCTCAACAGTTGGAGGTCTAGAGGTAAAGCAATTGACCCAATAGTTGGAGGTCTAGAGGTAAAGCAATTGACTCAACAGTTAGAGGTCTAGAGGTAAAGCAATTGACTCAACAGTTAGAGATCTAGAGGTAAAGCAATTGACTCAATAGTTAAAGGTCTAGAGGTAAAGCAATTGACTCAACAGTTAGAGGTCTAGAGGTAAAGCAATTGACTCAATAGGTAAAGGTCTAGAGGTAAAGCAATTGACTCAATAGTTAGAGGTCTAGAGGTAAAGCAATTGACTCAACAGTTAGAGGTCTAGAGGTAAAGCAATTGACTCAACAGCTGGAGGTCTAGAGGTAAAGCAATTGACTCAACAGTTAGAGGTCTAGAGGTAAAGTAATTGATCCAACAGCTGGAGGTCTAGAGGTAAAGTAATTGACTCAACAGTTGGAGGTATAGAGGTAAAGTAATTGAGTCAACAGCTGGAGGTCTAGAGGTAAAGCAAATGACTCAACAGTTGGAGGTCTAGAGGTAAAGTAATTGAGTCAACAGCTGGAGGTCTAGAGGTAAAGCAAATGACTCAACAGTTGGAGGTCTAGAGGTAAAGTAATTGAGTCAACAGTTGGAGGTCTAGAGGTAAAGTAATTGAGTCAACAGTTGGAGGTATAGAGGTAAAGTAATTGAGTCAACAGCTGGAGGTCTAGAGGTAAAGCAAATGACTCAACAGTTGGAGGTCTAGAGGTAAAGTAATTGAGTCAACAGCTGGAGGTCTAGAGGTAAAGCAAATGACTCAACAGTTGGAGGTCTAGAGGTAAAGTAATTGAGTCAACAGCTGGAGGTCTAGAGGTAAAGCAAATGACTCAACAGCTGGAGGTCTAGAGGTAAAGTAATTGACTCAACAGTTGTAGGTATAGAGGTAAAGTAATTGAGTCAACAGCTGGAGGTCTAGAGGTAAAGCAAATGACTCAACAGTTGGAGGTCTAGAGGTTAAGTAATTCAGTCAACAGCTGGAGGTCTAGAGGTAAAGCAAATTACTCAACAGTTGGAGGTCTAGAGGTAAAGTAATTCAGTCAACAGTTGGAGGTCTAGAGGTAAAGCAAATGACTCAACAGTTGGAGGTTTAGAGGTAAAGTAATTGAGTCAACAGCTGGAGGTCTAGAGGTAAAGCAAATGACTCAACAGTTGGAGGTTTAGAGGTAATGCAAACTGACTCAACAGTTGGAGGTCTAAAGGTAAGGAAATTGATTCACCAGTGGAAGGTCTAGCATTGTCACAAGACCACAGTCCGGAATCACTATGCTTTTTCCTACCAGTGGTCTCATGCGAATCTCTCATAGCTAATGAATCTTTATAAGGAGTATGTGTTGTCCAGTTGATCTAATCACAGTAGTTGTGATCATCAATGAAAGTTATCGCATATTCTGTTGATCCTATACAATTCTGAAATTGTTTAAAACCTCTATCTGATTGGTTGACATATGCAAGCAGCTTTTTTACTTGCATTGACCGAGACTTCATAATGAATAATAAAAATATGTACGAAAGATTTTGGTCATATGAGACCACAGGTAGGAAAGAGCATAACTATTCCAGACTGTTGTTTTACAATCATGAAGGTCTAGAGGAGAAGAAACTGACTCACCAGTGGAATTGACTCACCAGTGGGGTCTGGAGTTTATCAACTGACTCACCAATGGGAGATCTAGAAATAAAGCAAGTTACTCTACAGTGGAAGCTCTAGATGCAGAACAACGGACTGAACAATGGCAGGTCAAGAGGTAGAAAAATGACTTATTAACTGAATGTTTAGAGGTAGAGAAAGTAACTCACCAGTATGGCCACTATGGGTTTAGAGGTACACGTAGAACAATTTACTCACTACTTTGATATCTAGAGGGAAAGAAAGTGACTCAGACATGACAGTTCAGAGTTTGAGCAACTGTTACCAACTCACCAATGTGAGGTCTATATTTGAAGAAAATAACTTGGTAATTGGGAGTTCTGAGGCAAAACAATTTACTCACCAATGGGAGATCTAGAGATAGAGCAACTATTACAAGTTCACAACCTGCCTCAAAAGTGAATAAATTCATGATATAGTGGTGCTAAAGATAGGACTATAAAATATACTTCCTTAACTTTAGTGTTGTTGAAAGAGAAGTTCTTAGATATGTGCCCCAAACCCATTTTTGTGATAGATTTGATGTATGGGCCACTTTTAGAATGACTTGATAAAAATGTCTCTTTTTTTCTGAGATAATCCTGCCCCTCCAGTATTCTAGCTGCAACATTGGTTATAAATTCAGACAGGAAGTGTTTAAAAATCTTATCTATCTACAGCATTGTCTTCCCTTACTTTCAGACTGCCTCTGTACAATCATATACTCTTCAGAAATCTTAAAACACAGGACACAGGTAGATACATTACATATTCCTGCAAGTATATACATGTACAGTAAAACCTCAATGAGTCAAAGTTCAAAGATTAAAACATTGGGACTTTGACTATCAACTGATAACCAAGAATCAGACTAGTTTTAGTTTCAGAGGTTCTGCAGGTTGTATACATGTATGACTTAGGTTGTTTACATGTATGACTTAGGCTGTACACATGTATGACTTAGGCTGTATACATGTATTGTTAGGTTGCTTACATGTATGACTTGGGCTGTATACATGTATGACTTAGGTTGCTTACATGTATGACTTAGGTTGTATACATGTATGACTTAGGTTGTTTACATGTATGACTTAGGTTGTATACATGTATGACTTAGGTTGTATACATGTATGACTTAGGTTGTTTACATGTATGACTTAGGCTGTACACATGTATGACTTAGGCTGTATACATGTATGATTTAGGTTGCTTACATGTATGACTTAGGCTGTATACATGTATGACTTAGGTTGCTTACATGTATGACTTAGGTTGTATACATGTATGACTTAGGTTGTATACAATAATGACTTAGGCTGTATACATGTATGACTTGGGCTGTATACATGTATGACTTAGGCTGTATACAGTAATGACTTAGGCTGTATACATGTATGACTTACAATGTAGGCTGTATACAGTAATGACTTAGGCTGTATACATGTATGACTTAGGCTGTATACATGTATGACTTGGGCTGTATACATGTATGACTGTAATGACTGTAGGCTGTGATACATGTATGACTTGGGCTGTATACATGTATGACTTAGGCTGTATACAGTAATGACTTAGGCTGTATACATGTATGACTTACAATGTAGGCTGTATACAGTAATGACTTAGGCTGTATACATGTATGACTTAGGCTGTATACAGTAATGACTTAGGCTGTATACATGTATGACTTAGGCTGTATACATGTATGTCCAGGGTTTTTCCCTGGGATTTTCAAATGAGGAGTCCATGGACTCCCACAGCTACAAAATTAGGAGTCCATTTGGTAATTTGGGAGTCCATTTGCAGTCCACTTCACCAGAATTAAACTGAATGTCTGTGCACTTTTGTTGATAATTACAGACATCCCTATAGGGAAAATATCAAGAGTACATGTGGAGCATTTATTTGATCATAACTTAATCATGTCGGGAGAGTGAGTAATTTTTCTCGCACTCATGTGTGAAACAAAACTTCAGCGTCATTTTTATATGTTACTGTAACACCATCGTAATTTCCTGTTTTGTTCTTGAACACTCAAAGTTCCCTTAATTCAATATATAATTATTGTATACATACATGTACTATAGATTAAAGGTTTATAAGAAATTAAATAAAATACAGTTGTTTTAACTACATTTGAAATCATATGGAAATTCATGTTAAAAATCTATAAATGTAATACAATTACATGTTTTTAGAAATACAGATGCAAAACTGAAAAGTTACTAAATACATGTAGCATACTAATTGATGCCTCAAACATTTATTTGAAAATTATATCTATTTCATCCATTTCAAGTATTAAAGTACTTTATCATATGTAAGATTTACATTATTCGTGTAAATAAATCATTTTATATAACTTCATTAGTACTTTTATTATTATATAATTTCCAAAATTCAAATGAAAGTCAGGTTTGGTATCCCTTCTATAATGATATATTTCAGGAAGTACTCTAAAGTGATGAACGATGATTCTAGATCTGTATTAGAGGTAAAGATTTTCCTGTTATTATACAATAAAATGATGAATTCAGTTTTGATTTTCTTGTGGAATTGCACTAGAACATAAGAATAAAAATGGACATAAAAAAGGAAGCAAACTGGTAGAAATAGGTCGCATGCTGGTTTATTTACCCAAACGATCTCGAAAGACATCAAGTATTTAAAGCGTCCACTAGGCGTCATTTAGGATTTTTACGCGTAAATACGCAGGATTTTTGCATCAGCGAAAACCCTGTATGACTTAGGTTGTATACAGTAATGACTTAGGCTGTATACATGGATGATTTAGGCTGTATACATGTATGACTTAGGCTGTATACAAGTATGACTTAGGCTGTATACATGTATGACTTAGGCTGTATACATGGATGATTTAGGCTGTATACATGTATGACTTAGGCTGTATACATGTATGACTTAGGCTGTATACATGTATGACTTAGGCTGTATACATGTATGACTTAGGCTGTATACATGGATGATTTAGGCTATATACATGTATGATTTAGGCTGTATACATGTATGATTTAGGCTGTATACGTATGATTTAGGCTGTATACATGGATGATTTAGGCTATATACATGGATGATTTAGGCTGTATACATGTATGACTTAGGTTGTATACATGGATGATTTAGGCTATACACATGTATGACTTAGGTTGTATACATGGATGATTTAGGCTATATACATGGATGATTTAGGCTGTATACATGTATGACTTAGGCTGTATACATGGATGATTTAGGCTGTATACATGTATGACTTAGGCTGTATACATGGATGATTTAGGCTATATACATGTATGATTTAGGCTGTATACATGGATGATTTAGGCTATATACATGGATGATTTAGGCTGTATACATGTATGACTACTTCCAAATTTTATAAGACATATACAGCCATAATACATAATAATTGTTGCTAAAATTTACTTAAATTTCATGAAATTAAAATGTTGAGCATTTATGAGAAGGGGAAGAATTGCCATGGGGTGATTTTGTACACATGTGAACTCTGACTTCAGATTATTTGTAAGAATTTTCAATGATTTTATAAAAATGGGCCCAACAATTTATATGAAACATCGAGAAATTTCACTCACAAAGTTTGACTTATAAATAGTTTATAAGTAGCGATAAATAACAAAGATATTTGGGACTTTGCCAATAGTTAGAAACATCAAGAGATTTGACTCTGTCAGTGACTTTCGACTCACCAAAGTTCTACTATACAATACATGTTAATGTATGTGAGTCAGTCCATACATTTGTATGTATTTGTTGATTACTTGGTGTCTTCCCACTTGTACAACTTTCAGAGATTTCAGTTAAAAAGTAGGTTGTACAAGTGTGAATAATGTATATCGACACAAAAGATCATAACTGCAATTTTCAAACTTTTCAATAGAAAGAAAAAGCTAATTTTCAGATAGACTAGCACAGATATTGTAATAGTTACTTGCACATATATTTTGTATTCAATATCAAAGTCAAAATAGATAATAAATAGCAATGACAGATCCAAAATACTTCACGTTAAGCTTAATTAGATGTACATACGACCTTTCAACCCATGATTCCAAATTTAATTGTACAGCAATTTGGGTCGTATCTTAAACTTCTGACCTTTATGACTGACATTATCTAGTTATTTTAGGTCGCATCTGTCACTTATGACCTTTCATAAGTCCCTTTTTCTTAATTATCCAGAAATTATTGGGGGTTTTGACTTGATTTTTTCAATGGAGAATGTAGAACTGAAAACTGTATCCAAGAATAAGAAAAAGAGTAAAAGGTTGTAAGTGACAGTTACGACCTTAAGTGACAGTTATGACCTTAAGTGACAGTTACGACCTTTCATTTCAACAGCGTCAATATGTTTGTAACACTCCGGAAATTAGTTGTTATAACAAACAATTTATAATCTGAAGTTGCCAACCCACAAGTTCTCTCAAAAACATCTCCAATATAGATTGTTATAACAAACAATTTATAATCTGAAGTTGCCAACCCACAAGTTCTCTCAAAACATCTCCAATATAGATGTACTATACTGTTCTTACTCATCTGTTTGTAAAATTTAAAACCAGTGTGTGTAAAAGATAGAATCCACCTCTTCCATTCTCTAAAAACTGAATTTGTGACTGACCATTTGCCATGTTGGAATACTTGTAACTGACTGATACACATATTTGTTCACAGGTTGTGTGTGATTACAACTCATTAGTCACAGCTGTGAAAATGCTGTACAAGTGGAAATATAATTTTCAGAAAGTTGTATAAGCAAGCATGAACTGATTACTTCCCTTTAAATCTGTTATTCTGACAAAACCCCTGATGCAATGTCAAATTCCAATGATACTTAAAGCTTTCAAACGTCTTTCAATATCAAAAAGACGGATATCATTTTAAAAGCAGTCAGATGATTGTTAAAAACACATCACGTCCACAGGTAAGGCAAGTACAGGTACTCTTGTACATTTCAGATACTCGCTGGACATTCAACTAGCCACGGTTTTGTTAGATTGAACAAGTATGAATGATTTTCACCTACCTGACACTGACAGGTATCAAAGAGTACATTTTTATACTGATTATAAAGTTATCACAATGATTTCTTACTGAGAGACTGATAAATGTTTTAAGAATACCATTGAACTAAACAATTTACAGACAGGGTGACCTCACTACATTAACAAAAAGTATTGATTAGGCCAAGTACATTATTCTTGTTATAGATACTAGAAATTCAAAGAAACAATTTATCAAGACTTTATAAAACTTCACATCAAACTTTACAATACACTAAATTTAGAGATTTACTTAATACAAACCTTCAATTCCCATAACAGAAAATACTTCATCTGCCAATAAACTACAGACATGTAATTCTTTAGAAGAGTATATGAAATAAAACATAGCAGATAGGCCAGATACAAAGCCTCCATTATCTTACATAACTTAGCGGAAAACATTATTTCAACTCCGAGGTGGGTCAAGTATGATACAGATATTTGACTTTTTTCACACTCATTTCGGAAGTAATACATCCCATCCGTGTACACGGGAACAATTGAATGATGTGTATATATTAACTTGATAGTTATGTATGATCAATTTGATCACAATTACATTTTAAGAGTATTAAATAAAATGATAAATTCATATAAAGTTTATGTAACTTGAAGAATTTTATGCTTTCAATTTCATCACTGACAGAACATGATTACAAAACACACACCTTATATCATAAAGAGTGCATATGAGCTTTACCAGAACCTCCCGAAAAAATTAAAAGAATTTAAACCCCAAAATAAGTCAAATGGATGAACATTATAGGTCAGTTTATGAACTGAAACTCTTTTTTCTTTAACAAGTCATTGTTAGAGGCTCGGGTAACTTGTTTGGTTTTGTTCAACCCTAAATACACATTTGGAATGGTCTATATCAATGTAATTCAGAGGAGTTCATTGTATTTCAGGGATAGATGGGTTAAATCATGCTTTTGTACAAGTAACAATGACCTGAAGTGGGTCAATCAAATGACAATAGAGATGAAATGTAACCCAGAAACACCAACACAAAGCAAATGCCATTAAACATTTAAATGCTGAATAGGAGTTTCACCATGGTTCATACAGCCAATGAAAAAGATTTTTCAAGCAATTTTCCAGGACGTTTATAGTGTTTTTCAAGCACTTTTCCAGGATGTTTATCATGTTTTTCAAGCACTTTTCCAGGATGTTTATAATGTTTTTAAAGCACTTTTCCAGGACGTTTATAATGTTTTTCAAGCACTTTTCCAGGACGTTTATAATGTTTTTCAAGCACTTTTCCAGGACATTTATAATGTTTTTCAAGCACTTTCCCAGGACATTTATAATGTTTTTCAAGCACTATCAATGGATATGTTTAACCTATCAAGACCTTGCAAGCCAAAACAAAGTAAAAAAGAAACATGACAGCAAATTTCTTTCACATTTCAATGGGGGTCCCCAAAATACTGCTTAGAGATCCAGTACACACTAAAGAGATCCAGCAGTACAACATCACAAAAATGCTTTACTTAGATTGTATTATACTAGGTGAAGAGTCTGTATGATGGAGCTAATTTTTCTTCATTTATAAATCTTTAATTAGTGATGAATAAACATGCACAATGTAAAATTCAAGCACTCTGATGAAATAAATCAAGCATTTTTCAAAAGTATTTTTGTTTTAATCAATTTTCAAGGTCTGTACGAACCCTATTCACAACCAAAGTCAAGTAAGATTGGGAAGGTCTGGAAGCAAAAATCACCAAGGGAAATGATAAAGATGCCAACACTGAGTAACTACTTTTGTTACAAATAAACCAATGGTAGTCATTTAACAAAACGGTAAGCCGGAATTGCTGGCTCACATTGCCATCTTTTATAGTTCATATAACAAAGCCGGTAATGTCTCATTCGTTCTTGACTTGGGACAAATTTTACATTTAGGATATGCACAATAAAATTACACTGGTAAGAGTTTTTAGTTGTCATCATATCTACAGGTATCTCTCCAGGAATAAAAGACATTTTCTATATATATTATAAACATAATACTAAAGTTGTTGTTGTATTGTTGTTCAACATCCCACTCAAGAATCTTTCACTCATATGGAGACGTCACCAAATGCCGGTGAAGGGCTTCAAATTTTACCCTATGCTCAGCACTTACGGCCATTGAGCAGTGAGGGATCTTTAACGTGCCGACATATACTGTGAGATGGGACCATGGTTATTACTGTCTCATCTGAAGGACAGGAAACCAACCTGCCGCCAGCTGGACTCAAACTCACGACCTCACAATCAAGAGTTGAGCGCACTACCGACTGAGCCAGGCTGGCTCTAATACTAAATCTATAATGTTCAAGATCATCATTTCTGTCAATTAGACTTCATCAGTTAAGCTCCAATCTTAAATAGATTTTCTAAAGCAAAAGTGGTATAATACAATATTTGGCATCTCAATACCAACAAGAGGCCAAAATGGGTTATACTCTTCTTAGCACCATCAACAAATGAGAAAAGAAGACCAAGAAGATTTAACAAACAAGCAACAAGGGCTAATTGTAACAGGATGCTGTTACAGGATGTCCCCCAACCAGCGGAACAAGTTGTGTTGATATCAACCACCATTTATTACATACCAATCTGCAATTGTTCTTCACAGGCTTCGAGGAATAAAAGCCATAAGGCTGAAATCGCAATCGCTGATACCAGTAAATTTCAAATTTCATCAAAATCAGACAATGTTGACATTTTGACCAATCAGAAGGCCCGGTTTGCCATAGATGGCAACAAAACCAATACCATTGAAATTGCAATCCCTTGATACCTATAAGTTCCAAATTTCAACAAAATCTGACAATGTAGAAATTTTGACCAATCAGAAACCTCAGTTTGCTATAGCTGAGAATGAAACCAATGTCACTGAAATCGCAACCACTTGTTACCCAATAATTTTAAATTTCACCTAAGTCTGACAGTGTTGAAATTTTGACGAATCAGAAGCTTCAGTTTGCCATAGACGACAACGAAATCCGTATCATTGACATCACAATCAATTACTACCCATAAATCGAAATTTCATCAAAATCGGACAATGTTGAAATTTGTCCAATCAGAAGCCTCAGATTGCCTCAGATGGCAACGAAACCCATATCATTAATATCCCAATCAATTAATACCCATAAATTCCAAATTTCATCAAAATCAAACAATGTCGAAATTTCGACCAATCAGAAGCCTCAGTTTGCCATAGATGGCAACAAAACCCATATCATTGATATTGCAATCAATTAATACCCAAATTCCAAATTTCATCAAAATCGGACAATGTTGAAATTTTGACCAGTCAGAAGCCTCGGTTTGCCATAGACACCATCTTTTTATGACGTCACAACATACATTGTGCACATCTGCACACCCAAACCGAAAATTCGGCCACATTCCCAATGCAAAATGCATGTATTTTTCCCAATTTGATGTTCACTTCATGATTGTAATGTAAAAAATAATAATGTAAAGGGAAATGCATTTAAAAAATGCATTCAGAATTCCATGTGTGCACACAAATTTTCCCAATATGACACAAATTGTGTTGCCAGCACTTGGCATTTTTCCAAAATTGACAGAAAAAGGCCTGTTGACTTAATGTACATGTACCAATCATGCATACAAACACTGAAAGAAATAAGAGTTTAGGAGTTGGGCCTTTTTGGCTCCTTTTGGAGCCAAAATTCTGAATATTGGTTTTGTGCCACATGGTGTTATGCAATTAATGAAGCAATATTAAAATTCAGTAAAAACAAGGCATCACAAGTGATACTATTGTATAATACCTGTAGAGTGCTGACAATAATATTTCAATGAAATAATAAAAAGGCAATAACTCTTAAATAAGCAAGTGCGGGTTACAAAACACAAACTCATCCAAGATATTACCATATTAAACCCTTGTATCAAGTTTCATGAAATTTCATTGAGAAATAAAATTATTACAGCACTGACAAAAAGTATAACATACATACGTACATACATGCATGTACGTACGTACACAGAGCCATACGTACGTACCAGCCTAATCCTATATCCCCTCCAAACTTTGTTTGTGATAATAATTTGGTATTTTACAATTTTATTCTAGTCATGAACATCATCATGCCTTGTGACTCAATGATAGTGTACAACATTTCATTATCTCCTGTAATTATTTTTCTATCCATAAAATCTACAACACTGATCTCCATTTCAACAAATCAATACATTTAACACTTTCAGATACAACACATTGTATATTATATAACACATTGTCTGGTATTTAAATGCCTACACCCAAACTAAAATATATCAACATTTTCCTCACAATTACCATGTAGTTATTTAAAAATATCATGAGGTCTGTCTCAGTCACTATCTAATGTAAGTAAAGTATTACATACCCACATAAACACCAGCAAATCGTCAAAACCCAAGTATCCCAATGTACAAGATTTCGTCAATCAAATGTATGAGCAAATGATGTCATTATATTTCTTTTCAAACTAATTACTTATAGTGCATTGTCATTTGAAAGATTCAATAAATTCTGAGATAACGATATTCAAAAATAAAAGTAATTTGGAATTACACATGAAACTTCCGCAATCTAATGTTGACGGTGATTCAATTTTAGTGCCATGGACTTTGAACGACGAAGAAAAAGGGTATTATTGGTAATATTGATTTTTGATTCACAGTGATATATGCTGCCCTGTACAAGCTGAGGGCAATGAAGTGACACATTCAATAGATATCATACTGCTTACCATACCGGTATCATTTATATTACCGTCAAATGCTGCCTTTAATATCATATACTTCAGAGGATAGAAAACAATCTGTCATCAAGATCACCTACATGTACATGTATCTCAGGAATATATGTATCTCAGAGATTGGAACAAGTAACCTGTGATCAAGACCACCTTTCTCAGAAATATATATGTCTCAGATGAGAAAATATGTCAGAAAGTAAACTGTCATCAAGATCATCTATCTCAGGAAATATATCTCAAGAGATGAGAACAAGTGCTCTGTCATCAAGATCACATCTCAGAGATGAGAACAAGTGCTCTGTCATCAAGGCCACCTGTCAAAAACATATATATCTCAGAGATGCGATCATATCTCAGAGATGAGATCATATACTCTACCATCAAGACCACCTGTCTCATGAATATATATACATGTATATCTCAGTCTCAGAGATGAGAAAATATCTCGTAAGTAATCTGACAATAAGACCACCTATCGCATAAATATATCTCATGGATGAAAAAATATCTTGTCACATGAAAATATCTGCCTTTCAGACTACCTTACACTGGATGAAATGAGAAAGAATCTAACTAAACTGGGAGTAATTTAATTGTTATTTATAACTTTTTATTTTATATTTTGACTAACAGAAATTGTTATTTGTATCACTTACATTATAGCCAACTGACTATCAGAAATTGTTATTTGTATCACTTACTATAGCCAACTGACTATCAGAAATTGTTATTTATATCACTTACATTATAGCCAACTGACTATCAGAAAATTGTTATTTGTATCACTTACATTATAGCCAACTGACTATCAGAAATTGTTATTTGTATCACTTACATTATAGCCAACTGACTATCAGAAATTGTTATTTGTATCACTTACATTATAGCCAACTGACTATCAGAAATTGTTATTTATATCACTTACATTATAGCCAACTGACTATCAGAAATTGTTATTTATATCACTTACATTATAGCCAACTGACTATCAGAAATTGTTATTGTATCACTTACATTATAGTATCACTATCAGAAATTGTTATTTGTATCACTTACATTATAGCCAACTGACTATCAGAAATTGTTATTTGTAAATTGTATCACTTACATTATAGCCAACTGACTATCAGAAATTGTTATTTGTATCACTTACATTATAGCCAACTGACTATCAGAAATTGTTATTTATATCACTTACATTATAGCCAACTGACTATCAGAAAATTGTTATTTGTATCACTTACATTATAGCCAACTGACTATTGAAAATTGTTATCTATACATGCACTACTCAACCAACTTACTATCAGAATTGTATTTTCTACAAACTTTCAATCAACACCGACTAACATAATGATAATCTGAATCTGATTTATTGCATCAAACCTACTACAGATCTACCAAGGTAAATTAGCAAATGTTTACAAACACAACGAGTCTAAATCAAATCATAAAAGGGGTGACAAGCTACTTGTCGTCACAAAAGTATTAGAGATTCTATAATGAATGAAGTCCGTGCAAGGCAATATGTTTTACCTGTACAACCTATTTTTGGTATCGTTTTGGTTTTTGACTCTACCCGGATGTGCCACTTTACCTATGTACACCTATACTCTGTTCAGTCCTATAAAACCAAGAAAATAAAAAATAACACTAAAATGCATGGTTAAGAAGTAATGGCATAACATATGTTAACATCCACAGCAGAAGATTAAATCTGAGACCCTACTTAAGATGTATACAAAACATTCTCCTCAGTAATATTAAACCCGAAAACTCATCTAACTGTCTTTGTATATAATCGCTGGGGTCAACTTAGAAACAATCAAGTTGTAAATACTGTATAGTTGATTAATTTTAAGGGGGAGAAAATTTCACATTTTTTTCTGAAATGAAGTTTTCACTGGCATTAAATTTTGCGTGAGACCAATTACAACAGAGATGTTATAGGATTTATCTTGTTTTTATTCAACTTTATATGATTTAAAGCATTGCTCTGATGTTGTAGGAGTAACGCTAGTACTCTGCAAGTGCTATATATTTTTCAATACTATTATCCAATTTGCATAAGATGGCGGGGCAGAGTAACCTTTTGACTATCATACAGATGATTCTACCCACATTTCGGTTATGACAGGGTTATTCCTCACTGAATACTCTCTTACGTATGGTTACAAGTAGGAACCTCTTACGTATGGTTACAAGTAGGAACAATCTTCTAGTCAGTGTAATTTTAATGTAATGCTTTATTACCTAAACTTTAAACTTGTCCAGGTGAAGAAAGGGTTCTCAAGACTCCACTTCACCAGGTTATGTCAATTTTACTATACTACTAATATTTTGTGATTCGTGTATACAGTGTATGGCTATATATGTATAGTGTATGGCTATATATGTATACAGTGTATGGCTATATATGTGTATAGTGTATGGCTATATATGTATATAGTGTATGGCTATATATGTATACAGTGTATGGCTATATATGTATATAGTGTATGGCTATATATGTATACAGTGTATGGCTATATATGTATATAGTGTATGGCTATATATACAGTGTATGGTATACAGTGTATGGCTATATATGTATATAGTGTATGGCTATATATGTATATAGTGTATGGCTATATATGTATATAGTGTATGGCTATATATGTATACAGTGTATGGCTATATATGTATATAGTGTATGGCTATATATGTATACAGTGTATGGCTATATATGTATATGTGTATAGTGTATGGCTATATATGGCTATGGCTATATATGTATATAGTGTATGGTTATATATGTATACAGTGTATGGCTATATATGTATATAGTGTATGGCTATATATGTATAGTGTATGGCTCTATATGTATACAGTGTATGGCTATATATGAATAAATTTTGATTGGAAATATTTAAATTTTGATTGGTTACATATTGTCTTTTTGAGAATTCGTAAGGTATTATATTCACAGATAATATTTAATTTCGCAGTATTGTCTTTGACCGGGGATCTAGGGAAATCAATCCCACATGAATAAAAGCATTGTCTTATACAGTACTAGGGAAATCACAGTCATGAAGCCTGGTCAGAGTCAGCATTTCAGATGTTACGTTATATAGTGGGAACCCTCCAGATTTCTAATTAATAGAAGCTCTTAGAGTGATACATGTAATCAGATTCTATTGTATCCATGCAAACAGCTTATTTTGAGAAATTACATTTAACACACAGATCAGTTAGCTACTGCGATCAGCAAGTACAAATGATTGGCATATCCAATTATGTTGTATAGTCAAGCCTTGATGAAGGTGACACATTTTACTTGATGGCTACACTGCTGGTAACTGCATCATCAACCAATCTCTGGACATTCTTATTTCAAATTTCACTGTGTTTCTGAAATACCTGCATCTAACTTAGCATTTTGAAACATCATTCATTTCAAACTGATTTCATGCTCAGTATGAAACCTGTCTTCAAGGATCAGCAAGAACTGCCTTCAACTCTGATATTGACATATCACCAAATGCCAAACATGGCACCTTTTGCCAAACTTTTCCATTATGACATCACAATCAAATGGCCCGACAAGCATATGTGTGATTATGGCTTCACAATCGAATGATGTCAAAATCACACATGGAGAGCCACGTGTCAGACACTTCGCGATAGGTCAATTCTGAATGCAGTAAGACATTCTGATAAGATGTTTATATCAGTGGTCTCTCAAGTAAGGTTTCACTGTAGCACCACCAGGTGGCATGAAGAGTCCACAGAAGACAGAATTATTTTTTTTTATTTAAAAAACATCACAAACTATAAATGAAAAGACAATACATGGATTATGGGGTTACCCTGTAACTGTTTAACGAAAACTCACAAAACATCTACGATGTTTCATCCCATTCTAATGCCCCCACATTTTAAATTAGCATTTCAATGACAGAATCAATCTAAACTGTTGACTTACGCTGGCTCCTACCTTTATCTACGACCACTTAGTAGACTCGTCATCATGCATCGGAAAAAATCACTGATTTATCAATTAGATCTGATAATTTCAGTAACGATTTAATGACAAAATTAGTGAAACGATAGTTTTTTATGTTCCATATTTGGAACAAGGAGCTATGGACAATGAAAAATGTTCCAATCTTTATTCAAAATATGTAAACAATAAAATACAACAAGTATGTCAAAGTCAGACAACAAAACTGTAACTGTGACAACACATAAACAAAAACAGTGAAACATGAATCCCCTGCAAGTTTTAGATGTCACCGACCAACGAAGTAACGTGAATCAAACAGAGTTCATAATAATACTGATTATTTCTCTACTGCTTCAAACTGGAAAAAACAAAACTTTAAATAACAAGAGGTGCATGGGCCACATCATTTTAACACTCCTTAGGGGTGGAGGAGACTTAAAAATGATTGAAAAAGACAAAGCTGTAAAAGATGTCAAAAACATGTCAAAAATTAGCTTTCCAATTTATTCCAAAAACAGGAAATTGAATCATGCATCCATAAAAATCATTCAGATGCAATTAGTTTTTCAATCCATGCAGCAGTTCTGGAGAAGATTTTTAAATAGGGGTACCCTCCCAGGCCTCTTTTGCCCCACCCTGGATCCACCCCTAGGGCAATCTGACCGAAATGAACAAACTTGGTAGAGGACCTTGTGTACTTGCTTCCTATAATCACTATTATAATGTTTCAGTGGTTTTGGAGGAAAAGTCGAAAATGTGAAAAGTTTCTGACAGACGGATGGACGGACAGACAGACGACGGACAAAAGGTCATCAGAAAAGCTCAATTGAACCTTTGGTTCAGGTGAGTTAAAAATGTCTAAAAGTTTGGAGACTTGGAGCTGCATGCTGGGAAAGCCATTGTACATGTCCATAGAACTTTACCACCTCACCATCCAACTGCCAATCTAAATCACAGCTAAGGGCAGAATCCTATCATTTTTCCCTCCAAATGAAGCAGAATTTCTTCCTGCAATCGCTAGTATTAATACACGTAACTTGTAAATAACCTAGTTTCTCATTACAGGCCTTCACATTACTTGAGGTTAGTAACTTGGAATATATAACAAATGTACTGAATTTTAGATGAAAATTAGGATTGATACATCTTAAAATGAAGTCTTGGCTCTTTACATAACAAGATTTCTACCTCTTTACACCTGACTGGTTCCACAATGCATGACATATCACATTAGCTCCTCCTGTAATCGTTTACATAATCAATTTCAAAACAGATTTCCCTGGTGGGAACCAAACTGAAAAAATGATCAGTTGCGTAAGTGTCAGTTGTGTGATAATCACTTGCTTTTTAATCACAGCATCGAGATAAATCAATCGCACAGGTTTAATTCCACCTACTTCGCTTGATTCCACAGGTCATAAACAGAAAACGACACAGAACTTTTTTTATGGAATGAAAAAAACATCCATTAAAGGTGTTTCATCACTGATGGTCATGTGAAGAGTCAAAGTTTTATTTTCATGTTGACGTTTTTTTAGTAATTATAATTACTCGATGAATTCAATATACAACAGCATCTATTTAAAATAATATAGAATGACTATTGTGAAATACTCTAATTTGTGATTTTCGTGATGTGTTTGACAGTGTTTCAATTAAGAAAATGCCACACGCCATTTATACGGTAAAAAGAATGGTATGTGGTGAGGGCTTTGAGTAGTCATGCAACACGTTAAATCTGAAAATCGTACCGTTATATATATAAAACTCACAAAGCACCGCAATATGTTTATAGAGACAAGAGGCCCAATGGGCCATGACAGTCACCTGAGCAAAACATAATTAGCTCCCATAAGCACTGACCTGACAATTACTGCCCTATTGACTTCTTTGTAAATCTTTGTATGCCAAACACATACATGGCATATTTTTCTGAGGTCATCCTGGGATTTTTTCTGGGACAAATGATTTTTTTCTGGGACAATTCATTGAAATATCACAAAATTCTGGGACACTTTCTGGGACACCTTTAAATTCACTTTTCAGGTGTTAAATAAATACAAAATTGTTTTCAATTCTTTATTTTACATGTTGCAAGCTTTTTTGCAGTGACTTTTACACTTTTAGGAATATGAACTGGTGGCATGTTCCTGAAATGTAAAATTTACATGACACTATGCCATGACCATGTATAATATCACAACTGGAGATTTTAACATTTTTAGCTCATTTATAAGTTTTTATTATAACTTCTGAATGTTTTTGTTTTATTTAATTACTAAGCCAACTGCATACCTTCTTAATATATATTTCATGAATTTTGCAAGTTTATACACGTACCAGTTGAATAATACATAACAACTTTGTTTATGATAAAAAAAAGAAGTTTCAATAATTTAAATACCAGTCCCGTCCGGTCCGGTTCTGTTTTTACTACTTCCCGAAGTATGTCTGCCATTACATGTGCTTTGTGACAGTTTAGACCTTGAGGTAAATGCCTTGAATGTTTGATTATAAATAAAATAATAACTTTTTGGTTATTTTTTTTATTTTTTTTGACGTACATTACAAATATCTTTAGAGACCGAAAGATGTTGTAATAACTACAGTATTTCTGATGGCTGGTATCATGCCTCTAATCATCGATGATCCAAGTGTATGTCACATGACATACACTACTTGGCCTAGTCATATCACCAATTAACTGCCAATCAGTGGACGAGACGATGTTATATAATCATTAACACCCTCAATAATTAATATGCTCATAAGCTATTTACCTGTAAACGCGTCAAGCAGTTGGTAATTGGACCTTTGCTAATTAGTAATTATGAGGACAAATTTGGGAATAGTTGGAATCTGGGTCAGAAGCAAATTTTACGGGAAAATTGGTGTCCCAGCAGGACACATTTTAGGAGGTTGATTTTCTGGGACATTAAGTGTCCTGCCGGGATGTATGGCATGTATGGCGAACATTTCTGCTTCATTCACTTTCTCTTTATCAATTATACTTTTCGAGACAATGGGCAAAAAAAATTCATGTCAAGTTTAATTAAAATTAGGCCACAGGTTATTGAGAAGAAGTAGAAAATGTCTAAACTTTGAAATTTGAAACTCATCTGATCATTGGTTCATGAGAAGAAGATTTTAAAGATGTACCAAGTTTTGCCCCTTTTTGGGCCCTATGGGTCCTAGCTTCCTTTCATTCACAAACTTTATGTGGCTTCACATGGGGATGCTATATGCCAAGTTTGGTTAAAATTTTCCTAGTAAATCGAGACATTTAATGATTGAAAAAAATCAATAGAATTGTATGAAATTCTGTGTGACATACATGTACCAGTGCTTTTTAAGTGATATTTACAGCTGTTCAAAGCCTATTTTTCCTTTGGAAAGAACTCTCATTTTCTCTCTTTTTTTTTCTTTTTTTTTTTTTTACAATTTTGACCAAAATTTGTAACTTAAAGGAGCAATATTCAGTTTTTTTTTTTTCATTTTTTCACCACTTAGATTAATATACAATAACAAATAAGAGATACAGGTATACACAGGCATACAAATTCTTATAGTCCTATATATTTTGTGAAAATTGCTTAAGAACCCCAGATTTGGCACTTTTTCACTGCAATTGATTAACTCAACCTTACTATTTGTACATGCATACCACACTGGACCTGACTTTATTTTCTATAGCTTTTATTTGAATAGGAATACTGGTATAAGATTTTTTATGCCTGTGTATAGCTGTGTATAGCTGTGTATAGCTCTTATTTGTTATTGTACATCAAGTTCAACATCAAGTAGAAAAAATCATAATACTGTTTTTTTGGTAAACATAGCTAATGCACCTTTGATGTATTGAAATTTCCCCAAATAACAAAGCACAGTCACTTACATTGTATGAATATGGAAAAGAAAAACCGGTGATTACAAAAAGCCAGCTGGTTGTAGACTAGTAGACCAGGAAATACTGCATTTGACCAATCAAAAGTTGTAATTGATTTGAGTAAACTAATTTTAACTGTAGATGGTCATGCGGTAAATTCATGTATGTAGTACTAATTCTACTATGTATTAATGTCAACATAATGGAAGTAAGTGTGCAACCAGATAGACGGTGTTAGTGATTTGACCAAGGGGTAAAACTTTATTCACAGCAGACCGAGGGAACGTGGGGACTAGTGTTATAAGAAGAAAGTAGTCTTTCTTCTCTTGGGGTTTTTTTTTGTTTTTTTTTTATTATTATTATTATTTATATAAGATAAAAAACCATATCCCATAATATAAAGTCCTAATCTGGCCTACATATCGCTAGACATAGAGGTATCCCGTTAGCCAAGACATCACCATAAGGATGGTGCTTGGACAGAAAAGTCCATGGTGGGATCCCCTTCATCTATGATAACTAGCTATCTTATTCTAATGCCTATCTTGCCTTAAAGGCCACCGGCGACTTACGCTCAGTAAGGTTGTTAATTTGGTTTTAAATGGTAATACATTTTGCAAAATGTTTATATAAAGTTATTATCTTCCCATTAATTATGCCTCTGAGTGATTCTCTGTTTTCTAGTAATCTGTGTTTGAAGATTAAAAAATGATTTTTACTTGTAAAGACAATAAATACAAACAAAGTTGCATAATATTCAAGGCAACCTCAGATGAATAAGTTCAACATATGAGCTATTGTCATCTCGTATCCATTACAACTCGTACCTAAGTGAATTCCTTGACTCGTACCGATGTTTTAGCTGACTCGTGCTCATCGATTAACTCAATTCGTCCCCATCGCATGCACACACACACAGATAGTGATGTATTGCTGTACATGACAATTAATTATAGAACTTGCTGTCCATGACAATTAATTATAAAACTTGCTGTCCATGACAATTAATTATAAAACATGCTGTCCATGACAATTAATTATAAAACTTGCTGTCCAAGACAATTAATTATAAAACTTGCTGATTAAGCAATAAATTAATACCACCTACAGCATACCTTTGTAATACCTACAATGAACCACAAGAAACTTCTCATGTTAATACATTGTAAATAAATGTAACCATGCAGCAGCTGTTGTCAAAAATCATTATCAAAACCAAAATGATAATTCAGTTTCATATTAATTTTCTTATTCTATATCATTTTCTACATTGTCAATGGCATTCACAAAATGGTACAATATACATATATATACATGTATTGTGATTTGTGATATTTCTGCACACATATTTTCTCAGTGATGAAAATTCCACAATTCCCCTCTGAATTAAAGTTTATATTCTATGTACTTCACAATTTTCACCTGACAAAGTATAATGAAAAAGATGGAAATTTGAAACTCCAAGTCCATTAGAATATGACAAATTAGATACTATAGTATAAAAACAGCCTCAACACTAAGAAGAATTGTGAATCAGAAAGCAGATGGAATCAGGTGTTCCGAAGGCGTCGACTTCTGTGTATGAGAGGGTCATGTACAGACGACAAAGGATCAATTTACATATGTACACATTACTTTCAGTAATCTTCTATGGTTAAGATGTCTTTTTGATAGTCAATTATCCACTTTCAAATTATCTACATAACTGTACATGAGGTAATAGTGGACAGTGAATATCACATGGGGTTTTTGTATTGGTGTTTTACGTTACACCTGGGGCCTCCCTGGCTAAAGCATCACGCTTTAAACCATGAAGTCTCTCACTTCCTGTCAGCGCAGATTCGAGCCCCACTGGAACCTAAGCTGATTTTTGTGAGAAATATTGTCAGTATACTTGTGGAAGGCCGATGATCTCTTCCCTGGTACATTAGAACTAGGTTCTCCCCTACACCATTAAAAACTAGCTGCCACCATATAACTGAAAAAATGTTGAGTGCGGAATAAAACATTCCAAACTTCAAAACTCAAACTTACATCACACTCAACAATTATTCAGTTATATGGTGGCATCCAGTTTGTAATGGTGGAGGAGAGAACAATGTACCTGAAAAGAGACCACAGCACTAGTCATTGCTTAAAGTTCAATGCTCTATTGTTCACTAAGTCAGGGAGGCCCCCTCAATATGACAAGAACTTAGCTGATCTTATGGAGAATATCCCCATTGAATTCTGAGGACATAATGACAGGAAAAGGAGGGGTATGAGTAAAAAGTATTTCAAAACTCTTTAGTTTATTTTAGCTTTTTTTTAGTTTACTTTTCTTTTACTTAGTTAAAACTTAATCAATTTATTAACCAGAAACTAAAACATCAAAATTTTTAAAACTTTCAATCATTTTTTGTTTTCTTTTACAACAAACTCAAAACATTTTGTCATACCTGTATGATGATGGTCCACTTTAGTATGATGGACAAGTCACCTTGTTACCATGTATCCAGGTAGAAACAAACAAATTTAAAGTTTCAGTGGGGTTCAAAACAGCATTTTAAAAATGAATGTCTTAAGCCATGGAGTCCCATGAATTTGATCAAAAAACTTACATGTAACAACAGTTAGATATAAAGGTCAAGTCCATAAATTTCAAAATTCAATTATGTTAAATGGTTCCTAATCATATATACATATATATATATATATATATATATATATATATATATATATATATATATATATATATATATATATATATATATATATGGGCAAGAATTCACTAAGGGGAAATTTGAAATAATTTCTTGTCAAAACAGTTTGTATACCTAAACCATGGAGAAGGTAACAATTCATAGACATTTTTTGTGTTTTGTTGTTATACGATTTAATGAATAAACTATCAAAAAATCATAATAATATGCAGTTCATTCTTCAACTGTGCTTAATTCATCATATTTCATAAGGGCACCCACAAACAAAATCAGGGGAAAAAACGTGACATTTGATACCATGTGTATTTCAATTGATCGCTACATCGCCGCTTCATGTCATTTGGCAATTCTAATGGCAGTAATATGTTGACTAAAAACGTGGTTTCCAAGTGGTGTAGCGTTTCTACTTTTAAGTCTTGACATTTTAAAATTATGTGAAATTAAATTAGTCTGATAGTACGTAACGTATTTTTGTCAAATGCAGGTTACGTACTGAAACCTGCCACGAGGGATATGTTACTTGCAGAAGGTGATCAGAATTGTCGTATATAAAGTCATTTACAAGCTGGATAGCTAGATCAAGTCCTAGTTTGGGTCTTCCCAGTGAACTGAAAAAATATTCGATCTCGTGATTAATAATGACATTTTCACGTCAAAAACACACATTACGTACTGTAAAAAATGAAAAAAGTATTTTTTCTCTCCCGAATGTTAACGTTTACGACATCCAACGTAATTTTGCGACAACTGATTTCTGGCAACAAGAGGTAACTAAAATGGGGGAAAAGAAGCATGGAGAACGCTGAGGGCGAAGGTTTGTTATTTTGTCAAATATTTGTAGAAGTTACTTACTGTCAACAATGACAAAAGATAGTTATGAAACGGACTCATTAAAAAAAATTCATTCCAAGCTTTTCTATTAAATCAAATAGCAAGACTCGTTCATTTTGTTTCGAAATATTGTCCTTTCACAACAAGAAGCATGGAGAATGCTGATTTACTAAAATCACATTATAATAATCAGTTTTCACAGGAGGTTCAGCCATTATTTTTTAATTTAATTTTCTTGTCAATGTTACGTACACCACTTACAAATAAAATTGCCATTTCTTGTAGGATAAAAAGATGGATTTATTTTCTAAAAACATCTTTGTAATGAAGTTAAAGAATTTATGGATAAACATTTTAAAATATTTTCTTGTTTCTTCATGCAAAGCAACTTTATAAAACAGTATGTAACATTGACAAGAAAAAAAAAGTATTGTTCCTTTTGATACTGAAATTGTGAGGTAACTAAATGCAATCACTGTTCATTTAGAAGTGTTTTCCAGTAGAAATTGATGTTCCAAAATTAAATATCTGAAGACAATTGATAGACAGTTCAATTGTGTTTTTAATTTTATATTTTGTCAACGTTACATACTGCAAAATTATTAGAGATTGAGCATTGTACATTTTTTTAACTTCAATCATAAATCATTATATATTTTTTTAATGCCTCCAGAGATATACTATTTATTGGCAATATTTTTTTAATTTAAATATTTAATTTAATTTTTGCTGCAAATGTCACACTTTTTGGACCATTAGTGAATTCTTGCCTATATATATATATATATATATATATATATATATATATATATATATATATATATATATATATGTGTGTGTGTATATATATATATATATATATATATATATGTGTATATATATATATATATATATCATATTTCCAACATTCACAAGATTTTTTTTTAGATTTTTTCAGATTGTTGAAGTCCACCAAAACCCCAAGGCACCGACCACTTCCTCATCTGACACAGTGTCTAGTCATCAGGAAATTTAAGGAACATTAAAATACCAATGGTATATTCATACAGAATTTTCCCATCCTTCAGTTAAACAAATTACACATTATACTTAAAATACAATAAGATAGAACACATTGTACATTGTACGTGAATCTTTTTATACACCAAATCTGGACCAGGATTATGTCGATTCATTATAAATACCAGTAAATTGTATTGTCATCAACAAAGTTGAACAAACAGTTTAAAAGTTATAGAACTCAAGTTAACTGATTAGATGACACTTACCACTGAACAAGGAAATCACTTGGATATATATATATATCAACAATCTGTTACAGGTACAAAACAAGAAAGAGGATTTGAGTGTTTATTATATCACCTTTAAAACTCTACTACGTACCAGGATAACTATTACAATTGAACCCACAAAAAGGTTAAGTATTTTGAATTTATAAACAGTATCTCTCGACATAGTTTGAACACCAGGTGGAAGCTGCATTCCACACACTTAATCAATGACCACAAAAGAGTGAGTTTATTACTTCATCAATTACTTATCACCCACATCTCTAAAACTTCATAAGTATTACCTGCTCAAGGAATCAATCACTGACATTTTCCAATACAAATATACAATCTTAAATGTACAGCACCATGAAGACTTTTATAATTCATGAGAACATTGTAAATAAGCATGTTTACATGTGCACAAACTGGCTATTGGGGGTCAGAGTTTTATACCCTATTATTGTATTGATAGGGTCACTAAGTCAGTGTTTTACAACTTTCATGGGAGTCGGAGATTGTTATACACTATAATGATACTGTCTCACGTGAGGTGGATAGTGGAAGTTGGGGATTTTAAATCCAATTATGATACTGTCTCATGTGAGGTAGATAGTATGGCTGCCACGATATGGCATACCTTGATATATTGCAATAATCTTGAAATTTGAACACAAAAAACCATTTAAATTCTACTTGCAATGTACTGCAACAAAACAGACATCATTCAATTTAACGTTTGTTGTTGGGAGGTAGATAGAGGGAATTGTGAATTTTATAACCATTATGATACTGTCTCATGGGAGGTAGATAGAGGGAGTTGGGAATTTTATAACCATTATGATACTGTCTTATGGGAGATAGATAGTAGGAGTTGGGGATTACCTTAATATGATATTGTCTCATTGGGAGATAGTGAGATTGGGATTTTAATTTTTATACCCTATTATGATACTGTCAGGCATGTCATCACACACACATATACACACACAGACACACATGTGCACACACACACATCCCAAAACTATCTCTTTCTCTCTCCTCTCTCACACACCAAAACTCTCATATACACACATAATATGATGCATGTACATTACCCATAACTCTCATGTACACACCTAAAAACTTCAATTCCCTTTCTCCCATTGTAAATAGTACAATCAAACAGAAATCATTTCAAAACATTTTAACCTCTTTAACATTACATGTGTTTAAGTACATACAATACTACGGGTTACATTTCCCTGAGTCATGATACACTGGAAGATATCCGCAGGTAAAACCAACCACAGGTGAAAATAACTCATTGACCCAAGAAAACAAACATTGGATTCATGAATGATGACCCAACAGAATTTACACACTGAATTTATGAATGAAATCCTTCAACAATGGAGTCAAAATCAACAATACATGTGTTACTACTACAGACCTAAATGAATGAAATAGAGATTTATCAATGAAAAGATTTTTCATGGTTCTTTTTATTTTTGCAACAGCAGAAGCACTGTGCATGTTACCCAATGTAAATAAATAAATAGGCTGTATGACATTTCACAGTGAGTGTGTTAATACTGATTAAACTTCTTTTAGATCAAAGGATGGCACAAAATGGTCTCCAAAATCATAATCTGTGGAAATTAAGTCAACATGTATTATACAAAAAAATGTATTCTATCATGATTTTATAACAGATTTTGATGGCACAAAGGATAATTTTAGTGCAATGAAGAACTCTGCGTGAGACAACCAATAATTAAAGCATTGTTCACAAACAAGTTTGAAATCCTTTAGACATCACAGGGATTTTCCACCTTCTCCTAGAACCCAAAATAAGGCCCCATTCCCGATGCAAATTAAATGGATCTTTTCCCATTTGCATTGAAATTTCACAATAGAAGTCAAATAACAATGAATCTAAAAGAAAATCTTGTATTTTCAAACAGTTTTGTGTAGTTCTAGTTTTCTTATTTCAATAAAATTTCCCAATTCAAAAGGGTTAGGAATATTCCTTTATCATGATAACCATGACTTCATGCATATCTGATTCTTGTGGTCCTGCAAAATTGCCATTTGATATTTTAGATTTGATAAATCGCATTTAAAGATCACTTTCACACATATTACAAAATGAAAGATTTGAAAGCCTATATTATTTGCTTGATGTATTCCAACCGATCCTTAATCTCTTCCACTGACATTCACTTCTTTCAAATATTTAACCAATTTACCACTAAAGGTACATTTGGACTGGTCTACATCAATGATTAAGAGAAGAGTCTATTGTTTTTCTGGGGTTGATGAGTTGAGGGAGGGACAGTCAAAGACTGCTTTAAATTTGAAGGTCTTCAAACAGGATTTGAACCCAATACGTTCTGCTTGGGAGATGAACATTCTACATTTAGTCCATTCCTCAAGGAATTGATTAATTATTTTGTTTCCTCACCAATCACTATTGTGTCATACTTTAAACTGCATAACTTGTACAAAATGTAGATTATCAGAAAATAAAAAAACAACAATTCTGAACATGCTGGAATACATGTATATGTTAACCCCTGATAAACATTGGACTCCTCTTTAAATCAATGACTTAGACCAGTCTAACTCTAAATGTGTCTTTTGGGGTAGGTGGATTTATGTGCCCAAATGGGAAATCTCCCAGACAATAAAATAAATTATCCAGACAAATGCTGCTGAGAAGAGGACGAATTTATATGAATCACAAATCAATTTTAATGCTTGACATCAAAAGATACATTAAATGTCCTGTACAATTGTCCCTTCCAGTGTATACAAATAGCCATTACAGCTTGCTGCCATCAAGCTCCGTTGTCTACAGGCATACAGAATGTATGATTTAACAAAAGCATCTCGGAAACTGTGTTCTGAACACTCTAAATAATTCATATGAAAATAACAATAAAAGAATCAAAATTAAATTAAACTGTCACTGTTGCATTTGAATACCAAATTATTTATATGAAATGTAAAACTGAAACAAGAAATTATGAAAACATCAATACTACAGTTCTTTAAAATCTTCTGGCAAAAGAGGCTACATTTTGTACACCTTGAATGTGATGCTGAATATCTAAAACATAAATATATAAACAAAGGGGAATAACTCTAAAAATATGGGTGGTAGTCATGCAATGTGTGTACATGTACATGTATGTGACACTCTTCTTCTTAAAATCTATACCTAAACTGTACTAAATATGGAGATAATAGGTGAAGAATTAAATTACATATGGTCCAAACAAACAAGGGGCCCAAGAGGGCCTCAATCACTCACCTGAGAACCATCTACAAATGTGAAAAGAAGACCAAGAAGAATATGTACATGGTACATGTAGGCTGACCTTGCCTAGAAACATAAATATTGCAGTTTTAAGAAATTAATAAAAATATCTAAATATTAAATTTCAACAAAATTCTTGCACAAAAGTTTGAAAAGACCTCCAAAACACATCAAGAATTAATATTCTGATTTCTTTTGAAAAGTACAAAATTTGAATTAAACATTCATGTAGATCACTCAAAAACAATCTGTCTTTCAATTTATGCAACAGTTCTGGAGAAGATTGTTTAAGAGGGGTACCTTATGTGACCTACAATGTTATTTGTCCCACCCCTGGACTGATCTATCTGAAAACTAAAAACTTGGTAGAGAACCTTGAGTACTTGCGACCTGTAAAGTTTCGTCAACATTCCTTCAGTGGTTTTGAAACACCCACCCTCTTTTTTGAAATCTTAAAAATTCATAAAAAATTCTAGAAATTAAAGTTCGGCAAAATTCTTGCACAAAAACATTTCTTCACCTAATTACAAGTAAAACACTTTAAATGAATGCATCAAAGTGAATACAAGGGGAGATAATTGTGGAAATCATGCAAAAATGAATGAAAAGACAAAAGACTGAAAAGACCACAAAAACGTGTCAAAAATTAATACCGTATTCTGATTTCTATGAAAAATACAAACTTACATATAACATGGCAGATGGAGTCATGTGAACCCTTTCTTGACGTGGACATGTTTAAATTTAGGTAACAAACAGGGGTGGAATTTATTTAGCATTTCTGTCTCACTAGTGTGTCAGACTAGTTGGAAACAAATTTTACTAGTCGGTAGTCCTACGACAAATTCACTAGTCCCAAAGTGGTACAATGAATTGCCAGTTTGACACCCATTTACTGAATCGGTAACTGAATTAATTACATATATCTATTGTTGTGGGTTGTTTTTCTATTCCAGTGAGTCAAAGTTACTGTGATCATTTTAATTCCAGTTGAGAAAAAAAATTAAGGGACTGATGACCCGGTAGGTAATATTGGTGTTCACTGTACATACACACTGTAACTTATGATTGCTCATGTCCATATTGTACAACATGTAATGTTTACAGATTTTCAACTAGTCAACAGGACTAGCTGAAGCACAACCTTGACTAGTCCAATGCAAAAGTTACTAGTCTCCGACCTGCGGACTACTGCTAATTTCAAACCCTGACAAAGAATATTATTAATCAATTATTTAAAAAACTCTGGAATTTGTCCATTTAACACAATTCTGTGTGTCTGAGAACTGGTCATTAATACAGGGCTAATACAGAAAATCCAACTAATACAGAAATTTTAATCTGTCTAATACAGGGCTAATACAGAAAATCCAGTTAATACAGAATTTTAATCTGTCTAATACAGGGCTAATACAGAAAATCCAGTTAATACAGAATTTTAATCTGTCTAATACAGGGCTAATACAGAAAATCCAGTTAATACAGAAATTTTAACCGGTCTAATACAGAATTGTCACTTCCAGTTCTGAATCATGAATGGAAGCATTGAGAAAATGACCCCGCTTCAAAAATAGTACTTGGGATAAATCGGGAGTAAACTGAAATGGACTGATATCGATTTCCCGAGAACTGATCATTTCAGAATGGGCTTTCTATATTCAGCAGATGAAAACACAGAGAGTATAACTCCATGACAGTTTCAGACAGAAATGCACAAGATAAGAAGATGTGATTGGCATTTTGACTCATGTCATTATAACTTAAAGTCATTGTTTGACCTAATATCTTACGGGATATACACCATCAGTGAATTACACATGGAACGAGAGTGAAAACTGTAAATTTTATGTCTGTATGACTGTTCTTTGGGTAGGCCTAGGGCCTATAAAACTTTTCTAGCATTTAAAATGATGTACATTTGTCATATACAAAATGTACAAAAGCAATGTTTTTACACACTTCGTTGATCTGACTTCATTTGCTTATGACGCAACCAAAGTGCATTGTGACATAATAATTATGATAAAATTATTGAATGAGCACTTACTGTAGAAGCAGTATAAGGGATATTGTCAAAGGTTATTTTGCTTAGAGTAGTTTCACATAAATTTATTGTTTTATTCAGCTTTTGTTGGTTATTTTAAGTCATTGGTTAATAAAGGTGTCATGAAATGGGTGCTTTCATATTGATCCTGTATTATATCCAAGTACAGTCGTATTGGGTCGAGGTCAGCTGTATAGGCTCGAGGCGAAGCCAAGGGCCAATACAGCTGCTCGAGGCGAAGCCAAGGGCCAATACAGCTGATTGAGACCCAGTACGACTGTACTCTGACATAATATGAGAACACCCATTTCATGACACTATATAACAACATTAAAAATACATCATCATGAGTAACCGGTCCTACTTATCACCATATTTACAAGTATCCAATGAGACATCAAATGTTTTTCCTGTGAAGCTTGTCATAACCGAAAACTGAATAGAATCATCCGTATGATAATGGAATAGTTACTCCACCTCGCCATGTTATGTGAATCTGACCATAACAACTTCTAGATTGTCTATAATTGTAATATCCTATCAGGTAATCTGTTGAATTACATAACAAATGGATACACAGAAACTGAAGGTTGTACAACAATGATAACTACTGAACACACTATATGTGAAGTAAACTGTGCAGTGTTTCAGCCAACTGTACATGCTATATGTGAGGTCAATTGTGCAGTGTTTCAGCCAACTGTACACACTATATGTGAGGTCAACTGTGCAGTGTTTCAGCCAACTGTACACACTATATGTGAGGTCAACTGTGCAGTGTTTCGGCCAACTGTACACACTATATGTGAGGTCAACTGTGCAGTGTTTCGGCCAACTGTACACACTATAAGTGAGGTCAATTGTGCAGTGTTTCAGCCAACTGTACACACTATATGTCAGGTCAAGTGTGCAGTATTTCAGCCAACTGTACACACTATATGTCAGGTCAAGTGTGCAGTGTTTCAGCCAACTGTACACACTATATGTCAGGTCAAGTGTGCAGTGTTTCAGCCAACTGTACACACTATATTTGAGGTCAAGTGTGCAGTGTTTCAGCCAACTGTACACACTATATGTCAGGTCAAGTGTGCAGTGTTTCAGCCAACTGTACACACTATATGTCAGGTCAAGTGTGCAGTGTTTCAGCCAACTGTACACACTATATGTGAGGTCAATTGTGCAGTGTTTCAGCCAACTGTACACACTATATGTGAGGTCAACTGTGCAGTGTTTCAGCCAACTGTACACACTATATGTGAGGTCAACTGTGCAGTGTTTCAGCCAACTGTACATGCTATATGTGAGGTCAAGTGTGCAGTGTTTCAGCCAACTGTACACACTATATGTGAGGTCAACTGTGCAGTGTTTCAGCCAACGGTACACACTATATGTGAGGTCAACTGTGCAGTGTTTCGGCCAACTGTACACACTATATGTCAGGTCAAGTGTGCAGTGTTTCAGCCAACTGTACACACTATATGTGAGGTCCTCTGTGCAGTGTTTCAGCCAACTGTACACACTATATGTCAGGTCAATTGTGCAGTGTTTCAGCCAACTGTACACACTATATGTCAGGTCAAGTGTGCAGTGTTTCAGCCAACTGTACACACTATATGTGAGGTCAAGTGTGCAGTGTTTCAGCCAACTGTACACACTATATGTGAGGTCAAGTGTGCAGTGTTTCAGCCAACTGTACACACTATATGTCAGGTCAAGTGTGCAGTGTTTCAGCCAACTGTACACACTATATGTGAGGTCAAGTGTGCAGTGTTTCAGCCAACTGTACACACTATATGTGAGGTCAAGTGTGCAGTGTTTCAGCCAACTGTACACACTATATGTCAGGTCAACTGTGCAGTGTTTCAGCCAACTGTACACACTATATGTCAGGTCAAGTGTGTGTGTTTCAGCCAACTGTACACACTATATGTGAGGTCAAGTGTGTAGTGTTTCAGCCAACTGTTACAAATCAATCACCACTGTAGTGTAATTACATAGTAAGTGTCATTGTAGTTAGTATTATGTAATGACATCATGGGAATCTAACTCTACAACTGTTTGTTCTCATCACACTCAAAGAAAGGGAGATTATGCCTCTATTTCATTGGCCATGTTTCCCTGTGAGTTTCAAATGGCTGCAGCTTAAGTACCTGGACAAGCTTTAGATAAATTAATTGAATACATGTCGTATAAATCTTTCTTCTCTGGTTTTGTATGAAGGAAAAATCTCCATTCATCCCTTCAATGCATAGACTGACCATAACAGACTGGACAGTCCAAACAGATAAAAACAGTACACACTCTCTAAATTCACAAATTATCAGGCCCTTGGCCTTTATCAAGTGAAAGATGAAAATATCTATATAAGCTACATTGTATCAATGCTAGATAATTAACAACTTCATTTGCAAATCTGAAATCCAGTTTGCAATGAAGCAGTTAATTATCCAGCTTTAATACATGTACCATGTAGCTTAAATATAGATGTTGTCGTCTTTCACTTGATAAAGGCCAAGGGGCTGAAAATTTGTGAATTTAGAGTGTGTTTACGGTTCTTTCTCATAAAGATACTTCTCTTTGGAAGACACTGAATTTTATCAAATAAGATATTCATAAGTTTCCCTATGATTCCACCAACTTGATGAGAATTCAATGATAAAGTCCTCCTATAATTCCAGCAACTTTGGAATTTGATAGTGAAGTCTCCTTATGATTCTACCAAGACACCAACTTGAGAATTTGATAGTAAAGTCTCCTTATGATTCTACCAAGACACCAACTTGAGATAGTGAAGTCTCCTTATGAAGTTGAGAAGTTGATAGTTAAAGTCTATGATTCTACCAAGGCACAACTTGAGAATTTTACAGTAAAGTCTCCTTAATTCACCAAGACACCAACCTGAGAAGTGATAGATAAAGTCTCCTTTATGATTCTACTATTTGATAGTAAAGTCCAGGATTCTACCAAGACTTTGAGAAGTTGATAGTAAAGTCTCCTTATGATTCTACCAAGACACCAACTTGAGAATTTGATCTCCTTATGATTCTACCAAGACACCAACTCTAGAAAGTTGATAGTGAAGTCTCCTTATGATTCTACCAAGACACCAACTTGAGAAGTTGATAGTAAAGTCTCCTTATGATTCTACCAAGGCACCAACCTGAGAATTTTACAGTAAAGTCTCCTTATGATTCTACCAAGACACACCAGTAAAGTCTCCTTATGATTCTACCAAGACACCAACTTGAGAATTTGATAGTAAAGTCTCCTTATGACTCTACCAAGACACCAACTTGAGAATTTTACAGTAAAGTCTCCTTATGATTCTACCAAGGCACCAACTTGAGAATTTCCTTATGATTCTACCAAGACACCAACTAAAGTAAAGTCTCCTTATGATTCTACCAAGGCACCAACCTGAGAATTTTACAGTAAAGTCTCCTTATGATTCTACCAAGACACCAACTTGAGAATTTTATAGTAAAGTCTCCTTATGATTCTACCAAGACACCAACTTGAGAATTTTATAGTAAAGTTTCCTTATGATTCTACCAAGGCACCAACCTGAGAATTTTACAGTAAAGTCTCCTTATGATTCTACCAAGATACCAACTTGAGAAGTTGGTAGTGAAGTCTCCTTATGATTCTACCAGACACCAACTTCAGAATTCTATAGTAAAGTCTCCTTATGATTCTACCAAGACACCAACTTGAGAAGTTGATAGTAAAGTCTCCTTATGATTCTACCAAGTAAAGTTGATAGTAAAGTCTCCTTATGATTCTACCAAAACACCCAACCTGAGAATTTTTACTAAAGTCTCCTTAGATTCTACCAAGCACCAACCAACTCCTGACTCTTACCAAGAATTTTGATAGTAAAGTCTCCTTATGACTCTACCAAAGACACCAACTAGAAGTTGATCTCCTTATGATTCTACTAAGACACCAACTTGACAGTAAAGTCTCCTTATGATTCTACCAAGACACCAACTTGAGAATTTGATAGTAAAGTCTCCTTATGACTCTACCAAGACACCAACTTGAGAATTTGATAGTGAAGTCTCCTTATGATTCTACCAAGACACCAACTTGAGAATTTTACAGTAAAGTCTCCTTATGATTCTACCAAGACACCAACTTGAGAAATGACCTAAAGACACCAACTTGAGAAGTTGATAGTGAAGTCTCCTTATGACTCTACCAAGACACCAACTTGAGAATGTTACAGTAAAGTCTCCTTATGATTCTACCAAGACACCAACTTGAGAATTTGATAGTAAAGTCTCCTTATGACTCTACCCAACTTGAGAATGATTGAAGTCTCCTTATTATTCTACCACCAACCTGAGAATTTTACAGTAAAGTCTCAATTCCTGAGAATTTTACAGTAAAGTCTCCTTATGATTCTACCAAGACAAGAGAATTTTGATAGTAAAGTCTCCTTATGACTCTACAAGACACCCAACTTGAATTTGATAGTGAAGTCTCCTTATGATTCTACCAAGACACCAACTTGAGAATTTGATAGTAAAGTCTCCTTATGACTCTACCAAGACACCAACTTGAGAATTTGATAGTAAAGTCTCCTTATGACTCTACCAAGACACCAACTTGAGAATTTGATAGTGAAGTCTCCACCAAGACACCAACTTTTGATAGTAAAGTTGATTCTACCAAGTAGAATTTGATAGTCTCCTTATGATTCTACCAAGACACCAACTTTTTACAGTAAAGTCTCCTTAATTTTACAAGACACCAACTTGAGAAGATCTCCTCTACCAAGACACCAACTTGAGAATTTGATAGTAAAGTCTCCTTATGATTCTACCAAGACACCAACTTGAGAATTTGATAGTAAAGTCACCAAACACCAACCTGAGAATTTTACAGTAAAGTCTCCTTATGACTCTACCATGACACCAACTTGAGAATTTGATAGTAAAGTCTCCTTATGATTCTACCAAGACACCAACTTGAGAATTTGATAGTGAAGTCTCCTTATGACTCTACCAAGACACCAACTTGAGAAGTTGATAGTAAAGTCTCCTTATGACTCTACCATGACACCAACTTGAGAAGTTGATAGTAAAGTCTCCTTATGATTCTACCAAGACACCAACTTGAGAATTTTACAGTAAAGTCTCCTTATGATTCTACCAAGACACCAACTTGAGAAGTCTCCTTATGATTCTACCAAGACACCAACTTGAGAAGTTGATAGTTGATCTCCTTAGATGAAGACATCAACTTGAGAAGTTGATAGTAAAGTCTCCTTATGATTCTACCAAGACACCAACTTGAGAAGTTGATAGTGAAGTCTCCTTATGATTCTACCAAGACACCAACTTGAGAAGTTGATAGTAAAGTCTCCTTATGATTCTACCAAGACATCAACTTGAGAAGTTGATAGTAAAGTCTCCTTATGATTCTACCAAGACACCAACTTGAGAAGTTGATAGTAAAGTCTCCTTATGATTCTACCAAGGCACCAACCTGAGAATTTTACAGTAAAGTCTCCTTATGACTCTACCAAGACACCAACCTGAGAAGTTGATAGTGAAGTCTCCTTATGATTCTACCAAGACACCAACTTGATGATAGTTCTCTTACTACCAAGACACCAACTTGAGAATTTTTATAGTAAAGTCTCCTTATGATTCTACCAAGGCACCAACCTGAGAATTTTACAGTAAAGTCTCCTTATGATTCTACCAAACACCAACTTGAGATGTTATAGTATATGATAAAGTCAACCTGAGAATTTTACAGTAAAGTCTCCTTATGATTCTACCAAGACACCAACTTGAGATGTTGATAGTAAAGTCTCCTAGTTCTACCAGACACCAACTTGAGAATTTTATAGTAAAGTCTCCTTATGATTCTACCAAGATACCAACTTGAGAAGTTGATAGTAAAGTCTCCTTATGATTCCACCAAAAATTGAAAATTGTTTTACCCTATCCTAAAATTGTTGGATTTATCATGACCCCCTCCCCACAAGTTCTAATCCCCATCCCTTCACAACCTGTGACACAAGAAAACATGACCCACAAGTCCATCCGAATTATTTACAAGATATACAATTCAGAAATAAGTAAATCAAAGACTTTAAGAGAGAGATGGATACATCCAAGATGACAAATGACTTTGAATATATACAAATAACGTCAAGAGGATACCTGAAAGCTTTGATAAAATTTCCAGCAAGATTATATTTTGATTTGTTCCCCTTATTATTATTATTATTATTCTTTTTGTGTACACATATTTACATATACCTGTTTGTTACTGTAGCACAATTTTGTGTGTGTTGTTTATTGTCAGTAATTAATTGTCTGAGTATGTTCCTTGTATCTCATATCAAATGCTATGTACTTACATGTGTGTGAGATATAAGAATAGAAAGATGGCTGTATGATTACTTTTAATCATTCCTTAGTACATATATACCCACCAACACAGGCAGCGACTGAGGTATTAACCGACAGTGGCTGAGGTATTAACTGACAGTGGCTGAGGTATTAACTGACAGTGGCTGAGGTAGTAACTGACAGTGGCTGAGGTAGTAACTGACAGTGGCTGAAGTAGTGACTGACACATGTTGAGGTAGAAATAGTGACTGTAGTAGTTACGGCAGTGGCTGAGGTAGTATATGAGAGTGACTGAAGTAATGACTGACAGGGTTGAGTGTGGCTGGAGTACATAAAATTAAAGATGTAAGTTAAGGCAGTGACTGACAGGGGCTGAAGTAGTGATTGACAGCACTTGGCTAAAGTAGTGAAAGACAGTGGTTCAGGTACATGTATCAACAGTTCAACTGACAGTGGTTGAGGTTGTAACTGACAGGAGCTTAAATGAGTAGTAAATGACAGTGGCTGAAGTAGCGACTGACAGTAGTTGAGGTTGTAACTGACAAGGGCTTAAGTAGTAAATGACAGTGGTTCAGGTAAATGAGTGGCTGAAGTAGCGCCTGACAGTGGCTCAGGCAGTAACTGACCATCACTCAGGTACGCACTGCAAGTGCATGAAGGGTTTCCATTAAGAGCAAAGGTCAGGGTAATTGACCTCTCAGTGAAAATGTTCAATGGGTCAAACCTGTAAATGCTCAGCCATGTAGGGTTTATTTTACAATGTCAAATGCATTTTTAATTAATCTTTGTAATAAACATCTTTACATCCAGCCGTCTTACACAGCAACAGAATATATATGTAATAAGTTTATGTCTCACCTGAGCTTCCATGCTTCAATAAGCTTTTAATGCATGTAATTGTCATTGCAGGATCAAAGCACATTTGCAGAATTACAGTGTCCCAGTACAAAATGAGATTAACATGCTATAAATGTCAAGTGCTCAGAATGAGATTAACATGCTATAAATGTCAAGTGCTCAGAATGAGATTAACATGCTATAAATGTCAAGTGCTCAAAATGAGATTAACATGCTATAAATGTCAAGTGCTCAGAATGAGATTAACATGCTATAAATGTCAAGTGCTCAGAATGAGATTAACATGCTATAAATGTCAAGTGCTCAGAATGAGATTAACATGCTATAAATGTCAAGTGCTCAGAATGAGATTAACATCCTATAAATGTCAAGTGCTCAGAATGAGATTAACATGCTATAAATGTCCAGTGCTCAGAATGAGATTAACATGCTATAAATGTCCAGTGCTCAGAATGAGATTAACATGCTATAAATGTCCAGTGCTCAGAATGAGATTAACATCCTATAAATGTCCAGTGCTCAGAATGAGATTAACATCCTATAAATGTCCAGTGCTCAGAATGAGATTAACATCCTATAAATGTCCAGTGCTCAGAATGAGATTAACATCCTATAAATGTCCAGTGCTCAGAATGAGATTAACATCCTATAAATGTCCAGTGCTCAGAATGAGATTAACATCCTATAAATGCTTGACTGAGATTAACATCCTATAAATGTCAAGTGCTCAGAATGAGATTAACATCCTATATATGTCAAGTGCTCAGAATGAGATTAACATCCTATAAATGTCCAGTGCTCAGAATGAGATTAACATCCTATAAATGTCAAGTGCTCAGAATGAGATTAACATGCTATAAATGTCAAGTGCTCAGAATGAGATTAACATGCTATAAATGTCAAGTGCTCAGAATGAGATTAACATGCTATAAATGTCAAGTGCTCAGAATGAGATTAACATGCTATAAATGTCCTCAGTGCTCTATAAATGAGATTAACATCCTATAAATGTCCAGATTGCTCAGATGTCAAGTGCTCAGAATGAGACTAACATCCTATAAATGTCCAGTGCTCAGAATGAGATTAAAATGTCAATCCTATAAATCCTATAAATGTCCAGTGCTCAGAATGAGATTAACATCCTATAAATGTCCAGTGCTCAGAATGAGATTAACATCCTATAAATGTCAAGTGCTCAGAATGAGATTAACATGCTATAAATGTCAAGTGCTCAGAATGAGATTAACATGCTATAAATGTCAAGTGCTCAGAATGAGATTAACATGCTATAAATGTCAAGTGCTCAGAATGAGATTAACAAACTATAAATGTCAAGTGCTCAGAATGAGATTAACATCCTATAAATGTCCAGTGCTCAGAATGAGATTAACATCCTATAAATGTCCAGTGCTCAGAATGAGATTAACATCCTATAAATGTCCAGTGCTCAGAATGAGATTAACATCCTATAAATGTCCAGTGCTCAGAATGAGATTAACATCAGAATGAGAAATGTCCAAGTGCTCAGAATGAGATTAACATGCTATAAATGTCAAGTGCTCAGAATGAGATTAACATGCTATAAATGTCAAGTGCTCAGAATGAGATTAACAAACTATAAATGTCAAGTGCTCAGAATGAGATTAACATCCTATAAATGTCAAGTGCTCAGAATGAGATTAACATCCTATAAATGTCAAGTGCTCAGAATGAGATTAACATCCTATAAATGTCAAGTGCTCAGAATGAGATTAACATCCTATAAATGTCAAGTGCTCAGAATGAGATTAACATGCTATAAATATCAAGTGCTCAGAATGAGATTAACATGCTATAAATGTCCAGTGCTCAGAATGAGATTAACATGCTATAAATGTCCAGTGCTCAGAATGAGATTAACATGCTATAAATGTCCAGTGCTCAGAATGAGATTAACATGCTATAAATGTCCAGTGCTCAGAATGAGATTAACATGCTATAAATGTCCAATGCTCAGAATGAGATTAACATCCTATGAATGTCCAGTGCTCAGAATGAGATTAACATCCTATAAATGTCAAGTGCTCAGAATGAGATTAACATCCTATAAATGTCCAGTGCTCAGAATGAGATTAACATCCTATAAATGTCAAGTGCTCAGAATGAGATTAACATCCTATATATGTCAAGTGCTCAGAATGAGATTAACATCCTATAAATGTCAAGTGCTCAGAATGAGATTAACATCCTATAAATGTCAAGTGCTCAGAATGAGATTAACATGCTATAAATGTCAAGTGCTCAGAATGAGATTAACATGCTATAAATATCAAGTGCTCAGAATGAGATTAACATGCTATAAATGTCAAGTGCTCAGAATGAGATTAACATGCTATAATGTCAAGTGCTCAGAATGAGATTAACATGCTATAAATGTCAAGTGCTCAGAATGAGATTAACATGCTATAAATGTCAAGTGCTCAGAATGAGATTAACATGCTATAAATGTCAAGTGCTCAGAATGAGATTAACATGCTATAAATATCAAGTGCTGAGAATGAGATTAACATGCTATAAATGTCAAGTGCTCAGAATCATACAAGTAGCTTATAACAACATTACAGGTAATCACACTATAGATAAAAGTTTTTGATGTACAGTTTTTGTACAAGACACTCCATCACCTAAGATGTGTACCTGCACAAATTTTCAATAAATGGTGAGTCTAGGCAAAGAAATAACAAAGATATTGTCCAAATATATAGCACTGAAGGACATTTACATGCAGGACTGAAGGACAGACTGACAGACAATTGATGTGAAGCTACATGTATAGCCCACTGTTCCAATAAAACTCCAATTAGGGACTAACAAACACCACATATAGGAGTTATTTGTCGTATGCCTTTCTCTATTTGTAAATGGAGCTGATGGTGGCTTATAACCAAAATGTGAAAGTGGAAATCAAACAACATAAATATCCTTACTGATGGCCTATCTACAGTACTTAGCTAAGGCCTTTTCACAATGCAATTACATAAAGTTTAAGAATGAAGGGTCCCTCACTGCACAGCATAATGCCCTGATATAAAATCACTCAGTCTACCTTAGATATCTGTACCAAATATGGGGAGCCTGGGTAAAGAAATTACTTAGATATGGCCAGGACAAATAAAATCAACACAAGAGGTCTACCGTATTGGACCACATTGCTCACCTGAACTGACTTGGTACCTTTCAAATACTGTGGAACATTAGCATAAAGACCACCTCACATGTAAGACTCACCTGAACTGACTTGGTATCTTACAAATACAGTGAAACATTAGCATAAAGACCACCTCACATTTAAGAAGACAGATATTCAGTCTCTTCCACTTTTCTTGATAAAAATGAAATGTCTGGACCCTAACTTAAGACAGCACCTTGCTAATCAGAAAAAAACGAGATCCCAAAGGGATCTTGTCGCCCACCATGGAATGTTCTATGTCTGATCAATGAAAGACTGTTCCTTTCTCTTCTTTTCTCTTATTTTGTGTCTCAACAATGAATTTGAACTTAAATCCATATTTCTGTGAAATACTTTTTTCACAAGATTATAGCAAAACTGAACTTCAATTGAACATTACATTTTAAGAGAGAATGGAATTCAACATGGCTGACAGGTGTCCATCTTGGATTTTGATTTCTCTGAAAATGTAATATGCACATCTAGACCACAGGGGGAATCTCCATAATCAATTTTGAAAGGATTCCTTCAGTACATTCTGAAAAATACATATTTCAATTGACAAAATCCAAGATGACCACCAGTCAGCCATGTTGGAATCCAATCTCTTTGAAAATATCATATGCACAACAGGGTTCGAAAAATTGGTAAAAAAGCACTCGCCCTTTGGGCGAGTGATTACATAATTTCCACTCGCTCGAACTCATTTTGCACTCACCAAAGTATGAAACCGTAGTATTTCAAAGTAGCTGTGTTAAGAATGTATAAAATATTTTTCAAAGTAAATAGATCTTATTATCAGATTAGATACTCTTTATTTGACAAATTGTCATTTTTTTCTAATTAAGTACTTATTACAAAGGAAAATCTTACCACAACTTTTGTATGCTCTCATTTTAAGTTTTTAGAATTCAAATTCTCGATTCTTTATTTAATTTTGTGTTTTTTAAATTTATTGTTATTTCAACAGATAAAGTATGTTTTCACTATTGTTAGATGAAAACAATAGCTATCCATTTCTATGTATTTCATTAAAACTTTTATTTACAGTAACTATTTTTACTTTTATCATTCACTTACATTTAATTAAGATTTTACAAGTTTTTAACAATGTATACTGTTATGATTATTTTACCAAATCCTGAAATTCAGGTCCGTTCAGTTTTGGTTCTTTTATTATACACATCCAACATCCACTTCCGCCACAAACAGCCAGTATTAGCAGTCAACACAGGATGTGTTCTGTGACATTTTCAGCCATGAGGTAAAGACTAAAGTGTTTAATTGTCAATAAAATAATTATTTAAGTTTCTACTTGTTTTTTGTGATGTATTTTGAACTACAAAATAGAAGGAAATGATCACTTTCAAAACTTAAAGGGAATCAGGATTTTCAGTATGGCGTCAGTGGGCCTACTTGCCAAACAGGCGAGTTCATTATCTAAATTTACTCGCCCGAAACGATTTCTTACTCGCCAATGCGATCGGGCGAGTGGATTTTTCGAATCCTGCACAACTAGACCTCATGGGGAACCTTCATGTCCAATTTTAAGGAAATCCCTTCAGTCCTTTCTGGGAAATAGCAATAACAAACTTCCTACAGTCAAAATCCAAGTTGGCCTATTGGCCATATTGAATTCCGATCTCTATGAAAGTGCAATATGCACAACTAGATCTTAATGGGAACCTTCATGTCAAATTTCAATGAGATCCCATTTGTTCATTCTGAAAAATAGCGGTAACAAACATCCTTTGGTCAAAACCCAAGATGGTCGCCTGTCGGCCATGTTGGATTCCGATTTTTCTGAAAAAACATTATGCACAACTAGACCTCAAGGGGAACCTTCATATCATATTTCAAGGAGATTCCTTCAGTCATTTCTGAGATCTAGCTGTAACAAACTTATTTTGGTCAAAATCCAACACAGCCGCCTGTCGGCCATGGTGGATTCCGATCTCTTTGAAAATGTAATATGCACCTCAAGGGGAGGGAACCTTCATGTCAAATTTCAAGGAGATCCCTTCAGTCCTTTCTGAGAACTAGCAATATTGAACCTGAATTGTTCAGGTTGGATGAATGACAGATGGACAGACCACGGATGCAGGGCCATATGAATAGCCCACCATCAACAGATGGTGGGCTAAAAACCATGTAAATAACTTATCTACCTATTTCTACAAAAAACACAACCTTGAATCATATATACACGTACAGTCACTTGCCAAAAGTTTATAGACATTATCATTTTTTACTATATATTTCATATAAAACCACATTTTTCAAAAACATTTTGTGAAGCCATTTCTAATCGCATTTGAATCAAATTTTCACTGTAAAACAGAGAATGTTTCCAAGTTTCATTGATTGTTTAGATGCAGTTTTCTAATTTGTAATTTCAAAAATATGAAAATTTAAACAAAAGTAAAAATTAGATATCACAATTTTACTTACACAAATAAGGAATTTTCATCATAAAAATTAAACTTTCTGTTTAAATTGATGTTTTAATTTCTAATTCGGAAAATTTAAATGAAAATATATTATAAAACTGTATCCATTTCTGTTTAACTTTATTAAAAATCCTATTGAAATCCGATAAAAAATGTCTTCACAATATTTTTTAGAAAAAATATGGTGTTATATGAAATATAGGGTAAAAAATGATAATGTCTATAAACTTTTGGCAAGTGGTGTAGATCACATTTAATTTTTCAATCTATGCAGGAGTTCAGATGATTTTCGAAGAGGGTACTCTCTGGCTGTCTGAGACATGTTTTACCCCACCCTATATCCACTCTTCTGTCAGTCGATCAGTCTAAAAAACACAAATTTGGTAGCGGACATTGAGTACTAAATTCCCTGGCATTGCTTTGAAGAAGAACCTGACAGTGTGAATTTAAAAAAATACCTCACCCCTTGTTTTTGCAGTTTAATAAAATCATAAAAAAATCAAAAAATTATATTTCAGTAAAATTCTTTCAAGAAAGAAATTTTTCTACCTAAATATAAGTAAAACACATAAATTGAATGCATCATAATGAATAAACGGGGAGAAAAGAAATCTTACATAAATCATTAAATGTATGAATATGACAAAGTCTCAAAAGATAACAAAAATGTGTCAAAATTTAATTTCTGATTTCTTAGAAATTAATAAACTTGAATCATACATCTATGTAGATCATTCAGATGGAATTAGTTTTTTAATCAATGCAGCAGCTCTAGAGGAGAAGATTTTCAAAAAGGGACCCCCTGAGACCTATTTTGCCCCAGATAGATCTGATTTAAATCATGAAGAATATAAACAAGCATAATATTTTCAAAACATTTATTAGGAATAGTTCAATGATTCCTGGATTTATATAAGCGATCTGCCATTCTCCGTGATCCAATAGCTACCCGTAATTACACTGACAGCGAGCACATCATGTAGTATGGTGTACTACAGTGGGCTCTACAGTACATCATCGTATGACAAGTTTTGAGAAATTATATCGACAATAATGAATAAAGAAGTTCACATCTACAATGAAAATATTATCTATAGAATTTGTCAAGTTATAACAACTCGGAAGTCATGTCTGTTGATCAGCTGTTTCATTATTGATAAACATATAAAGTGGTGGCGTACTGCAGTCCTACCGATATATATATGGGCCTTACTCAACATCAGCATCCGACAACTTGTCACTCGATCAGGAATTAATATACAGATCTACTCATTACTTACCAGGAACAATAACTTCAACTGTGTATTGCCTTTGGCAAAATTCTTGATCACGTTCCTTTACCAAATCTTTCGCCATCGACACCAGAATTATTCAGAATCTGTGAAGCTTGTCTTCTCAGACTTTCATTCAAACCCCACGTTGTACTGTATTCAAGGTGAAGGTCACTTTCCTCAGGACCATAGAGGGAACGTGTCAAAAGAAATTCACACTAAAAGTGTAATGCATATAGGCCTGTCGCTGATTTGAATAATGATGTAGCGAGATGTCTCATAAACCACTGGGTTAATAGTTAGTCAACAATTCTCTGATATATCGACTGGATTTAATTATAAGTAAGAAAAGATGATTTTGCCGACAATTTTAAAAATCTAAAGCACAGACCGAAAGAACGTCTGGGACTGGGATCTAAACATGTAGCCGTATCGGATACAAGCGTAATTGGTCAGACAAGGATCACGCAACTTGGATCACATGCGAAAGGGACTCGTGATTATTTTAAAATTCAAGAATTTGTGGTTACAGCAATATTGCTACGGCTGTTTAAATAATGGATTTATTAAATACATGTAGATCTACATCAAAATGAAGAAAATACATTTAATGATTAGATTCTAATTATGCATTCGTTCGTTCATTCATTTTGCTTTATTCGGTGGAGTATGCTGGCTGATTTGTGCCATCTCGACTCTCCGACTTTTCGCCCTGAAAACCTTTCGCTTGGCAGGCGAAAAGTCGAAAATTTGCTAATTAGCGACTTTTCGCCCCGAAAACCCCCTAATTAGCGAAAAGTCTGTATGGCACAAATCAGCCACCATAGTAGAATGTACATAAATCAGCGATCTATATATATAAAGCATGTTAGGCTTTATAGCACTGTCTAAATACTGCTGATTAATATGATAAATCTTATATTTGTTGTTATGCAATATGGTATTTATGTAAGACGTCGATTTTTAGACGCATGAGTACTGATCAGAGACCAATTCTCGCCAACTGTTATTAGTGGCGTGATACGTGCATACTTTCACGGGTTTTGTTTATGTGTTTTCTGCACAAGACACTATTTTGATTGCCGAGTGAAAAGAAATAATAACTTCTCCGAGGAACCAGAAATTATCAGGTAAAATAAAACGAGTTGGCGAGAATTGGTCGCTGACCAGTAAAGTTGTAGTAACCGTGCCGTAGTATCTACAATTTACAGCCTATAAAAAAAACAAAGATTTGAAAGTTATGAGATAAATGACGAAAAATCGAATATGCTAGATCATCTGATAGACCCTTTTGAAGTCTGTAAATCTCGCATTTAAGCAACACAACATTTTAAAAAAATATTGCCTTACATAACATATGGGTTAGGCTCTACTGGGTATATGCATATGTAATAAAAATCCCGAACAAATTGCTCACAGCTTTATGTATATATGTTATACATGCTCACAGCTTTATGTATATATGTTATACATGCTCACATCTGTATGTGTATATGTTATACATGCTCACAGCTTTATGTGTATATGTTATACATGCTCACAGCTTTATGTGTACATGTTATACATGCTCACAGCTTTATGTGTACATGTTATACATGCTCACAGCTTTATGTGTACATGTTAAGCATGCTCACAGCTTTATGTGTACATGTTATGCATGCTCACAGCTTTATGTGTACATGTTATGCATGCTCACAGCTTTATGTGTACATGTTATGCATGCTCACAGCTTTATGTGTACATGTTATGCATGCTCACAGCTTTATGTGTACATGTTATGCATGCAGCTTTATGTGTACATGTTATGCATGCTCACAGCTTTATGTGTACATGTTATGCATGCTCACAGCTTTGTGTACATGTTATGCATGCTGCTTTATGTGTACATGTTATGCATGCTCACAGCTTTATGTGTACATGTTATGCATGCTCACAGCTTTATGTGTACATTTATGCATGCTCACATTTATGTGTACATGTTATGCATGCTCACAGCTTTATGTGTACATGTTATGCATGCTACAGCTTTATGTGTATGTTATGCATCTCACAGCTTTATGTGTACATGTTATGCATGCTCACAGCTTTATGTGTACATGTTATGCATGCTCACAGCTTTATGTGTACATGTTATGCATGCTCACAGCTTTATGTGTACATGTTATGCATGCTCACAGCTTTATGTGTACATGTTATGCATGCTCACAGCTTTATGTGTACATGTGATGCATGCTCACAGCTTTATGTGTACATGTGATGCATGCTCACAGCTTTATGTGTACATGTGATGCATGCTCACAGCTTTATGTGTACATGTGATGCTCTCACAGCTTTATGTGTACATGTGTATGCATGCTCACAGCTTTATGTGTACATGCATGCTCACAGCTTTATGTGTACATGTGATGCATGCTCACAGCTTTATGTGTACATGTGATGCATGCTCACAGCTTTATGTGTACATGTGATGCATGCTCACAGCTTTATGTGTACATGTGATGCATGTCACAGCTTTATGCATGCATGCTCACAGCTTTATGTGTACATGTGATGCATGCTCACAGCTTTATGTGTACATGCTGCTCACAGCTTTATGTGTACATGTGATGCATGCTCACAGCTTATGTGTATGTGATGCATGCTCACAGCTTTATGTGTACATGTGATGCATGCTCACAGCTTTATGTGTACATGTGATGCACTCACAGCTTTATGTGTACATGTGATGCATGCTCACAGCTTTATGTATACATGTGTACATGCTCACAGCTTTATGTATACATGCATGCTCACAGCTTTATGTATACATGTGATGCATGCTCACAGCTTTATGTATACATGTGATGCATGCTCACAGCTTTATGTATACATGTGATGCATGCTCATGTTTATGTATACATGATGCATGCTCACAGCTTTATGTTTACATGTGATACTCACAGCTTTATGTATACATGTGATGCATGCTCACAGCTTTATGTATACATGTGATGCATGCTCACAGCTTTATGTATACATGTGATGCTCACAGCTTTATGTATACATGTGATGCATGCTCACAGCTTTATGTATACATGTGATGCATGCTCACAGCTTTATGCATGTGATGCATGCTCACAGCTTTATGTATACATGTTATGCATGCTCACAGCTTTATGTATACATGTTATGCATGCTCACAGCTTTATGTATACATGTTATGCATGCTCACAGCTTTATGTATACATGTTATGCATGCTCACAGCTTTATGTATACATGTTATGCATGCTCACAGCTTTATGTATACATGTTATGCATGCTCACAGCTTTATGTGTGATGCATGCTCACAGCTTTATGTATACATGTGATGCATGCTCACAGCTTTATGTATACATGTGATGCATGCTCACAGCTTTATGTATACATGTGATGCATGCTCACAGCTTTATGTATACATGTTATGCATGCTCACAGCTTTATGTATACATGTTATGCATGCTCACAGCTTTATGTATACATGTTATGCATGCTCACAGCTTTATGTATACATGTTATGCATGCTTTTATGTATACATGTGATGCATGCTCACAGCTTTATGTATACATGTGATGCATGCTACAGCTTTATGTATACATGCATGCATGCTCACAGCTTTATGTATACATGTGATGCACTCACAGCTTTATGTATACATGTGATGCATCTCACAGCTTTATGTATACATGTGATGCATGCTCACAGCTTTATGTATACATGTGATGCATGCTCACAGCTTTATGTATACATGTGATGCATGCTCACAGCTTTATGTATACATGTGATGCATGCTCACAGCTTTATGCTGTGATGCACAGCTTTATGTATACATGTGATGCATGCTCACAGCTTTATGTTACATGTGCATGCTCACAGCTTTATGTATACATGTGATGCATGCTCACATTTTGTATACATGCATGCTCACAGCTTTATGTATACATGTGATGCATGCTCACAGCTTTATGTATACATGTGATGCATGCTCACAGCTTTATGTATACATGTGATGCATGCTCACAGCTTTATGTATACATGTGATGCATGTTATTTATGTATACATGTGATGCTCTCACAGCTTTATACATGTGATGCATGCTCACAGCTTTATGTATACATGTGATGCATGCACACAGCTTTATGTATACATGTGATGCATGCTCACAGCTTTATGTATACATGTGATGCATGCTCACAGCTTTATGTATACATGTGATGCATATCACAGCTTTATGTATATGTGATGCATGCTCACAGCTTTATGTATACATGTATGCATGCTCACAGCTTTATGTTATGTGATGCATGCTCACAGCTTTATGTATACATGTGATGCATGCTCACAGCTTTATGTATACATGTGATGCATGCTCACAGCTTTATGTATACATGTGATGCATGCTCACAGCTTTATGTATACATGTGATGCATGCTCACAGCTTTATGTATACATGTGATGCATGCTCACAGCTTTATGTATGCATGCTCACATGTATACATGTGATGCATGCTCACAGCTTTATGTATACATGTGATGCATGCTCACAGCTTTATGTATACATGTGATGCATGCTCACAGCTTTATGTATACATGTGATGCATGCTCACAGCTTTATGCTATACATGTGATGCATGCTCACAGCTTTATGTATACATGTGATGCATGCTCACAGCTTTATGTATACATGTGATACAGCTTTATGTATACATGTGATGCATGCTCACAGCTTTATGTATACATGTGATGCATGCTCACAGCTTTATGTATACATGTGATGCATGCTCACAGCTTTATGTATACATGTTATACATGCTCACAGCTTTATGTATACATGTTATACATGCTCACAGTTTTATGTATATATGTTATACACTTGCGTGCCAAAAGTATGTCATCTTTTTTCATCCCCCGTGTATTAACATTTTATGTCGAAATCCCTATCTTAACATGCCCAATGAATATTATATTTCATTCACTCAAAATTTTGTTATAGATATTTTATTTTCATACCATATTACTCTGTTTGAGTGTTTAAGAGACATCTAAACTCTGTAATACATTTTATCCTCTTCCTCGCCTACTTTATTAGAATTGGATGTGGACTCACGGCGGGTGTGACCGGTCAACAGGAGATGCTTATCCATGGTTTACACCCACCCAATAAATTCAAAATTTACAACATGACACCAATATCACTAGACTTGTATATGTTACCTGGGAATCCTGAATATTTATACCTTGATATCTCAATTTTTTTATTTCAAATATAGATATTTTTTGGTAATGAAATTCATATAAGTGTATAAGATAACTACTCAACTTTGCTTTTGTTTATCAATTTTTGTTTAATGCCATAACAGTGACAACTTAGCAAATTGGGAAACGTCTTCACATGGATGACCACAAAAGCAAACTTTACTGTTGATTAAATTAACACGGTAAAGATCTTCTTTTAATATAGTAATGTAAATATTAATTACCTTTTCTATTTCCAACATGAAAAAAATTGGAATTTTATTCACTCTCCTATTGTTGAGGTAATGATTAAATTGACCAAATGTAAACTCATGTCTTGCCGTAACTTTATTGTATAAGGAAAGATAGAATTTATAGTACTGTTTAGTCTAAAAAGGGACAGTACATAGTCCGGCTTTGTTAACGTTATTACGTCAGTTCCTTTCAGTATTTCTCCGAAATGGCAAAACAATATCTTTAACAAACAAAAAAACAACTAGGGGTTAAATCATGACATATCTTATAAACAAGTATAACTTTCAAAGCTTCCTTCTCTATCACAAGGGTTCCCATCCTGTTTCAAAATAAAGTGAATTGTGAAATACGATGGAAACAACTGAGGCCGCTTGAAGTTGCACTTTTTTTTCTAATTTGTCACCGTCAAGGGAAGTGTAACAATCCCATACTTCAAATGCATATTAAAGTGTGAGAAGTATGAATGCATTGTATATATCTATCATTTCTTCATGTATTCATCTTTTTTTCTTGATATTACTGTTTACCTACATGTTACCTCCTACACTCAATGTCTTTTTTAAACACTGAGGTACAACTGAGTCTCCTTACTATGTAAAGAACTTCTTTATAAATTTGTAAAATGTGTTCTTTATTCTCTTTTCATGAAATATATCGGAAGGCTGGAAACAAATCCGAGGAGAGGAATTTATACATGTATAAGCTTTCTATAGCTTTATTTCCGATCCTGGTTATAATATTGTCAAAGAATACTTTTAGTATCTTCTGATTGTAATACTGTAAAATCATAAATATGTTTAAACTAAATTTTGGTCAAAGTGGATCTACTTTAAAAATATTTTATTCTTTGTAAAACATTAATTTGAATGTATGCAGAGTTAAAATGTTATCTGTATGGGATGACCACTTACTACTAGGCATAAAAGTCAAACCTAAATGTTTATAAAATAAATCAACTTTAATATATATATATATATATATATATATATATATATATATATATATATATATATATATATATATATATATGTGTGTGCCATTCCGTTCTGGAAATTCATAATTTGATATAATACATTGCACCATATCTTAACTTGATTTATAGCATTATTGTCTGGATAATTTTTATCATGATTTTATTCATAAGAAACATTTTTTGAATATTGTTTTTAAGCCACCCTCAACAAATTTTCAGTTATATGGTGGTGGCCAGTTTTTAATGGTGGGGAGAAAAACCCAGAGACCACCAGCCTTCTGCAAGTAAACATAAGAAACAACCACATTTTCTAGAAAATGCATAAAATATCTTAATATAAATGCAATATAATTATTAATTTCTGGTTATCATTAAATTTTCATTACTTAATGACATGGCCAGTAGTAATGCAGTTAGATTCTGAAATATGAATCAAATTTGAATAAAATCTATCATTTCAAATGGGCCAAAAGTCATCACAATGAAGTAACCAAAATCAATAATAAAATTAGGTAGCACTTGAAAGTACATTAAATGTTATGTTAATTTTAGAAATTTTGAATTATTTTTTTCTGACATATAGTTGCATAAAGGACCAGTAGCCTGATATTGCATTAAATTTCGGCTATATAGAACACAGTTTTTTTCGGCTATATAAAACACAATTTTGTGAGATTGTTTTGCAGCAATCATGAGATGATGGACATTTTTCTCAAAAAGAAGAAAAAAACAATATTGTCGTGGGACACAGGCACAGGCAATCCCTTGTCGTAATCAACTTGCACATACTACTGCCAAGGCACTTTATGAGAACTTTATTTTACATTACAGTTTTCCGGAAAAACTACATAGCGACCAGGGCAGAAATTTTGAGAGTAAAGTGATTAAAGAGTTATGCAGTATTGCTAATGTCAGTAAAACCAGAACTACGCCATATCATCCTATGGGAAATGGTTCGGCAGAGAGGTTTAACCAGACTTTGTTAAAAATGCTTGCAACATTGGATGAAAATAAGAAGGCTGACTGGAAAGTCTTTGTAGCCCCTTTGGTGCAAGCATATAATGCGACAAAAAGTGATGCCACTGGGTATTCCCCACACTTTCTAATGTTTGGGTGGCATCCCCGTCTTTCCATAGATGCATATCTGGGAATAGATCCTGGAAATGAAGGTGACCAAAATCATAGTGGTTATGTGGCAAAATTACGTGAGGGTCTAGATTATGCGTATAAAGAAGCAGCCAAACATGCTAGCAAAAGTGCTTCTGCTAATAAAATAAGGTACGATCAGAAAATATGCGACTCTAAGTTAGAAATCGGAGATCGTGTTTTGGTGAGAAAAGTGGGTCTCATTGGTAAAAATAAATTAGCAGATAAATGGGATCAAGGACCCTATTTGGTTGTCAAAATACCAAATAAAGAGATACCTGTTTATAAGGTTAAGTCAGAGTCTGGTAAGGTTACTAAGACTTTACATCGCAATATGTTATTGCCTTTTAATTTTATATCACCTGAGACTCCATGTAAAGAAATTGGCCATGTGGTCAAAAATGTTAAAACCAATCGATCCAGTAAACCAATTGTACATGTACAATCTTCAGATTCTGAATCTGAGCAATCCGATTCAGACAGTGATCAGTCCCATATTGTACGTCGTTATGTCATTCCACAGAGAAGAAAAACTGTGCAGGATACAATTCCTAAGCAGTTGTCTCCCTTTAATGCGTCTGACACTAAGTCTTCTTGTGGAAATGTACATAATACATATAGTAACAGTACTAACACTTATGATAAATCTGTAGATGTGAGTAATCAGGATAATCCCTCTAATTATAACATATCTGACCCTGTGAGTGAGATACAACCTGAAAACTCACAGCCCACCAGTAGACGATCACAAAGAACTCGTAAATGTCCAGACAGATATGGAGTGGTTGTATAACCAAAATGTGTGTACTGATATTAAGGAAGTGTTTGTATAGATTGTTAGATTTTATTACAGGACTAGAATGAAAAATTAAGTCTAATTTTATTGTTTTATTTCATAAAATAGAAATCAAGTCATATTACAAATAATGTTGCAAAACTAGAATGTATAGATATAATTTGATTTTGAATTTTTTCATTTGCAGGTATGAAAATATTTTACATTCAGTTTCAGCATATGCAGTCTTTCAAACTTCTACTAACTTGTATGTTGAAAATCTGAAACTTGTTTTAATTGTATTTTAACCAATGTTTTTCTTGTAAAATACTTGGCAGAAATGTCAGGAGACATTTTCTCGTAGGAGGGGAATATGTAACCAGGTGTTCATATAAATTGAAATTAAAATAATATAAAATAACAAAATGAAAATACATGTAAATAAAATAATATAAAATAATAAAACATTTATTTATTATTAAAATAATAAATATAATAATAAATAAATCTGTATGATTATTATACATGTATGTCTGTATGTTATATGTCTGTGTACTTTGTTTGTATGTTACCTGTCATTTGTTTGTAAGCACGTGTCTTTATTTACTTTCTGGGTGACTGACGATGACATGGACGTGTATCACGGGATTTCTTACCTGTACATACATTCATTTTCCCGCACTAAATTCCCGCCATACTGACCATTACTGGTCATTCTCAGCTTTTCCTCTGTACAACACAGACGGGAATACGTATATTCACGTATATACATTGTATCTACATCGGTATCTTTATTTTATAGAATTGGTAAGAAAATATTCTTTATTATATTCAGATTCTAAATTCAGTGAATTTAGAATTAAATAATTTCGCATTTGCTTCGGTGTGCTTTCCGTGTTTGTATTGTAATTTTTATTTTGTCGCTTAGTTGCTTTTTATTTTATTGTTGCTTTGTTGCTTATGTGTTGCTTTGTGTGCTTTGTAGGCTTTTTCGTTTCGATTGATTTTGACGAAACGGTGGAAAGTAAAGGAAATAATAAAATCATCAATTACCCACTACAGTGTTATTTCTGTTTCCCGGGTTATATATATAATAACGGAGAAATCACACCATAGCCGGGTACAGGTCCTAGCCGGCGACTGGTCCCTGACGAGTACAGTAGTACAGTATATGTGTTTATGTATATACCATGCATATCTTTATATCAATTTAATGGTATTCATATGACATGTATACAAATAATCCTATTTTTATCATTCTGTAGAGTTTGGTCAGCTATATAAACAAAACATGCACAAAATACATACTTTTATAACACTTAGATGCAATGTCGACTCTTTGCGGATGACTGCCTCATCTACCGCACCATCAACAGGAAGGATGGCACACTATACTGCAGGATGCTTGAAGCCCTACAGAAATGGCAGGAAGACTGCCAGATGATAATCCACCCAAAGAAATGAATTACAATCCACATCTCAAAGAAGAGACCACCAATCCATACAGGATATCAACTACATGACCCTACACTAGAGAGTGCTCCAGGAGGTAATTACCTCGGTGTCAACATCAGCAAGGACCTTGGACCTGAATAATACATCCAGCAGACGACAGAAAAGTAACTAGATATGTTGGTTTTATTAGCCGGAATCTGCGAGGATGCCCGAGAGATGTTTTAGCCCAGGCATATAAAACCTTAGTAAGAATAATGCTTGAATGCGCATCCTCGGTAATGGACCCCTACACACACCGGCAGATTAACTCCATAGAGAACACCCAACGACAAGCAGCAAGGTTCGTCACCGGTGATTATTCGACTAGAGACCCAGAATGTGCCACCAACATGCTACATCAACTAGTATGGGGCACCCTCGAGGAATGCAGAGCCAGATGCAGAGTGGCAATGCTATCTAAAATCATACAACTTGGTTGAAGTACCACTTCAGTATATCAAAACCGGTACCACCAGAACAAGAGGCTCTGTTGCCAATAACATCATATCAGCACAAGGGTAGATGTCTTTAAGTACTCGTTCTTACCAAGGAACTATCATCACTTGGAATTCAATACCACCTGAGATCCGTGGCCTGCCCTCTGTTGACAGAGATGCAATACTTACCATCATACTTGCCTGACATTATTAGAAGCAGCACCATGTAAATACTGGTCTTTTATTGTTTTTAAGTGTAAATAATGAAATGTTAGCAGTTTGCTTGTCATGCGCCAGAGTTGTAGCCCACTTCGAGATGAGAAGAAGAAAGGTGTCAGTGACGTATATATGCTGCTCAGGTGGGTAGGTATTCGACAGAAACAAATTAATAATTATTCATATCACGATATGAGAAATGGCGAGATCATGGATAGTCCAGCACGGCTGGCAGTGGCGACATATCTATTTATGTTACATAAGATATTACATGATTTCATTCGTTGAAAAACTATAGGATATTTTTAGAATAAATTGTAAAATTATGGGGATGTAGAGCAAGGAAGGAATGTGCGTTATGTACGCTACTGGTAGAACTACATAAAGATTTCAAAGTAGTGATTAGGCCCCGCACCTTTAGTGACAAAATTTTGTAGTAAGTGTTACGACAAACACTATGCTCCTCGTAGGCGTCGGAACCGGCTTAGCCCCCCCCCCCCCACTTTTTTTGCAAAGATAGACATAGGTGTTAAAAATTGGGGCTAAGCCCCACAACATTTCTGACGTGTGTATGGGTTTTAAGTTGGTTTAGCCCCCCCACTTTCAATTTGCTTCCGACGCTGATGCTCCTTATATGGAGAGGAAAGATGTGGATTTAACACAAAGGCGCCGCTTGATACTGGATAACAGGACATTATACATGTTAAAACATCACGTTAACATATTTGTTTGACAGAATGTATTAATGACAGAGTTGGGGCGAATCTATATCGGGTGTATTTTTGCTTCCGTGAATACACACCTACACATTCTGACTGAGAAAGTTTCGGTATCGTCACTAAGTTTTGTTCGCCATGCTGGGATTTCCTCCCAACAATTTTTGTTTGTGTGTAAAACAAATTCGCCCACACATGATATGACATGATATTGTATGCTGTAGATACCCCATATGTATCTGAGCAATCTTGAGGCGGCTTCCATGACCTATATTGGTAAGAGCATCGGGCTTTGAATCATGAAGTCTCTCACTTCTAGTCTAGTTTACTCGCGGAAGGCCAGTGGTGTCTTTCCGGGTACATTGTAACCGGGTTCTCACCTCCACCATTAAGAAATGGCCACCAAGCACAAACAGACTATAATGACACCCCAAAATACACGATTCACTCGCCATAGATATTTGTTCAAGAGTATATTTGATATATCCGCTGATATTCATCCTTCCTTTGACACCCAGTCTAGTAATTTATCTGAGACAAGTCACCATGTTGGCCCCAGGGCCTGAATCAGTAATACTCCTCCGCCGCAAATCATGCTTTAGATACCTCACAAAGAATATACACCTGGCTCAACTGGTGCCATAGATATAACTAATGTCTCCCATCATGTAGTTAATGTCATTTGCCGGGACCATAGTGTTAATGTGGGACCATAGTGTAACAGTCCTGGATATAGGCAAATTAGCTGTCTAGTTCATCAGCTAGCTTTTGTGGCTGGACGATTAGCGTTTTTATCCATGTAACTGAAGTTAAGCAACGGATAGGTGATGCGCTCGCCACGTTACATTTGGTGGTAACGAGAGAATCTGAAATCAGGAGATAGAACTGAAGAGCAAGGGACGAAGCTTGTCGGCGGAGGGGGTAGTGTAACGGTGGATATAGGCAGATTAGCTGTCTAGTCCATCAGCTAGCTATTGTGGCTCTACGGTTGGCGTTTTTATCCATATACTGAAGTTAAGCAATGGAGTCATTTGAGACACTCAAAGCTGACGCAACAGCTGCAGTAAACAACGCCGTTGCATCTGATCTTCAGAAACAAGTAGACGATCAAACCTAACGTATATACCCCAATGAGGCATATATCGCTACATTACACGGACGAATACGAAAATAACATTGATGACATATCACTGTTAGAAAGTGCACTTGAGGGTTTGGAGCAATATGGTAGGAGAAATTCTTCAGACCCTACTTATTGACGCCAATGAGGCTAACGTCGCCACACTACAGGATGAACACGATAATAACATTGATGATTATAGTACATGGTTACTCCCGGAATAGAAGATTCAGCAATCACAAAAAATACAATTAAAACCACACTGTATTCAAACTGTCAACTTTTAACCCGATATTTAACAGTCATTAAACAGTTGGTCATTTTTTATGAAATGTTCACACACAGAGTATTCTCTGCCATATTGGAGATTGATAACATATCATTTGTCGTATTTTTGTTCACGGATTTCCTACTGGAGTCTTTGTCATATGAATACCCAACTAAGTTTCTGATCGTTGATGTACAAAACATCGTCGGTATATCTATACGGCTAACATGGTCTTCTTCTGAATCTGAAAGTGATGCATGGATTCTGTTTGTTTGAATGTGTTTTACGCAACACAATTTTTCTGTCATATGGTGGCAGCCAGTTTTTAATGGTGGAGAAGAGAACCCGGTTACAATATACCCGGAAGAGACCACCGAACTTCCGTGAGTAAACTGGCAAACTTTCTGACAAAATCTGTTTAGGATCCAGAAGGGCTAAAACCCGCGCTGACAAGAGAGGTGAGAGGCATCATGATTGAAATCGCGATGCTCTGACCACTCGACCACGGATATCGTGAATAAACTCTGCTGCACAAAACTAAAACAAAAGATCGTGTAAAAATGCAATCTAGTACCCCGATAAAACGTGAAAAAGATACCCGGATAAAAATTCCACTGTAGTAAAATTACCTGGGGTCAATTTTCCACGTTAGAAACAATACCCGTGTACCGACAGAGAAATTACCCTTATATATTTTTGACATTTCTCCCCTTACTTTAGACAAGAAACAATATTCACACATATATCACGCACGAACATTCATACACTAAATATGTACTACCAAACATGTATGTAAAGTTTGGCGACTAAAGTGGGGGAACTTGATTTTTCCCTATAAATTTTATATATAACCACATTTTTTCAAAATATCTATTGAGTCATTTTAAAATAAATAAATTATTCATTTTTAAAGCAACTTTGATAAAGCGGATACTATAAAACGCGGGAACATAGATGAACATAGGACCCTAAGTGAAATACAATAATCTTCTTCAAGAGAACCACTTACTGGAATAAGGTGGTGACAAAGTGGTGTTAATGTGTTGCTGGTCCGTCATCCAAGATGACCGCTATCAAGGGCCTTATCTTAACATAGAACCCTATGGAAAATATGCTACATACAAGTCTTCGACTAGAGAACATACTACGGTAATGGATTGAAATTAAACATTGCCCGAACATTTCTTAAAAATTATTGACCAAGAGGTTTTGCTTTGCCAATCCACCATCCGAGATTGCTGTCAATATTTGGTTTAATATAGAAGCGTATGTGGAGTGCATACAAAAATATGTATCTAGCGAACCACTGAATGGATTGAAACCAAGCATGACAAGTGTTGTTACTTTGGAACTGAACCGGCAATCAAGATGAACCCCAGCAGGAAACCTAGTTAAACACAGGACTTAATGGCAAATTCTTTTCCCGTTGAAGCACTTGCTCCGGATGAATGTAGGAAACAAAAATATTGAAACCGTTTTCTAGTTATTACCGTTCAGATTTGTAGTCAATGACCCTGCCTGTCAACCAAGTTGGCTATCTCAGTCGATCTTGGTTTATCATAGGACTAGATATTCACTGACTTGAAACTACTTGATTACTTAAACAGGGGCTCAACTGATGAAGTATAATTGACAGAAACGATCGTCTTGAGAATTATAACTTTGGTATCAAGTTTATAATATTTAATACAATATTTGGTAGAATGGTCATAGGGAACACCCCATTCAAAAATTTACTCATAAACAACTGTTATTAATTATGTCAACAATTTTAGCATTGTTCTGCCAACTTTGGGCCAGGTGGGCGGATAAGAATTTTGGGAAGATTATGACCCTAGATATTTTGTCTACTGGAATCGGTTTTTTTTTCAAGATACCAACAAAATAGATGTGAACAGAACCGAAGATTGCGGCAAACACAAACGTAATTTTTATGAATTTATTTATTTATTTATTATCGACAAAACCACACACATTGGAATAAAATCAATACACAGGATTCATACAACAATGACACAAATAACATTTAACATATAAATTACAACATGATGATGTTATTAGTGTTATTAATCATAATAGTAATACCACACGTTATATAAGTATAAAATATGTATTAGGAAAGCCGTGTTTCAGGACAAATAGATTGGACCGAAAACAACGTGTCAATAAGTAGAGCCTCCGTGGACGAGTGGTTAGAGCATCGCTCTTTAAACTATGAACTCTCTCACCTCAGTCAGCCCGTGATTGAGTCCCACTGGAACCTAAGCTGATTTGTGAGAAAGTTTGTCAGTTTACTTGCGGAAGGTTCCAAAACACTTCCCGGGTACTATGCAATCGGGTTCTCTCCCCATTAAAATGACCGAAAAATTACTGAGTGAGACGTTAAACAACATTCAAACACATAAAACGTGTCAATAGTGTATGAAACATATCTACAGCGTGTAAGTACATGTAGATATAAAAGCATTCGTCTGCTTATGTTTCTCAGAGCGATCCTCAAAGCTGATAGTGTTAATAAATGTCTTATAATCATCAGTACGAGAAAATACTTGATTACATATGGTAGGGATTTTTGTCGCAAATCGTTGTACAAGGGATTTTCATATATTACGTATAGTTTATTTTCACTTCTAATTGACAATAACAAAACAAACATACATACACAAAAAAACCACAAAAACAAAATCAAACTGTCGACTCTTCAGTTTCGAAAGTTTAGGATATCTGTATACCCGTTTCTTATCTAGGATGAGTGTTTGCTACTTCTAAGCTTAGCGCGCAACGACCGTAGATTTGTCAAAGTGGGAAAGTTCAAATAATTATGGATCTCATAATCAGGTAATAAAACAATAATTTGCTTGTATTCAATCTATGTCTAGTTTTTAATTTCATTGTAGAAAGTTTTACCAGAAATATCGAAGATAAACTCAGTTTATGATTCCATATCTGAAGTTGCTCGTTCCAGTAATCCTTTACTATAGGGTATATCAGGAAAGCAACTTCCAATAAAGCAGCAATGACAACTTCGTTTTGAATACTTTCAGGTTCATTTTAACTATCTAATATTACTGACAATACCAACGTTACGATGAAGGCCAAACTTTTCTGTCAACAAGTTTCCCTACAGAAAAAAAGTGGTATCATTCAAGGCGAAATAATAACCTAAATGTATTACCAAATCCGTCTAATTTGTACTTATACATGGATATAATCGCGTTTATATGAAGATTGCCCAAAGTTTACTTTGAATAATAACAATTGTTGCTTTATTACTACTATTAATCCAAAATATAAACCGTTGTGTTATGTTTGTTTGTTTATTTTATCAAACGGGACAACAGTCACATTTATCTGTATCAATATTAAAATCAGATTTCCAAATTTCAGATCCATATAAAATGATGAGCACAATGGCAGAGAGAAAGAGTTTAAATCTTCTTTTGTTAAAAAGTAAAGTTCACATTGAATAAAAATCTATGCCTTTCTAATTGCTCAAACGATTTTTTCTTTTAATTATTTATTGAATGGTTATAATAGAATTTTTGTTTTACTAAAAACCTGTTTTCCCGTTAGAAAAGATCAATTACCGTTCAGCAGGGGATGCTTACTCCTCCATGACACCTGATCTCTGTATTTCCAAAGAGCCGCGTTTGTCCAATATTCACCAGATTTGTATATTGCATCGTGGACATCCTATATCCTTTGATATCTTTTATTTATATATTTTTAAGGATTACGTCCAGCTTCCAATTTCACACAATATTCAAAGAGACTGTCCAATGTATTCTGAAAACTCCTTATATGTAAATAGAAGAATATGACAAAAACGAATAAGTAATTGCAGTATTTTGCAACACGGGAGAGGTAGTGATATCACTATAAAGAATCGAGGTCATAAACAAAGATATTGAATAGGGTAGGGGAGAGCTAATATCATTTGTCCAAGCCACGGCTCCGGGTCGTCAAAATGGGTCACTAAAAGAAAATTCAACTTTACATGAATATTTGGTATTATAGTATATACTCGTTTAGAGGTTATACAATTAACAAACATCTCCTTTTTTTGTAATGAAGCAGGTAAGTGTGATAAAAATATCGAAAGCTTTTGTAAAATCTATAAAAACAGCATCAAAGTTTAAGTCTAACCGCGGGAGGGGCCTCCGTGGCCGAGTGGTTAGAGCATTGCGCTTTAAATCACAAGGCCTCTCACCTCTGGTTCGAATCCCGCTAGGGTCATTTCGAATTAAGTGCCAGTTTTCTTGCGGAAGGTCGGTGGTCTTTACCCGGGTAACCGGGGTTTCTCCTCCACCAATAAAAACTGGACGCCATCATATGACTGAAAGATTGTTGAGTATGGCGTAAAACAAAAATCAAATCAAATCAAATCTAACCGCGGGATAATTTTTATAAAAAATGACAGCATACTTGCCTTCAGAATGAAAATATTGTCTTGGTACAATAATCCCTTTTAACCCCAAATTGATATTTTCTAAATAAATTCATTTTTTCTTTCTTGTCCCCAATACACCATTGGAAATTTTCCGAGGGCAGCTTGTAACACTAAAACATATCTGGAAAATCCACATGACATACTGCTTTAACCTGATTTAAATCTTTAAATGGGTAAATTAAATTTTATACTTTTACATTGACGACTCCTTTACATTGACTTCCCCTCCGAATATACAAAGACCTTATAACCACTATAAAACATTTACTATGGTTAAAGAAAGACAACTCAGGTTAATGTGTTACTGATGTTCGCGGTAAAGAAAAATATCTTTTGACTACCTCTCACTTGGAGCGAAGTCATAGTAGAATATAAAATATCAAAAATGGTAAAGCTGAGGGTTCAGATATTTTACTCCATGGGTATTGTCAAATCCGTCTAACCATAACCACTAACAGATGACTATTAGAATTTGTGGCTGATTCAGCACATTCTTTCGTATCTTTATGGAACACTCTGGTAACATAATTTGGAATTATTCATTTTAATTACTAGTCTCACAGTCTACATAATTTCATTGTTAATCTCAGACCTGAAAGAGACAAATATCTTTTCCACAGATGAAAATACTCTTTCACACTTAGCATTTGAGTTTTGTCATCAATGTTTTCACAAAATTACTCAGATGAGGGAATTTCAATGAGTCTTTAGCTAATTTCAAATGCCATTTCCTTCTAGATTTGTCAATGTTTTAACATCTCCATTTTACTGATGTAGATCATCCTCTGGCGACACAGCATAATCATGGCTCTCATCTGCCAGGGCATCACTATCCTCATCTCTGCCAGGGCATCACTATCCTCCTCTCTGCAAGGGTACCCCCTCTGCCGGGTCATCAATATCCTCCTCTCTGCCAGGACATCCCTATCCTCCCCTCTGCCAGGACATCACTATCCTCCCCTCTACCAGGACATTACTATCCTCCTCTCTGCCAGGACATCACTATCCTCCCCTCTACCAGGACATCCCTATCCTCCCCTCTGCCAGGACATCACTATCCTCCCCTCTACCAGGACATTCCTATCCTCCACTCTGACAGGACATCACTATCCTCCACTCTGACAGGACATCACTATCCTCCCCTCTACCAGGGCATTACTATCCTCCCCTCTACCAGGGCATTACTATCCTCCCCTCTACCAGGGCATTACTATCCTCCCCTCTACCAGGGCATTACTATCCTCCCCTCTACCAGGACATCACTATCCTCCCCTCTACCAGGGCATTACTATCCTCCTGTCTACCAGGGCATCACTTTTTTCCTCTCTGCCAAGGTATTCCTATTCTTCTCTACCATTGCATCACTATCTTCCTATGGGACAATGAAGAACCTCATAGATAATCTGTATGTTGCAACAGAAATAAATGTTGCTGTATTTTCTATGTGATTATTCAACCATGAAATATAGGTCACTTTTGCATTTGAACTTGAATGTTCCGAATATTTATTTAATATCTGTTTCAAATATTGTTTATGTTTCTTTTTGGGGTCCAGGATAATGTAGTCCTCCAAAACCACGTCTCCAAAGGAATTCCTTACATATCTACAATAATAGATTACTGTGAATATTCCGTCCATTGATTTCAAGAGGTCCGTGTTTGTCCATTTTTTTTACCAGATTTGTACCTATATTCTGGACATTCTTATGATTTATACCTTGGTATCTGAGACTTTTTATATTATGGTTTTCCATTATCAAAAGTTTTTAAGATCTATACCAAGAGTTAAACATTATAGAAATGTAGGTAGTGCACTCATTTAAGCTCATGCTTACATAACTGGCAGAAGTATCAATGCAGTTGTTTTCTTCTTCCCCACTCAGATATGACCTCGCTGTCATCAGACTTTTGGGTGCGAGTGATTAGGGAACATTTTTATTTTACATCATTCATGTATACAATTTTGCGTCGCACTCATGGTGTTCCTGTAAAAAATGAATAAATACTTGAGTACAGTACTCAAAATTTCACAATACTTTTTCACCGGACTATATCAACAAAAAGTTAATTCTCCATCTTCCCGTGGGATCTTAGGGTTACCGACGAGAGAATAATACATGCACTGCTCTTACAAATAAGTCGATGATTTGTGATCATTTGATAAAAGATAACACGTTGAGTACACTGTACTTATTTCAGTTGCAGTCATCATGATCCTAGCTATCTTCCCGATCATGGAACAATACATCAACTGTTAGATGTAACATCTACATACTTAGTACCCACAATAACATCAAGAATCAGGGTTCACTAGATACGATACCAACTACCATATTCAAGATTACAGCATCAGCAATCGTTTTCTTTTTTCATCAGCTACCCGTCTTTGGAACAATCTAGCAGCTTGTGTTGTCAATGCCTCCACACTGGAACAGACTGACCAACATTGTTGCTCTATTGCCATCTTGGTTTTAGCACGTTGTTTCCATTTGGCATGCGCCTAGTTTTAACTTCATTTGCCACAATACACTAAAGAAGGTCTGCAACTTAACGGACGAAGAAGACGACTCTTACGTCAATATTAACTTTGTTTGTCCATCTAAAGAAATAATTTATTAAAGTATACTGAGTACATGTATATATTGGCAACACCTACTAAAGGCGAAAAGTTAGACAGTGGATAGAAGTTGATATTAATATGGTACAAAGATAGACATTGAGTAGCAGATAATATCGACAAGGCGCAAAGATAAACATTTGTTAGCAGATGATATCGACAAGGCGCAAAGACGGTCATTGGATAGAGATAATATCGACAAGGCACAAAGATAGACGTCACATTAGATAGCAGAAAATATCGACACAGTACAAAGATACACAGTTGACAGCAGATAATATCGACAAGGTGCAAAGATACACTTTGGATAACAGGGAAAATCGATTTGCAAAGACAGATATTGGATATCAGATGATATCGACGAAGCATAAAAATAGACATTGGATAGCAGATGATGTCGACAAGGCGCAAAGACGGACCTTGGATAGCAGAAAATCTCGACAGAGTACAAAGATACACAATTGATAGCAGATAATATCGACAAGGCGAAAAGATACACGTTAGACAGCAGGGTATATCGATTTGCAAAGACAGATAGTGTATATCAGATGATATCGACGAAGCATAAAAATAAACATTGGATAGCAGATAATGTCGAAAAGGCGCAAAGATACACGTTAGATTGCAGGGGATATCGATTTTCAAAGACAGATATTGGATATCATATGATATCGACGAAGCATAAAAATAGACATTGGATAGCAGATAATGTCGAATGTCGACAAGGCGCAAAGATACACATTGGATAGCAGATAATATATAGAGAGAGAGCGAGTGCCAGTGAGTTATTAATACCAGTCGATGTTGGCCAAAGTGGTCCACCGGGTGTATCAACGGATACAATATGTTGATCCATTTTACCTTCGACCGATATTTATCTACCTGAAACTCAAATGTTGTGCTTGATTCTTTTTCTCGCACCTGGAAAGCTTGAAACCCTGCTTGATTACCGGTACGTGTAATTTAGTTTGACAAAGTTTTGGAGTTGAGCGACTAAGAGTGAGTCGAACATGCAACACTGGACACATCACGTGATAAATATAATTTTTACTCCTATGTAGCTATGAAATGTCAATGTATATACAGTTGAGCTCAATCTTCCTTCATTTGTATCAGATACACTATTCAGTGTTCATTCATATTCAGTTATTGTTAAAATAAACTATAAAGAATCAAATGTCTTTTACATACAAATTACTAGTCAATTTCATTACTTGTTCAATCAATCGGTGTTGATTTAACGTGCGGCGTGACTACTCAAAGACCTTGCCACACGCAAAGCCCTTGTCATTACGTGTTGTTATATAGGCTATGGAAGTAGTTAAATGAACTCTTGGCTTCAAAGGTTAATGCTAGTTAATGTATTTCTATCTGTCAGTGTTAAAGATTGTACATCTGATAATGTGGCTACTCAAGGTTAATTAATAGGTTTCTGATTGTCTTAATGGAAAGTTTAAAATGTATCATTTGTAACATCTGCACAGACGTGTACATACACAACAAAATGTAGTTGTAGTGCCACAGACGTGTACATACACAACAAAATGTAGTTGTAGTGCACAGACGTGTACATACACAACAAAATGTAGTTGTAGTGCCACAGACGTGTACATACACAACAAAATGTAGTTGTAGTGCACAGACGTGTACATACACAACAAAATGTAGTTGTAGTGCTCAGACGTGTACATACACAACAAAATGTAGTTGTAGTGCACAGACGTGTACATACACAACAAAATGTAGTTGTAGTGCTCAGACGTGTACATACAAAACAAAATGTAATTGAACTGCACAGACGTGTACATACAAAACAAAATGTAGTTGTAGTGCACAGACGTGTACATACACAACAAAATGTAGTTGTAGTGCACAGACGTGTACATACACAACAAAATGTCGTTGTAGTGCACAGACGTGTACATACACAACAAAATGTAATTGAACTGCACAGACGTGTACATACACAACCAAATGTAGTTGTAGTGCACAGACGTGTACATACACAACAAAATGTAATTGTAGTGCACAGACGTGTACATACATAACAAAATGTAGTTGTAGTGCCCAGACGTGTACATACACAACAAAATGTAGTTGTAGTGCACAGACGTGTACATACACAACAAAATGTAGTTGTAGTGCACAGACGTGTACATACACAACAAAATGTAGTTGTAGTGCACAGACTATTTTGTACATACACAACACATTGGTCAATAAAGGCAAGAATACTTCCATCTTCCTTTTTCAATTAAATGATCAATTAAATTCTTAACTCCTAAAAAGCTAAGGTTGTCATCTTTTTACAGTGATTACTCTAAGACGGATTTGCCGATACATTAACTGTCTCAGAACTTTACATCTACATGTATTTTAAATAAACTGCCTGTCATGTTGTAAGTCTACACTTGGTGGTTACAATAAGTTCAGACCAGCATCAATTGTCTGTCATATTGATGTAAACCTATACTCGATGAAGGAGATAAGCCCAGACCGGCACCAACAGTGCCCAACTAGTACTGTCTGTCACATTGATGTAAAGCTATACTGGTGAATGAGATAAGCCCAGACCGGCATCAAAGTGCCCAACTAGTACTGTCTGTCATATTGATTTGAAGCTATACTTGATGAAGGAGATAAGCCCAGACCAGCATCAACAGTGCCCAAATAGTACCGTTTGTCATATTGATGTAAAGCTATACTTGATGAATGAGATAAGCCCAGACCGGTATCAACAGTGCCCAACTAGTACTGTCTGTCATATTGATGTAAAGCTATACTGGTGAATGAGATAAGCCCAGACAGGCATCAACGGTGTCCAACTAGTACTATCTGTAATATTGATGTAAAGCTATACTAAGCCCGGAACGGCATCAACAGTGCCCAACTAGTACTGTCTGTCATATTGATGTAAAGCTATACTTGATGAAGGAGATAAGCCCGGACCGGCATCAACAGTGCACGACTAGTACTATCTGTCATATTGATGTAAAGCTATACTTGAGGATGAGCCCAGACCGTCATCTTCAACAGTGCCCAACTAGTACTGTCTGTCATATTGATGTAAAGCTATACTGGTGAATGCGATAAGCCCAGATAGGCATCAACAGTGCCCAAATAGTACTGTCTGTCATATTGATGTAAAGCTATACTGGTGAATGAGATAAGCCCAGACCGGCATCAACAGTGCCCAACTAGTACTATCTGTCATATTGATGTAAAGCTATACTTGATGAAGGAGATAAGCCCGAACGGCATCAACAGTGCCCAACTAGTACTGTTTGTCATATTGATGTAAAGCTATACTTGATGATGAGCCCAGACCAGCATCAACAGTGCCCAAATAGTACCGTTTGTCATATTGATGTAAAGCTATACTTGATGAATGAGATAAGCCCAGACCGGTATCAACAGTGCCCAACTAGTACTGTCTGTCATATTGATGTAAAGCTATACTTGATGAAGGAGATAAGCCCGGACCGGCATCAACAGTGCACGACTAGTACTATCTGTCATATTGATGTAAAGCTATACTTGAGGATGAGCCCAGACCGGTATCAACAGTGCCCAACTAGTACTGTCTGTCATATTGATGTAAAGCTATACTGGTGAATGCGATAAGCCCAGATAGGCATCAACAGTGCCCAAATAGTACTGTCTGTCATATTGATGTAAAGCTATACTGGTGAATGAGATAAGCCCAGACCGGCATCAACAGTGCCCAACTAGTACTATCTGTCATATTGATGTAAAGCTATACTTGATGAAGGAGATAAGCCCGAACCGGCATCAACAGTGCCCAACTAGTACTGTTTGTCATATTGATGTAAAGCTATACTTGATGATGAGCCCAGACCGGAATCAACAGTGCCCAACTAGTACTGTCTGTCATATTGATGTAAAGCTATACTGGTTATTGAGATAAGCCCAGACCGGCATCAACAGTGCCCAACTAGTACTGTCTGTCATATTGATTTGAAGCTATACTTGATGAAGAAGATAAGACCGGACCGTCATCAACATTGCCCAAATAGTACTATCTGTCATATTGATGTAAAGTTATACTTGATGTAGGAGATAAGCCCAGACCAGCATCAACAGTGCCCAAATAGTACCGTTTGTCATATTGATGTAAAGCTATACTTGATGAATGAGATAAGCGCAGACCGGTATCAACAGTGCCTAACTAGTACTGTCTGTCATATTGATGTAAAGCTATACTGGTGAATGAGATTAGCTCAGATCGGCATCTGTCTGTCATATTAATGTAAAGCTATAATGGTGAATCAGATAAACCGAGACCGGCATCAACAGTGCCCAACAAGTACTGTTTGTCATATTGATGTAAAGCTATACTTGATGAAGGAGATTAGCCCGGACGGCCATCAAAAGTGACCAACTAGTACTGTCTGTCATATTGATGTAAAGCTATACTTGATGATGAGCCCAGACCGGAATCAACAGTGCCCAACTAGTACTGTCTGTCATATTGATGTAAAGCTATACTGGTGAATGAGATAAGCCCAGACCGGCATCAACATTGCCCAACTAGTGCTATCTGTCATATTGATGTAAAGCTATACTGGTGAATGAGATAAGCCCAGACCGGCATCAACAGTGCCCAACTAGTACTATCTGTCATATTGATGTAAAGCTATACTTGATGAAGGAGATAAGCCCGGACCGGCATCAACAGTGCCCAACTAGTACTGTCTGTCATATTGATGTAAAGCTATACTTGATGAAGGAGATAAGCCCGGACCGGCATCAACAGTGCCGAAGTACTACTGTCTGTCATATTGATGTAAAGCTATACTGGTGAATGAGATAAGCCCAGACCGGCATCAACAGTGCCCAACTAGTACTGTCTGTCATATTGATGTAAAGCTATACTGGTGAATAAGATAAGCCCGGACCGGCATCAACAGTGCCCAACTAGTACTATCTGTCATATTGATGAAAAGCTATACTGGTGAATGAGATAAGCCAAGATCGGCACCAACAGTGCCCAACTAGTACTGTCTGTCATATTGATGTAAAGCTATACTTGATGAATGAGATAAGCCCAGACCGGCATCAACAGTGCCCAACTAGTTTTGTCTGTCATATTGATGTAAAGCTATACTGTTGAAGGAGATAAGCCCAGGCCAGCATCAACGTTGTCCAACTAGTACTGTCTGTCATTTTGATTTAAAGCTATATTTGATGAAGGAGATAAGCCCAGGCAAGCATCAAGTGTCCAACTGTCTTGTCATATTGATGTACAGATACACTTGGTGAAGAAGATAATATTTACTATAGGCCAAGTAAAATCCATATAACCTGACGGGATGCATTCTGGTGAACTCGTTTTTGAACTAGATGAGTTTAAAAATTTTAGGTAATAAAGCATAACATTGAATTTACACTGACCAGAGTTATCTTTCCTACTTGTCATCATACATAAAAGAGTATCCAATGAGGAATAAAAACGTGTTTCCCAAGCAGCTTGTAATAACCGAAAAGTGAGTAGAATCATCCGTATGATTATCAAAAGGTTACTCCGCACTGTCATCTTATGTGACTTGGACTTTCGTCTTCTTTAATTTGTGACAACAGAGAGAGAGAGAGAGAGAGAGGGAGAGAGAGAGAGAGAGAGATTGTAAAATCAGATGGTGCAGTACGGCGTGTACGTGTCCCTGAGGAAATATTACGTCATCAATCAAATGTTATCTATATACAAATGTACAGTACATGTATATTGAACTTGCTCAGTCAGTTGTGAACTTCGTTTTTTAATTACTCAAATCTAAATAAAAACTAAAGACCTATAAAAATACAGTCAAGGTCCGTCATATTGACGCATATGTATATTATATATATATATATATATATATATATATATTATATATATATATATATATATATATATATATATATATATATATATATATATATATATATATCAGATATGTTCAGTTTGATGTATAACATAAATTAGTTTTAAGTAGAGATTGATGAACGGAGTGGTACTATCGCCCTGACCTAAACCACCCGTCTCGAAATAACTCTAATAATTCAAGCCCGCTCCGTGAACGGAATATAACGACTGAATTATTCGAGTTAGTCTCGAAATCGAAAGTATATTATAAGATTATGGATTTTTTTTAATTTTGATGAACACATATTTTGCCGGGTCCAGCAAATGCTCAATCAAACCTTTATCTTTACTCATCACCAAAGCTCAGCAACGCTGTTGCTTATTCCAGCAACGGTGTAAATCAGATGTGGATACTTTTAAAATTCTAAACATCTTTTAGAAAGTTTTTTCTCGAATCACATTATAAAGACATTCTATAGACTGTAAGGCAGATATGCCAAAATGATTTAAATACACATGTATATGAACCAGAAAATGTTTAAAAATATATTAATATTTAAAAATTGATTTACTAATATTTAAAAGATTTTATAAGTTATTTATTAATATAAAGAAATAGGAAATATAATATTCCACGACGGCCTGCCCATACTATATATCACTGTAAATACTGATACAAAATACATGTATGATCAAACTGACTTCTTGTTACCACTCGGAAATGTTAATTGCGCAGGTGAGTTTAGTTTGAACGCAGTGAAAGGGTCTATTGGTCTGATTTACAAAATTATCAACCGAATTTCATTTGCAAAATTTAATTAATTGCTTATCTTCGGTACATTGCGTACTGGCTGTTACAAAGTATAATGAGTGTCGGTGTAATTACGACTTAAGGGCGTGTTTACGACTCTCTTCATGTAAAACGAAAAATGAGAGAGGGTTTCAGTCACATCATATATAATACATGTATATAAATAATACAAAGGAGTGGATATTTGAAAACAAGTAAAAAAAACAAGTTATATAAATTCATCTCCCCATTGTATTAGATCTTGCAAAAATATTAATATACATATATATTTTTTAATTCTTATTTGTTTTTTTTTCTTTTTCTACTAGATAGTTCTATTATAATATTTATAAAAACACATACAATTTACATGTGTAATATATATGTAATTTTCATCCACACCAATTTTGTAAAGACCAATCGACATTTTTGCAAGGTCTAATACAACGGGGAGATGAATTTATATAATTTTTTTTTCTTGTTTTTCAAATCCCCGCTCATTTGTATTTATATATTTTATATGATGTGATGCATTTTCTGAACAAAAAATAAAATACAGTTTAAACTAGAAATGTTGATCAGTCTTTACAAAACTGGTATGGCTGAGTAAAACATTTATAGTATAACATATATAGTATAACATTTATAGTATAACATATATACTATAACATATAGAGTAAAACATATATAGTATAAAACATATAGTATAACATTTATAGTATAACATATATAGTATAAAACATATATAGTATAACATATATAGTATAACATATATAGTATAAAACATATATAGTATAACATATATAGTTTAACATATATAGTATAACATATATAGTATAACATATATAGTATAACATATATAGTATAACACATATAGTATAACATATATAGTATAACATATATAGTATAACATATATAGTATAACACATATAGTATAACATATATAGTATAACATATATAGTATAACATATATAGTATAACATATATAGTAAAACATATATAGTATAACACATATAGTAAAACATATATAGTATAACATATATAGTATAACATATATAGTAAAACATATATAGTATAACATATATAGTATAACATATATAGTAAAACATATATAGTATAACATATATAGTATAACATATATAGTATAACATATATAGTATAAAACATATATAGTATAACATATATAGTATAACATATATAGTATAAAACATATATAGTATACCATATATAGTAAAACATATATAGTATAACATATATAGTATAACATATATAGTATAACACATATAGTATAACATATATAGTATAACACATATAGTATAACATATATAGTATAACATATATAGTATAACATATATAGTAAAACATATTCATGGTACATATTTTTATATAATGATATCTAAAAGAACTATTTAGTAGAAAAGGAAAAAAATGTCGTGAATTATTTTGTTTCAAATGTTTTAAATTTCATTTTCCATGTGGTTAAAATGGTTAAAGTGTGAAATTATTTTAAAACAGCAAGGATAAATTGCTAATTACGCATAGTAATGAGTGACAATTAAAATTACCGTAGCATGTAAATGGTATATAAAATAAGCGACAGGCCTAGACATAAAATGATAGATAAAAAATAATTTAAAAAATGAATAGATAGAAAAATACATTAAGAATTATTGGAACAAGAGTTTTATCAAAGCGAATGACCGCCTCTAGACAGCATAATTTATATCATTTCTACAAGTGTACTATTAATCTATGAAATTAAAGTTTTTCCCATAAAAATGCATATACATGTATGTAGGATGATGTATGAAATACTTTGATTTTAAGTAAACTCGGCTTAATAACACCAACTCCCCCCCCCCCCCCCCGCCAAAAAAAAAAAAATAAACCGCTAGCCGAGGATATTTCATTTAGTAACACCCCATCACAGGACGTATGTTACTTTTTATTTTGAAAATTCATGGTATTTACCAGGAAATTAAGCAAGGTGATTAAAAAGTAAAACATGACACGTATGTCAACGCCTTCCCCCAGTGTATATATCATATTCCAATTTTCTGTTCACGAAATTTATTCTTTTTAAAATGCGTCATAATGAATGCTTTTAAAAAGAATTTGAATATTCCAAAAATATAACACAGGATCGTCTTTGTTTCGTTCGTATCCATGGGAGGGATAAAATATTGTCTTTTAGCATGTTAATTTATTCAGAATTTTCTGTTCATGATATAAAGATATATTAAGCTAACAGCTATGTTAGCTTAATATCGCTGATAAAATGAAATGAAATTGCGGTAAAACCACGTAAAGAGCTACGGTATGTTTCCACTTAATCATCTTGTGTTAACAATCCAAAATGCTTACAGTATGTTCCCATTTAATAACATTGCGTTCTCATTATCCAAAAGCTGAAAGACACAATGGGTCGGGAACGAGATGCAAATTATTTTAACCCTAAGGAAGTAAAGGCCATATCGCATCTAAAACATTTCTGCTTTTTAATATGACGGCGTCAAATCAGTTTTACCGTTGCTCGATTCGGTTACGACATATTGTATGGAAGAACATATAGTAAATAAATGATATGATAGTCAAAGTACTGAAAGTTTTAAATTTTACGGTATCAATGTGTACGACAGTCGAATTATACAGTTCTTTTTAATATCCACGACCCACTAGAATCACAGTAGCAGACGCCATCTTGAAACGACGACTCGGCCCTATATCTAGAAAAACGGTTGGTGTAAAATGATAGATTAATTTTTAAATTATTAATTCAACAAAAATTAATGGTTAGATAAAAGATTTACGAGTAATTCGGAACAAGAGTTTGATCAAAACACAGAGAACGCAATGGGGAAGTTCATCTATCAATAGCGTAACTTATATTATTTCAATCCGCTTTCATAACTATAAAATCTGTAAAATTCACGTTTTTGTCTATATAATTACATAAATGTAAGTTGATTCTATTGAATTAATTGGTTCTAAGTAAATACAACTCAATAACATTAATATCAACCTCAGTGAGACACTGGCTTCAAGGATGACTTCAGTGATTGCACAGTTAATACACACGTATAACTATGTGGGTCAACATTAGATATTCCTCTTGTATACAACATGGCGCATATAAATTAAAAATGTTTCATTTAATAATATTTTAAAATGCTATCTCAGAAAATACTTTCATTGATATTCTCCCCATTTGATTATCTTCATCTTCATTATCAGTCATCCCAGTGATATATAAGGCTTTATATATTGCTGGTCAATAGTAAACTTATACTTTGTAAGTCTTCTAACTATGTATAGCAACAAATACTATAACACTATTAGACGTCTGGTGTGCGTATGTGCGTGCTTCTATTCTCTAGTATGGGTTGATCTAAACTACCCGGCAACGCTACATACATATAAAATTTACTATAGGTCATCGTAATCAAATATATTCCACTTTTTTTTGGTAAATTTAAAACAATGAACTATCTTTTTGGTAGCAGCTATTTGCGTAATTTTAGCGTCAGATAGTCTTGACAGAATCGTGGGATCTTTTCGTGGAGATCGACAATAGCAAACACGCGCACACGAATGCGACACGAATGCAAATAGGAAAACCTTCATCGTGTATGCCTTTTAATTCTCGATTTCATCATCAGTAAAAATATTCATTAAATATAAATGGAGTGTACAATACCTTATCTGCATTATGTTTAGGTGAATTATGGCTTAACCATAACTGCCCGTCAGAAATATAAAATACTTTTATTGTCAAGCAACGCTTAACGGATACATACAAGCAATCAGTTAGGTCCGAATTAAATACCTCTCCAAAATGTTTTTACATAAATAACATGAAAATGATAACGTTCGCTTATAGTCGTATCTTTTTAAACATGTATTAAACCAGTACAAGAAACTCAGGCATATGTAAATTTCGTACATCCTCATATTATCTAGCATACAGAAACGGGTCGATTTGAGAAAATACCGTTACAAAGACTTACATGTCCATCATGTACATCACAAATTGAGGACGAATTTCACTTTATTTTAGGATGTCCCGTTTACCGTAGATCCTCTGTCTTTTAACTTGTACAACTTCTTTGTTCAACAAGTGCAAAAGAAATATGTAACCTCGGAAAGTACTGGAAACACTCTGTTTCAGAAAAAAAAATATTTGTATGAAAAAAAACGTGACACTAAACAATATCGCTTCAATTACACCATGACTTTGTACTCGGCCTTCCATGTCATGTCAAATGTATATGATGCCGGTATCGATATATCTGTAAGAAGCGCTGCTTTTGAGTACTAAATAATACAATATCCAATTGCTTAACTTACTGTCAGATTCATTTTGCAAAGATCTATTCAGTCTAAAATAAAACGTTACATTGTCCCAATCTCCTGTGAACTGTGAATTTTCAAACGTATGAATAATAGTAAACAAAACAAGGATCACAAATTTTCAACCTGAATTTGCAGTTTTACAGGGGTATTTCTCGTATCAGATTCAAGTGGATGGATTTTCTCCTTCATGATCCGGTGAGAGATAGTTTGTAGTATTCACTATAGATGTATTCAAGAAATTTTATTGTTGCAGTTATTCGGCCATCAGCCATCTTGCACTATGAAAATGAACAGCCCAAAACAACATTGAATCAGTCTTATAACTTGATACCACTTCACGTGGTAAGGTTATTTCAAAATTGATTTAAGAAATGACTTTCCATTAATGTTTTGAAAAACAAAAAATATGGAATATATATATATTGGTGCGGACCTATTCTCGGACAGTGCCTATTGTCGGACACTTCTCTTTGCACGTAAGTGAACAATATTTTTCCAGATATTTTTGATACATCGTCGGACTTTAAACATTAAACGAAACATGTTACAAAAATTACGATTAATAATTCAACTACAACATTGTAACCGGTCATCTTTCTATCTAGCCTGGGATCCTGACTCACTGATGTTAACGCTGTCAGTATATCGACGAAGTAAGATTGGGCCAGGAACCCAGGCTAGTTTCTATCGTACTGTGCAACACAAGTCTGGAGGGAAATGACGCCACCAGCTCAACATAAATACTAATACTTTCCGACAATAGGTCCTCCAGCATCACGATTACGACATTCAGGTTGGGTTTTTTAAATGGGTAAATTCACTTTTTTTTTCGTATTTTCCATAAAAACTTCTCAAATTATATTGCATCGAAAGGTAACCTATCGTGGTACAAAAATTCAAATCATTTCTATCAGTTGAAGTGAAGATATTCGGTAAAACTCTCGATTTTCGTCCGAGAATAGGTCCCGCACCAGTAAAGAAAAAAAAGTTGTAATATTTTGGTGCGTCACTTAATAACCGAACGGTGGACAGATCATGATGAGTAGCCTAAGGCCGAGTGCATTTAAGTTCGAAACGTCTCACTGCTCCCAAGGAAGTGACGCGTCTGTAAATTATTTTTAGAAACCAGTCGGTGTGCTTATTATAGCTTACATAAAGTCGTATATATTATCCAAGATCAGACCATTCAGGGTACAGAAACTATGTTTTGGACTTCTTTTGACAATAGAGGTAAGTGATAATGTTAATATTATGCCGATGTCATAAAAATTAGGTAATACAATTTATCGCAGAGAAATCCAAGAATGGCAAGATAGATCTTACGAAATTTTGTCATTGGATGACGCGAGATGTAGACTTCATGCCTGTGTCCGGTGTTTTCCCAAAGAAAAAAAAGTATATATTTTATCAGACTTAAACATGTGATGATAATTAAACGTAAAAACAAAAAAAATATTAGAAAAACTATTTAGATATATCTAATAGAACTTTAAAATTAAATTCACTTTTTAAAGTCCTGAAATTTTGGGTTTATTTGTTTACTGGGCTGTGACATTTTTTACAACTAAACTGAAAGTCACATTACTTGCATGTAAAAATACAAATAATGTTACTGAAATAACAACAAAAATTATTAGTAATTATGATATTTATCAGAAGAATGATTTATCTCATAGTCATAATATTTTCCTTTTAATGTCACTATTTAAATAATATCCAAGAGGGTCCATAGTGGTTATAATATAAATGTTTGTAGTATTTTTAAGGACTTTTTTTCAAGATTTACAAGTAAACGGTACTAGTGTGGGACCTATTCTCGGACAGTGCCAATTGTCAGACACTTCTGTTTGCACGTAAATGAACAAGATTTTTCCAGATATTTTTAGTACATCGATGGACTTTAAACATTAAATGAAACATGTTACAAAAATTACGATTAATAATTCCACTACAACATTGCAATCGGTCATCTTTCTATCGATGTACTGTCCAACACAAGACGGGAGGGAAGTGACATCACCAGCTCAACGTAAATACTACTACTGTCCGACAATATATAGGTCCTCTTACATCATGATTACGGCATTCAGGTTGGGGTTTTTAAATGGGCTAAATTCACTTTTTATTTCATATTTTCCACCAAAACTTATCAAATTATATTGCATCTAAAGGTAACCTATTGTGATACAAAATTTCAAAATAATTCTATCGGTTGAACTGAAGATATTCTGCAAAAACCTAGATTTTCGTCCCATAATAGGTCCCGCACCAGTAACATAATGTTAAATAATGAAAATAAATATTGATACAGATCAATATCACTTCAAAATCATACCAAAATTACATCTGTGCTAGCTACAATCACTCGTGGAGATGATTTTGTGTAAATCTCATGCCGATTTCGTCATTGGCCATTCTGACAGTAAAGGTTATAATTATGTTCCGTAGCAATGAATCATCCCCGGATGATATGTTGGTTGCCATGGTTAAAGACTTACAGTCACCTCCTCCAAATTATCCAATGTATGAGACTGCATATCAAAGTCTGATTTTCGTAGTTAATTAAGGGGAAGAAGGACACTTGATCATGTGACCAGAATGTCAATATAGTAACATAAACTGGAACTGATGTTGGCAATCTAAACAAAGATGACAGACGACACAAATTTGTCCACAAAAGACATAAATTGAAAGGTAAATGCACATCAAGAAGTAAATTTAGTTGTTATTTGTGAAAAAAATTAATTTAACAGTCATGTGCTGTGATCCGACCAGGATTGACTGATCTGGGTTCATTATGTCCCCTTGATGATATTTTTATGGGGATATTTTTATAATCACGGGGACATAAAAATAATAACATAAACCATACATGTGTCATTTATATGTATATAACCTAAGTTAAGTAAGTAGCAATTTCAATTAACAAATAGTTAATACATGTTACATGTAGGTACTGGTACAAACGTACATGTATATCACAAGTATATGTAGTAGGCTATGATAATCATTGATTCCGAATAAAGAAAGATAAAATCAACAGCACTTCTTCTATACCATTAATATTTCAATATATGTTAATCCGGACACTGCCATCACTGCACGAATGGTGGGAACATTTATCATCTTGGAAGGGCCATTTGCCCAATGGCCCCCTCTGGTTGGAACACTGCATGTGTTTTTGTGTCAGCTATGAAACACAGCTTCACTTTGTCTGGCATCTTTTGTCCCTCTGTCTGTTTCTCTAGGTGCAGTCACATTTTGACATAAATTATTATTACTTTCTTATTGTATATGATACTTCTGTGACAGGAATGGTTCATTGTGATGAGGTGCATTGCCCAGTCAAGGTCATGTTCAAGGTCACACTCAAGGTCAAATGGTGGTACAGTCTTCTCTTAAAGATTTTTCTGTTAAAAAATATTCAATTTCGACATACTTCAAAGTGCTATTTCTTTGCTATATACCCACAATTTATTTTATGGACTCTAAATAATTGTTAACCATTTTGAATTGATCATTTACAGAAAAAATAAAAAAAATTGATGACTAAATTTTTTACCGTGACCGAATTTAAGATTTAAGTGTTATAAAAATTTGGTATTTTGGGGATCACAGTTTTCAATCTTTCGTCCTCTTTATCCACCAGCTCGAATAAAAGCATAAAAACACATTGATACAATGGTGTTTGATCAAATTTTACCAAGTTAGCTAGAAAAATATGAGTTTTGTAAATAAATGAGTGTTTTTTAATAATGAATAAGACAGTTGATGAACAGAATCAAAATTATGGAAAGGGGCATAACTCTTGCATATGTAACTATCCCTTATATACCCACAAATGTGCCAGATTATTCATTCTATTAATTCATGCATTCATTATAATTAAATAATAAAAAATAAATAAGAAAAATTTGATGATAAATTTTTTGTATATCCTAGGGTACCCTTCTTCCCCTTAACTCATCAACCCCTATAAAACAATAGACTATTCTATAAATCAATGACTTAGACAAGTCCAAATGTGTCTTTAGTGGTGAATGAGTTAATAGAAGATGGGTGACAACAAAGTGTGTCAATAAACATACTCTTTCACTAAGGATTGCTTCTATTACAAGTACTGGAAATTGGATTATTCTGCCAAAACCATACTTGCCAACTCTACCTATTTCCACGAGAGACTCCCAATTTTGGCCGTGTCTCCCGATCTCCTGATCATTCTTTTAAAAACCCCTTCTTTCTCCCGATTTTTTAATATTTCCTTCCAAAAACGTGAAAAATGACACCCAAGATTTCCACCACATGAAACAATACACTAGCTTTCAAAAAATTTTGTAACCAATCAGAGGCTGGTTTGTACCCCTCGTCGTGTTTGATTGGTTTTAGCGACGTGTTGTGGGAGTAACCAAATGCTGTCATGGAGTATCAAGGGCAGCCACGATGCCTCATATTGGGAAAGAAGTTATCAAACAATAATTTCTGGAATTGATATCAATCTTAATAGAACAAAACCAAAAAATATTTACAGTATACATGTATTGATTAATTTCCACTGAAAATGCCTCATTTCAAGGAAGGTTCTGCCGTTTTTTCGCCGTTTTTCTTTACTTCTGATAAGGTAAAATATCAGAGCAACACCAAACCCAATTGATGACAGATAGATTATCTCTAAATAATACTTTGAAAATTTTAAAATGATGTCCGTAAAATGAAATACAAAAAAGAATTCACAGTTTATTCATTCATTCCATCGAAATTTTGACAACAAAGAATATTCTGTGATTTTGCCTTCAGTAGTACATGTATACAAGTAATACACATACATGTAAAATATATTTTTTTTCTTCTTTTTTTTTTCTAAAAAAAAACAAACAAAACAAAGATTCATCTGTTTGTGACAGGGTTTCCTTGTTGAATAAATAAATCAGCAAAGTCAAAGTCTAATACTTCTGAAATTCTTGGGACTTTCTTGTTCCTTTGTGATACAGTAAGGAGAATTTCAAGTAAATACAACATTACAAGTAGTATTGAAAAACTGATGAATTAAAAACAATTTCTGACCTCTATCGGTTATAACTTTGGCGGAAGTCATAAACGGGAAATGAATAAAAACAAGAATTTCCAGCCCTATTAGTGTAACAGGCCTGTCTTGTTTCTGTCTGTTTCAGTAATGTATCTACATGTAGTGTGTTTCGGTCTTGTTTTGGAAATATCTTTAGGTTTGTTTATCATTTATCCATATATGGCATTTAATGCACTCTTTGACTTTTAAACATTAAAAGTAAATATGTGTGTTTATTATATACAAATATACTACATACATGTATGTATAATAATTTAATATACATGTCAACATGATTTTTTTTTCTGAAACAGGTTAGATTGAACAAAAATCATGATCAGTCAGATGTTTTACAATCATGGACACTTCTGTGCCTCGAATCCATGGGAAGTGATCCTTTTCACGTTTACCATAACAACATGCCTCCTGTCTGTTGGTGTATTTAACACACCAGAAAAAGTTTGCGGATGGAATTATGACTGCACAGAAAACTTGGTAAGTTATTTACTAAACTAAACCAATAACTCGATTGTTCGTACAGCTGTCAGCCATGGAAACTACATGTACATGTATAGAGATAGGCCTGTAAATCATTGCTTCAAGTTGGAATACAATCACTTTGCTAATACAATGCAATGTAATATGCAGGGTTTTGCCTAGAGTATATAAATACATGTATGTGCCCCTAAAGCACTTACATACAAAATGTATGGTCATTTGTGATTGGAAAGAGAAGTACGAAACACCCCATTTGTAACAAACTACCAGTAGTCTCTGTATTATGTTTTAAAATATCTGATAAGTTTTGAAGTAAATCTAAAGGTATTCTAGATAAATATTAATTTTTAATTTGTTATATAGATTCTGATGGAATTCTTTTTGTCTTTCAGGGAGTATCATCAAAAGGCTCCGATTTGATCATTTTCCCAATCATCAAATTTTCAGCTGTGATGTATACCTACTTACAGTTCCGAAATCTAAGAGGAATTCGAACCAAGTACCTTCTAGGTATTAATCTAGTCTACAGTGCTTTTTTTTCAAATTTTATTGATATTTTATTTGTTCAGATAATATCTAGTAGTATTTAGTCAGTGTCTTTTTTAAAATATTTCAAATTGTTTTAAGTGTCATTTTGATGTGTGTGACATTTAATGGTCTGTTTGTGTATGATAATGTGTATATTAGAACAGCTAGGTTGATAACACAGGATGTCTGGCAGTGGTTTTGTTGTAGAACATTTGCCTTGCAAATTTGAATTTGGGTTTAAATCCAGTTTAGACCTAGAACTTTTTAACACTATCACTATGTTAGTGACTGTTCCTGTGTCAAAAACTCAGCATTGAAAATTGAAAGTCATAAGACTTTTCAGATGAGATTAAAACTAAGCACACATAAAATTTTGTTACGCTATAATTGAAAAATTCTTGGTGACCACTGGTAACCAATGATTTTGTTACTGATTGTAAATTCTTGTTCTAAATACAGGATGTTTGGAAACTGAATCTATACCAGTTATATGGTTCTGGGTTGATGTGCATTGAATTTCAATTTTTAAGACATTTTTAGATTTTGTTCATTAGACCCAAATATACATGTTGATTTAATGTGCAGTCAGATCTTACATTAAAGGTTACCTCTGTATAAAGGGCACCTGCCTATAGAGGCAATTCAAACATAACCTTTTTTTACTTTTTTATAATTTATAAACCTCTTTATAAAGGCCACCTGCCCTTTAGTGGCCTATATGGACAAGTTTGACTGTTGTTTGGGTTTTTTTTGTTATCTTGCTTCAATTATTGGTAGGTAGAATGTTACATGTCATATGTTTTGAGCTGATGTTTATTTATATTACAATATACTCTGGCATATTACATGTCGTATGTTTTGAGCTGATGTTTTCATATTACAGGAATCTTTGGCATATTACATGCCGTATGTTTTGGGCTGATATTTTTATATTACAGGGATCTCTGGCATATTACATGTCGTATGTTTTGAGCTGATGTTTATTTATATTACAGGGATCTCTGGCATATTAAATGTCATATGTTTTGAGCTGATGTTTATTTATATTACAGGGATCTCTGGCATATTAAATGTCATATGTTTTGAGCTGATGTTTATTTATATTACAATATACTCTGGCATATTACATGTCGTATGTTTTGAGCTGATGTTTATTTATATTACAGGGATCTCTGGCATATTCACTTTATCGTCATCCTTTGTATTCAGTATTGCTATAATCAAGATGTTTGCTAATGATCTATCGGGTGCTATGTAAGTACATATATACAGTTATACTGTAAACCTGCAAATTTTTGCTCCCGTTTAATTTTTGCCTTTTTTGCCCTCAGATGAGAGGGAAAATTTAAAATGGAAGCAAAGTTTTTGTGCTAAATAATTGAAGCAAGGGCATGTGTGGCATCCATGAGACTTTGTGATTATTAATTTATGGATGAATATAAGATGTGGTGAATATGTTGTTTTTGTCAAAAGAAGGCAAAAATAACCAAGGGTGAAAATTTCCAGGTATACGGTAGTAGCCAATCAAAATAATGATACAAATGAAGGGTAAATGTATCCAATCAAAATTAGTGTTAGATATAGATAAGTAGACCTGCATGTCATAATTTGCTAGCCATAGCTGTGATAGTGATAGGTAACTAAATGGTTTGACCTCTGTGTACAAGTGGTAAGAGTATCACACTATAAAGCATGAAGGTTCTCGCCTCTAGTCAGGGCAGGTTTGAGCTGAAACCTGAGCTGAATTTGTAATAAAATTTGCCAGTTTGCTTGCGGAAGGCCAGTGGTCTCTTCCCTGGTACATTCTAACCAGGTTCACTCCTCTGCCATTAAAAATGGCCCCCACCATATCACGGAATTTTCTTTAATGTGATGTTAAACACAAAACAAGAAAACATAACTACCGTACATTGTTCAACAGCACTGAAAAATGATTTAATATGGCCATTTTATTTGTTTACTAAATGCCTTTGAAGGGAGACAACTCCATCCCAATGAAAATTAATTTCTCACAAAGTGAGCTCAGTCTTTATAATGCTGATAGACATTTTACAGAACGATAAAATGGTTTCTTTTGATGTATAGATATGTGATATTTGAAATCAATTTTTAATGGTAATGATTTTTTTTTTTGAAAGAGCAAAGTTTGTTACTATCTTATATCTTTACTTGTTTTACAGGGAAGCTTTGCCATTCTTCTTGCTGCTAATAGACTTATATAAAGCTTGTGCACTTGCCAAATTTGCTTTGACTGCCAACAGCCAGGAGGAGGTACAGAACAATATTGCTAAGGGCATGTCAATACTAGGTCCTGCCATGACACTGGATGCTATAGCCGAGACTCTGGTCATCAGTGTTGGCACATTATCTGGTAAGTGTAGTAAGATCAAAGTTATAAGTGTTGTTGTCACATTATCTGGAAAGACTAGGTAAGTGATCCGTTTTGGCACACTATCTGGTAAATCTAGATTAATGAGTCTTTGTAGATTTAGTTATCAGTGCTGTCACATTATCAGGTGAGACTTTGTAGATTTAAGTTATCAGCATTGTCATATTAAATGCATCTGGGTACTGTAGATGGATAGATATATTACATTATCTGGTAAGTGTAGTTAGATTAAGTTTGTCAATAATGGCACATAATGTGTTTTATGTCTTATCGTATTTAAGTTATCTTTGTTTAACTTTAGGATACAAATGTTGGCATATTATCTGGTAGACATGGATAGTATTAGGTATTTAGCATTGTCATTAAACCACGGTCCAGGATCTTTATCTGGTAGACATGGATAGTATTAGGTATTTAGCATTGTCACCAAACCATGGTCCGGGATCTTTATCTGGTAGACATGGATAGTATTAGGTATTTAGCATTGTCGTAAAACCACAGTCCAGGATAGTTATCTGGTAGACATGGATAGTATTAGGTATTTAGCATTGTCACCAAACCATGGTCCGGGATCTTTATCTGGTAGACATGGATAGTATTAGATATTCAGCATTGTCGTAAAACCACAGTCCAGGATAGTTATCTGGTAGACATGGATAGTATAAGGTATTTAGCATTGTCACCAAACCACGGTCCGGGATAGTTATCTGGTAGACATGGATAGTATTAGGTATTCAGCATTGTCACCAAACCATGGTCCAGGATCTTTATCCGGTAGACATGGATAGTATTAGGTATTTAGCATTGTCGCCAAACCACGGTCCGGGATCGCTATACTCGTTCCTACTCGTGATATCATGTGACCAAAATCTCTCGTACATATTTTTATTATTCATGAAGCCTCAGTTAATGCGAGTAAATGGTGCTCGCATTCATTAGCCAATCAGATCGAAGCTTTTAAACAATTTCAGAAATGTATTGGGTCAACAAACTATGTGATAATTTCCATTGCCGATCACAACTACTGTGATTGTATAAATTGGACAACACCTACTCCTTATAAATATTCATTTTTGGTCACATAGCGATTCCGGACTGTGTTTTTACGACGGTGGGTAATCAGATGTCATCATATGATTAAGTCCTAGTTTCTATCAACTTATTAGGACTGTTAATGGTATTGTTCTATAGCTTTTAATTTGTCAGTAATTTCGAAATTATTAGGATGCAGATCTTGAACTTTTGTAGTCACTTTGAGAACTTTGTATATGTACAGAATTATAAACAAATTGTTGTGTCCTCTATGACCGTCAGACTTGACCTAGAGGCCGCATGACGGCCTACGTGTATATCTGTAACTAAAGGTCAGTATAAAGGTCACTCATCTCGTACTACTCGTATTGATCTGTACAGACAGGTTTGACTGTATTTGTATAACAAGTAACACATGTTGTTTTGATGTATTTCAGATGTAGTTCAACTGGAGATGATGTGCTACTTCGGCTGTCTGTCAGTTCTAGCCAACTACCTAGCCTTTATCATGCTGTACCCGGCTTGTCTAGCTTTGTTCTTGGAGGTAAGTAAAATACAGAAATTGACATTTTCTCTGTAGTATAAACATGTAAGCTGACAGCTCTGTTATTCAGGAACTGATATTATTTAAATTAAAGAGAGACAACAGGTGTCCTTAAAAAATATTGCAGACAAATCAAAAGTATTTTAAATTTGTGGGGAAAAAAACATTTTAGTATTATTATGAATTTAGTTTACATGTTTCATCCAGTTTTCATATATGTAGATGCCCTGATAATATTTATGTAAATAAGTTTTCTAGATTTTCACCATTTTTGCTGACACAGAGTGCAAGACCCAGTTACACAATAGCTAGATTATTATATTTTACCTATGGTTAGCCTATTGGTTGAACATTGGTTAGTTTCAAGTTAAATTTGACAAAGCATTATGCAACCCAGTCCATGTGTTACATAAAAACAATACGCATATGTAACATACACATGTAATCATTATTTCTTCCTGTTCATAGGTTGCTAGGAAACGATATAAAGGACAAGCACTAAAGCAGCTACAACAGGTAGCTAAACGTCTGAAGGAGGACAACAAAGAATGGACGACAAACCCTGTAACACAGAATGTTAAAATGATCATGGTATGTTTAATCTAGTGTAAACATACATTGCCATCTTGTTATCTCAGGACCACCCTGATTACTTCAAGATATCTGAAATTAGAGATAATGGAAATTATTTGTATTGAGACACCATTCGGTATGCCATAAAAGTTTTGTCTCTCAAGACATATGGTCTTAAAAAATAACAATTTTATATAAAGGTATATTCAACTTGTTGAATCTGTGAATACAGTCTAATAAGATAGGTGGTCTTTAAAAAAAGTTTATCTAAAGGTAGATTTAATTTGTTGGATCTGTGAATACAGTCTGATAATACAGGTGGTCTCTTACAGCAGTTACCTCTAAAAACAGGCTCCTTAGTATACTTTAGAATGTCATTGAAAATCTCACAAAGAATACTTGTATAGAAGATGTTACAAAGAATACTTGCATAGAAGATGTCACAAAGAATACTTGCGTAGAAGATGTCACAAAGAATACTTGTATAGAAGATGTCACAAAGAATACTTGTTTAGAAGATGTCACAAAGAATACTTGTATAGAAGATGTCACAAAGAATACTTGTATAGAAGATGTCACAAACAAAGAATACTTGTATAGAAGATGTCACAAAGAATACTTGTACAGAAGATGTCACAAAGAATACTTGTATAGAAGATGTCACAAAGAATACTTGTATAGAAGATGTCACAAAGAATACTTGTTTAGAAGATGTCACAAAGAATACTTGTATAGAAGATGTCACAAAGAATACTTGTATAGAAGATGTCACAAAGAATACTTGTTTAGAAGATGTCACAAAGAATACTTGTATAGAAGATGTCACAAAGAATACTTGTATAGAAGATGTCACAAAGAATACTTGTATAGAAGATGTCACAAAGAATACTTGTATAGAAGATGTCACAAAGAATACTTGTATAGAAGATGTCACAAAGAATACTTGTATAGAAGATGTCACTTATTACAGATTACATATCACAACTATCACATATTCTTTTGATTCAAAGAAAAGCCATGACTTGCAGTACAAAATCTGCAGTAATCAAACTATTTTGTACGACTAATTTGATTTTACCCAATATTACAGTCTGCAGGTTTGATGCTGGTCCATGCTCACAGTCGTTTATTGGCAAACAGAGAAACAAACCTAGCTGGCTCGCTGTACAGTCCAGAATTAGTTGACAAACAGTACAAAGAACCTGACATCTCATTGTGGCATTTCTATCTACAGAGGTAGGTTTCAGCAAAATGATAGAAATCTTACAACTTTTCTTATCAGTAAATTTAAAATTTATTAATTTTACAAAAGGCTTAGATACAGCTTCTGCTATTGGTGGTGTATTTCAGAAATAGTATTTGCAAATACTTGTATGTGTCACTTTAACTCACAAGTATTTGTATATTATTACCAATTTGTGTGTGTTGGAGTATTTATGAATATACAGTTTTGATTAATTTCTCGTTGAGGTTGAGGCATCATGTAACGAGACTAACAAGTTTGTTATACACATGGATATTGTAGAATAGTGACATGTAGCCATAACTAGGACATTGATCTTATTTCAGATGGTTTACAGTCAAGGCAGATTCCACTTTTACATTGGTTTTAGCCATTTTCCTGATACTGAAGTACTTTTTCTTTGATGAAGACGGAGCAGATATCACTCGTCACATTGATGATAAAGTTATCCAATCAAATTGTTCGACTCATTTGACAAAAAGAATTTCATTTTCGGATCACAAAAAACCATCATTTCCGGTCACCACTGAAGGTAAGTCATTTAACATGATAAATGTATTGTTAATATTTTCCAAAATAATTCAGAAAATCTTTTAATGGTTTAGTCTACAAGATTGTGGGTGTTGTGGTCTATACTTGACTTTGTACTGTATACTTGAGTAAACAGTGGTTATTATGTAAGAAAGCATCTCAAGTCGCATAAATTTCAAGAAGAATTTGAATAATCTGTCAGGTCTTACTTTAAGTGGGTATCATTTGATGTGTTCCAGTGTAATGTCATGGATGGAATTAGAATATCCATGATTATCTCCCTTAGTAAGAAAAACCATATTTGTTTAGGTTTTCTAATCTGTTTTACTTGCAAGAAATTTTTGACATTCTAACTATTTAGGTACAACTGTTTAACTTACTGAATTTTTTAAATTTCTGATGTAATAGTGAATGCACCCTGAATGATACATAGTTTGAATCTTTATGTATAGCCCCTATACATGTACCTAGAGCAAAATAGCATCACTTGAAAATGTCTTTTTTAGACTTAAAACATCCTAAATAAAAAAAGAAAAAGAAATACAGCAATATACTTGTAGGAACACTTTATATAATTTGTAAGATATACATGTATTTTTGTTAGCCTATGATACCTGTATACTGAAAACTCAAAAATATCAATTTTTGTTAATTTTAAGAACTATTTAACCACTTTTAGAGAAAGAAAAAACTCCTTCCTCTGGAATTAGGACAGATTTGCAGTCCAGGACAAACTCAGTTGTTGAAGAAGAAATATGTAAATCGTTTCAAATCGGAGGTGACTGCAATTCAGATGAAGACGATATTCCAGCAACAGACTCAATTGGTACACAAACTGAGGATGATTACTTTGTTTATACACCCCTGCAGGTACTAAAAGAACCACGCCCACTGCAGGATTGCCTGGATATCATGAACTCTGATGTAAGTTTATTACTGGTTCAATGTAGTTTGCATGATCTGAAGAAATTTTGAAAGTTTAAGATTAGAAATTGCAGATCACAAGTCAAATATGACCTACCCTCGATAGAAATACAAAAATTTTAGTGCTATTAAAATTACCATCAAAGTTTTCCAAAATGGGCCACAGTTTTATTTGATATTTATTTACATTTTTGAGAGATGTATAAATTGATTAAGCAAATTCAAGATTTGACAATTTTGAGATGTAGTGATGATCACATGTGCATTTTTGACATCATTCCATTGTGATGTCATAATCAGACAAATGCTTGACAAGGAATTTGTTGTGGTGTCCTAATGGAAAAGTTTGCCAAATGGTGTCATATCGGGCCTTTCGTGAAAGGTCAATTACCCTCCATCAATAGTCTTCTTCCAGTGTGAAGGAGGTTTTACTGGACAGAAGAAAATGACCAAACATCTTTATGTGTAAGAGTTAACATTGTATATATTTTTTTCTTTCCAGGAAGGACCCAGTGCATTGTCAGATGAAGAAATCATTAATCTTGTCAAAGCCAGACATATACCATCATATAAAATTGAAAATATGATAGGAGATTTTCAGAGAGGAATTGGGATAAGGTAAGTTTTATAGTATACAAGAGATCTACGTGTGGTGTTACGTAAACTACTTACAATAGACGTTTATTTTGCTGCAGTCTGGAATGACAGATACTGGGGTAGTTAATCACACATTGTCAGTTTGTACTACTACTTAAAAGTTGATTGTGGGGTGGCATTGCTCTATAAGAGTTGTTTATAAATACGACAACATAAGAGTTGTTTATAAATACGACAACATAAGCTCAAGTTGATATTTTTGTTGTTGTTGCTCTTTATAAGTTGTCTGAATGTTGCTTTCTTTTACAGGAGAAAAATGTTAGAGATAAAAATAGACACAACAGATGCCATAAGTCAATTACCGTATACTGAATATGGTAGCTATGATCTGGTAAGTTTTATTTTTGTGCCCCCATATAAATAATTGGGGTGGAACAAAGTGTTTTGGTGCTTCTGTTTGTGAACATCTTGGGGTGGAACAAATTATTTTTGTCCTTCTATTTTTGAAATTCTTGGGGTGGAACAAAGTGTTTTGATCTTTCTGTTTTTGAAATGCTTTCAAAAATCTGGAGTTTCTTATTTAAAATTTTAACTTAAGTTGGTTTAAAGCTTTACGGTGTATATCAGTGAAGCCTTGAATAAGTTGGAGTATTGACCTCTGTTGGGAATATTTGCTAGAGTTATGGGATCAATGAATGTTGTATCTTTCAAGAATAGTGTTTATCAAATGCTATTTATTCCACAGAATTCCTCCTATTTCACTTCAACCAAAGCCTGCAAACTTGGTGTCTATGACTCTTCTACATAAAAAATTATAAATGAATTGTGTGCTATTTACAAATTCTTATGAGATTGAATTATATCTTCTTTCTTTTCTTTTTTTAAAATTTTTTTAATTAACCAATCACATATATAATGACACAAGAAACAAATGACAGTACACATTATACATGATAACAAACACATATAAATAAATACAGTACACACTATACATGATAACAAATACACAAATAAATAACTACAGAACACATTATACATGATAACAAATACATATAAATAAATACAGTACACACTATACATGATAACAAACTCATATAAATAAATACAGTACACACTATACATGATAACAAACACATATAAATAAATACAGTACACACTATACATGATAACAAACTCATATAAATAAATACAGTACACACTATACATGATAACAAACACATATAAATAAATACAGTACACACTATACATGATAAACTCATATAAATAAATACAGTACACACTATACATGATAACAAACACATAAATAAATACAGTACACACTATACATGATAACAAACACATATAAATAAATACAGTACACATTATACATGATAACAAATACACACATAAATAAATACAGTACACACTATACATGATAACAAATACACAAATAAATACAGTACACATTATACATGATAACAAATACACAAATAAATAAATACAGTACACACTATACATGATAACAAATACACAAATAAATACAGTACACATTATACATGATAACAAATACATAAATAAATATGGTACACACTATACATGATAACAACAAATACATATAAATAAATACAGTACACACTATACATGATAACAAACTCATATAAATAAATACAGTACACACTATACATGATAACAAACACATAAATAAATACAGTACACACTATACATGATAACAAACACATATAAATAAATACAGTACACACTATACATGATAACAAAACTCATATAAATAAATACAGTACACACTATACATGATAACAAACACATATAAATAAATACAGTACACACTATACATGATAACAAACTCATATAAATAAATACAGTACACATTATACATGATAACAAATACATAAATAAATACAGTACACACTATACATGATAACAAACACTATAAATAAATACAGTACACACTATACATGATAACAAACTCATATAAATAAATACAGTACACACTATACATGATAACAAACTCATATAAATAAATACAGTACACACTATACATGATAACAAACACATATAAATAAATACAGTACACACTATACATGATAAACTCATATAAATAAATACAGTACACACTATACATGATAACAAACACATATAAATAAATACAGTACACACTATACATGATAACAAACACATATAAATAAATACAGTACACATTATACATGATAACAAATACACACATAAATAAATACAGTACACACTATACATGATAACAAATACACAAATAAATACAGTACACATTATACATGATAACAAATACACAAATAAATAAATACAGTACACACTATACATGATAACAAATACACAAATAAATACAGTACACATTATACATGATAACAAATACATAAATAAATATGGTACACACTATACATGATAACAAACACATATAAATAAATACAGTACACACTATACATGATAACAAACTCATATAAATAAATACAGTACACACTATACATGATAACAAACACATATAAATAAATACAGTACACACTATACATGATAACAAACACATATAAATAAATACAGTACACACTATACATGATAACAAACTCATATAAATAAATACAGTACACACTATACATGATAACAAACACATATAAATAAATACAGTACACACTATACATGATAACAAACTCATATAAATAAATACAGTACACATTATACATGATAACAAATACATAAATAAATACAGTACACACTATACATGATAACAAACACATATAAATAAATACAGTACACACTATACATGATAACAAACTCATATAAATAAATACAGTACACACTATACATGATAACAAACACATATAAATAAATACAGTACACACTATACATGATAACAAACTCATATAAATAAATACAGTACACACTATACATGATAACAAACACATATAAATAAATACAGTACACATTATACATGATAACAAATACACAAATAAATAAATACAGTACACACTATACATGATAACAAATACACAAATAAATATAGTACACATTATACATGATAACAAATACACAAATAAATAAATACAGTACACACTATACATGATAACAAATACACAAATAAATACAGTACACACTATACATGATAACAAACAAACACACATAAATAAATACAGTACACATTATACATATAAATAAATACAGTACACACTATACATGATAACAAACACATATAAATAAATACAGTACACATTATACATGATAACAAATACACACATAAATAAATACAGTACACACTATACATGATAACAAATACACACACATAAATAAATACAGTACACACTATACATGATAACAAACACATATAAATAAATACAGTACACATTATACATGATAACAAATACACACATAAATAAATACAGTACACACTATACATGATAACAAATACACACATAAATAAATACAGTACACATTATACATGATAACAAATACACAAATAAATACAGTACACATTATACATGATAACAAATACACAAATAAATAAATACAGTACACACTATACATGATAACAAATACACAAATAAATACAGTACACATTATACATGATAACAAATACATAAATAAATACGGTACACACTATACATGATAACAAACACATATAAATAAATACAGTACACACTATACATGATAACAAATACACAAATAAATACAGTACACATTATACATGATAACAAATACACAAATAAATAAATACAGTACACACTATACATGATAACAAATACACAAATAAATACAGTACACATTATACATGATAAATACACAAATAAATAAATACAGTACACATTATACATGATAACAAACACACATAAATAAATACAGTACACATTATACATATAAATAAATACAGTACACACTATACATGATAACAAACACATATAAATAAATACAGTACACATTATACATGATAACAAATACACACATAAATAAATACAGTACACACTATACATGATAACAAATACACACATAAATAAATACAGTACACACTATACATGATAACAAACACATATAAATAAATACAGTACACACTATACATGATAACAAATACACACATAAATAAATACAGTACACACTATACATGATAACAAATACACACATAAATAAATACAGTACACATTATACATGATAACAAACACACATAAATAAATAGTGCACACTATACATGATAACCAACACATATAAATAAATACAGTACACATACATGATAACAAATACACACACAAATAAACACAGTACACATTATACATGATAACAAACACATCAATAAATACAGTTCACACTATACATGATAACAAACACATAAATAAATACAGTACACACTATACATGATAACAAATACACAAATAAATACAGTACACATTATACATGATAACAAACACATATAAATAAATACAGTACACACTATACATGATAACAAATACACAAATAAATACAGTACACACTATACATGATAACAAACACATATAAATAAATACAGTACACACTATACATGATAACAAATACACACACAAATACAGTACACATTATACATGATAACAAATACATAAATAAATACAGTACACACCATACATGATAACAAACACATATAAATAAATACAGTACACATACATGATAACAAACACATATAAATAAATACAGTACACACTATACATGATAACAAACACACAAATAAATACAGTACACACTATACATGATAACAAACACATATAAATAAATACAGTACACACTATACATGATAACAAACACACATAAATAAATACAGTGCACACTATACATGATAACCAACACATATAAATAAATACAGTACACATACATGATAACAAATACACACACAAATAAACACAGTACACATTATACATGATAACAAACACATAAATAAATACAGTTCACACTATACATGATAACAAACACATATAAATAAATACAGTACACACTATACATGATAACAAATACACAAATAAATACAGTACACATTATACATGATAACAAACACATATAAATAAATACAGTACACACTATACATGATAACAAATACACAAATAAATACAGTACACACTATACATGATAACAAACACATATAAAAATAAATACAGTACACACTATACATGATAACAAATACACACACAAATACAGTACACATTATACATGATAACAAATACATAAATAAATACAGTACACACCATACATGATAACAAACACATATAAATAAATACAGTACACATACATGATAACAAACACATATAAATAAATACAGTACACACTATACATGATAACAAACACACAAATAAATACAGTACACACTATACATGATAACAAACACATATAAATAAATACAGTACACACTATACATGATAACAAACACATATAAATAAATACAGTACACACTATACATGATAACAAATACACAAATAAATACAGTACACATTATACATGATAACAAATACACAAATAAATAAATACAGTACACACTATACATGATAACAATTACACAAATAAATACAGTACACATTATACATGATAAATACACAAATAAATAAATACAGTACACATTATACATGATAACAAACACACATAAATAAATACAGTACACATTATACATGATAACAAATACATATAAATAAATACAGTACACATTATACATGATAACAAATACATAAATAAATAAATACAGTACACATTATACATGATAACAAATACACAAATAAATAAATACAATACACATTATACATGATAACAAACACACATAAATAAATACAGTACACATTATACATGATAACAAACACATATAAATGAATACAGTACACACTATACATGATAACAAATACACATAACTAAATACAGTTCACATTATACATGATAGCAAATACACAAATAAATAACTACAGAACACATTATACATAATAAGAAATACACACATAAATAAATACAGAAAAAAATGAAATATTTCTTTGTTGAAATTTAGGTTAACGGAGCTTGCTGTGAAAATGTAATTGGATATGTGCCAGTTCCCGTCGGAGTAGCTGGGTCATTGTTATTGGATGGGAATAGGTACCAGGTTCCCCTGGCAACCACTGAAGGATGTCTGGTAGCCAGTATCAACAGAGGATGTAATGCATTAGAGGTAAATCTATATGTACTTTGATATAAGGTATATCTATTGTTATATGCCATAAGATATATAAAGTCTGAGACATTGTTAAGTAAATTTTTTCAAATACAATTGTACTTTTGCAACCAACCAACCCCCCACCCCATGTGGGTGTCCTGGTTAAGTCATTTGCTTCTTATTAATGTGTCTTAAAAACTGACTTCAAGTTAGAATTACAGAAAGTAAGTCAGGCTGTGGTTTGTTGATTAAATTGTTGTTTGTGGATGGAAAAGTCACTTCCTGTCTTTAACTCTCAAGTATAAACTATTGCAGACTCCAATTAAAAAACACACCATACAAATGACCCACTAAGGAGCTGTTAGTTCTGTATGCTGGTTCCATTAGTTGATATGAAATCTTATTGTTGTTTGATAAATTTATGATCTATGTCACAGATGTGCATTATTGTAGATCCTGTCATAAATTCTTCTCTCAATTTACCAGCAAAGTGGTGGTGTAACTAGTATGATCATTGGCGATGGCATGAGTAGGGCACCTGTTGTACGGCTACCATCAGCTAAACGAGCATGGTATGTAGAACACGTCAAATTTTTAGAGAGCTGAAGTAAAATATATACAATTAGATACAAATAAGTTGAATACATTTGAAGAGCTAAATATATAAATGGATGGTAAAATTTATTTCTTTTTTTCAAGATTAATCATAAACACATGTATGGAATTGTTTATGTTGCTGTTAATTCTTTATTTGCATGTATTTTTAACTAACATTTCACTCTTTATTTTAATCACAGTGAACTCAAGCTATGGCTGGAAGAAAATGAGAATTTTCTAAAAGTGAAGGACAAATTTGATGAAACAAGTCGGTAGGTATTCTTTAAATTGTTTTTTTTTTTAGTACCATAACAGAAGTTACCTCAAAGCAACAACACAGTCATATAAGCTGTAACTCATCAACCCCTGAAGTCACATTTGGACCTGCTCATTTCAAAGAATGGTTTAGTCCACTGTCAGAACTCAGGGGGTTTATGATTTAGAATTAAAATTTTATAATAATTTCTCATACAATATGAACTTGTTCACTCCTTAATTATGACAGTAGACCATACTTTTTATTGATTAGGGTGAGTCTAAATGTGACCCTAGGGGTTGATTACTTAAAACAGTTTTGATCTGTTTAATGTTTTTCTCTAAGTAAGATGTATCTATATCCTCTTACATTGAAGTTATAGGTAATTAGCTGTTCACCTTGTCCAACTCTCCACAAACCAATTTGTCACCTGTCTGTCTCTTCTAAATTTGTCAGCCTATTTCCAGGTATACAAGTAGTACTTCACAAATACATTGTTACTATACAGGATACCTGTCTATGTAGTTATACAGGTGTACAGGTAGTACTTCACACATATGTTGTTCCTATACAGGATACCTGTCTATGTAGTTATACAGGTGTACAGGTAGTATTCACACATATGTTGTTCCTATACAGGATACCTGTCTATGTAGTTATACAGGTATACAGGTAGTACTTCACATATATGCTGTTCTATACAGGATACCTGTCTATGTAGTTACACAGGTGTACAGAAGTACTTCACACATAGGTTGTTCCTCTACAGGATACCTGTCTATGTAGTTATACAGGTAGTATTCACACATATGTTGTTCCTATACAGGGTACCTGTCTATGTAGTTATACAGGTGTACAGAAGTACTTCACACAAACGTTGTTTCTATACAGGATCCCTATCTATGTAGTTACCCAATGCTGAAAAATGCACAATTGAGGGAAATGTTTCTGTTTTTGGGGGTGCCTCTAATTACAGAATGAGTACTGGTATACATTGGATCTTTGTCATTTTATTATTTCAACTTAGTAACTCCAGAACTGTGAAGCAACACCTTCCACTATTGTGTGTTATGTATGTTAAGCATCATTGATACACTATTTCCAGGTATACAAGTAGCAACACCTTCAACTATTGTGTGTTATGTATGTTAAGCATCATTTATACACTATTTCCAGGTTTACAAGTAGCAACACCTTCCACTATTGTGTGTTATGTATGTTCAGCATCATTTATACACTTCTTAACATTTTCAACTTCTTCATAGTCCACCTTTTTAAAAATTTATTTTATATTTTTTTTTTTTTTAATTCTTACTTTCAGTTATGCCAGACTTACAAAACTACATATTGCCCAGGCAGGTAGACTGTTGTACATTCGCTTTGTGGCAAGAACTGGTGATGCAATGGGAATGAATATGTTATCAAAGGTAAGGACATAATTTTCTCCAATGATTTTCCCCTCTTTTTTACTGGGAATGATTTCCTTGTCAACCCCAGGAGTATTGACAAGCAATATGACATTACAATACAATTTATGATGTAGACCGTCTGTGGCTCCTAGAATGCAGTACATAGTTAAGTCAGACTTGACATAGATCTGAGTAGACCTACATAAACGTGTAGATTATGCATAGATCTACATAGACATATATTTAAGACATGGGAGAAAAATGATTAACCCCTACCTTGAGGGTATGACAAAGGAATCTCAATCCTTGGGAAAAGATTCTTGAATGACAAACCCCAGGCAAGCCTTGGGTCTGTCATTCAAGAATGTTGCCCTCAGATTGAGATTCCTTTGTCATACCCTCAAGGTAGGGTGTGATTCTATTAATCATTTAGCACCTGTTCTCATTCTTAACTCCTATTGTAGCTTTCTTGAAAATAAATGGAGTAAAAAATACTTTTTGTACAGGTATCTTAAGAAGACAGTTTTATAGAAAGGATGATCATTTTTCAGAGTAGCTGTATAATTTGTTGATTTAAACTCTAAATGCATACAAACTGTCAAAATGGATTTTTTGTTGGTATTCAAAGTTTCAAATATTCAAAGTTTTAAACAAATAAAATGTTTTTGAAAAAAGAAAAAAGAAATCAAATGTGGTTACTTGGCAAGTAAACATTTGTATCCTTATGTGGATGGCAGGGATATCAGCCTATGTCATTCATTGTACGCATTATATGTGTCATTTCTGTTGACCTTTTTTATGTTGATCTTTTTCAAGGATCTGATAAAGCACTACAAGTTTTGTCTTGACCTTTTACAAGGATCTGATAAAGCACTACGAGTATTGTATCGACCTTTTTCAAGGATCTGATAAAGCACTACAAGTTTTGTCTTGACCTTTTACCTGTTGACCTTTTACAGGGATCTGATAAAGCACTACAAGTTTTGTCTTGACCTTTTATTATGTTGACCTTTACAGGGATCTGATAAAGCACTACGAGTTTTGTCTTGACCTTTTACAGGGATCTGATAAAGCACTACGAGTTTTGTCTTGACCTTTTACAAGGATCTGATAAAGCACTACGAGTTTTGTCTCGACCTTTTACAGGGTTCTGATAAAGCACTACAAGTTTTGTCTTGACCTTTTACCTGTTGACTTTTTTCAGGGCTGTGATAAAGCACTACAAGTTTTGTCTGACCATTTTTCTGTTAACCTTTTACAGGATAGATAGTGATAAAGCGCTATAAGTTTTGTCTTGACCTTTCTTTATGTTGACCTTTTACATGTTGACCTTTTACAGGGTTGTGATAAAGCACTACAAGTTTTGTCCGAGTATTTCCCTGATGTAGAGATCATCAGTTTGAGTGGTAACTTTTGTACAGATAAAAAATCAGCAGCAATTAACTGGTAAGTAGAACTATTATGATAATTCAATTTGTAAAAGAGATTGACTTTTTATTTTTCACTTGATAATTTGTTCATATCATGCAGTTATATATTCCAGATTTAATATTCTGAAATGACTAAATCAGGATACTAATTAATCATGTTGTCATCTTTAAAACGACTATTAATTCTGTAAGTCATTAGGCAATAACTAAATCAGTAGTAAGCTAGGAATACAGCTGCTGAATCAGTAGTAAGTCAGCAGTACAGCTGCTAAATCAGTAGTAAGTCAGCAGTACAGCTGCTAAATCAGTAGTAAGTCAGTAGTGCAGCTGCTAAATCAGTAGTTTTTTCTTTTTTTGTAGGTTGGAGGGTAGAGGAAAGTCTGTGGTTTGTGAAGCAATCATCCCATCAAACGTAGTTAAGACTGTCTTAAAAACTACAGTTCATGCCCTTATTGACTTGAATGTAACTAAAAATCTGATAGGATCAGCAATGGCTGGCAGTATAGGAGGATTTAATGCTCACGCTGCCAATATAGTTACATCCATGTTTATAGCTACTGGTCAGGTAAGTACAGCAAGGGATAAATATTTTTTTATCAGTTGCTTTGGTCCTGGGCTCATTTTTTGAAAGGTCCTAAGTCTTAGGACCATACTTAGGACTTGCGGCCATTTTACAAAGAATTAGGACCTGTGACATACGACCACATCAGGTCTCCTTTTACTACCCAGAGACAGAGTGTAGATCTAAGTTATGTTTGTATGTGTCATGATTTATCTATGTAAATGTAACAGGTAAAAATACTCATAAACTATCAAGATCTTATTTGAAAATACCTTAAGTCTGGACTTAGCGTTGATAAAACGGTCCTAAGTTTTGTCTTAAGATCAAATAACATAAAATTACAACTTAGGACTTGATAAAATGAGCCCCAGGACATCTTAATTCAATTTTGCCTGGCTCCTGGCACTAATAATCTGGGTCCAATCACAATATTCATATTTATAATATAGTTGGCTTTGAGGGTAACCTTTGACACAAACTGACAAAGATCAGACATCTGGGTCCTGTCCAATCACAATGTCTATATTGATAATATTTGGCTTTGAGGGTAACCTTTGACACAAACTGACAAAGATCAGACATCAGGGTCCTGCCCAATCACAATGTCTGTATTGATAATATAGTTGGCTTTGAGGATAACCTTTGACACAAACTGACAAAGATCAGACATCTGGGTCCTGTCCAATCACAATGTCTGTATTGATAATATAGTTGGCTTTGACATAGACCATGTAGCAGAAATTACAGGTGATTAAAATTTACGAAGAAAATATATTAAGATCAGAAAGAAAATAAATGATAGAATGGAAATTTACAGATTCAGAGTTGTTTGGTCCTTGCACTCATATGGCCAGAAAATAACAGGGTCCAAGTGTAAAATTTTCGGCCCCAGACTTCAGACTGTACAGTTGATGTTATACAGTTACTGACTTTGGTTGAAGGTGACATTAGGATTTATTAGTCCACAAAAATGTGATATTGACCAATGCGGAGTCAATTATAGATATTATTGGACATTTTGGGCTTTTACTTTCTTTCCTGTATCCAGAAGTATACCAGGGTCCTTATATACTGGAAGGCAATAGCATTTTATGATAGCAGACAGTCATGAAACTTTCTTGTTTTTCATATTAAAGAAAGAAACATAATTACTATTGTCTTCATAGCCTCAGATTAAGTAATTCCCAAGGTTGATAATCATTATGCTTTTATCTGTATTCAAATTTTAGCCTAATTCTCCCTATTCATGACTTTTGATTGGACAATGGTATAACAAAACAATTATTTTGTGTGTATTTTGGGAAATATCACCTTTATTGGATTATAATCATGGAGAATGTAAAATTTCACTCATACCCATAACAATAACAGTAACCGTTTACAAGATAGCCTGGAATCTTTTTGTTGGAAAATACTTGTGATAATGACAATAAGTGTGCACATTTTTGTTGATTTATAAATATCTGCATTGAATGTATGACTTCACAAAAGGCGCTTAACAAAAGGGGTGTAAATTACTTGTAACTTTGTATTTACTGTAAGTCTGGACGTAACTTACATTCTGTCTTCTGAGCTCTTCAATTAGAGATAGATAAATAAACATAGCAACAGAATCTTCACATGCCTTGCATTTATTTTCATCATCAACATTGCGCCATTTACAACAAGATCTTGGATGTATTGGTATTGAGGAAAACAATTATGGGGAGGATTTTACTTCATAGATGACAGTAGAATTGCCATGTTTCTTTTATAACAAGTATGCCAATATAATATATGGAAATGCTTTTATGAACTTTAATTGCTCTTGGATCATTCAAACAATGTGTCTTATTTTTAGGATGCAGCACAAAATATAGCTAGTTCAAACTGCATTACTCTAATGGAAGCCACCGGGGCGGATCACCAGGATTTGTATATCAGCTGTACTATGCCGTCTCTTGAAGTGGGGACAGTCGGTGGTGGAACAATCTTGCCCCCGCAAGCTGCTTGTCTTAAGGTATGTAGATGAGAAAGAGTATCGCATATTTTGTTGTTATTTTTTAGTGGGAGAGGGCGGGGTAAGCAATTATACAGGGAACATTTTTAGCTCACCTGAATCGAACGCAAAAATGAGTTGGGCTTGGACCTCATATTTTCTTTTTCATTTAAAGTCAGATGCAAAACGGAATGCTGTCCCACTATTGGAAAAATTTATTGCTTCAATATGTAGATGAAAAAATACATAGATATGCTGGTATGTTTAAAGTAAGTCTAAATTCTGATATGGTTCTGTTTTATGCCAGACTCTGCTCTTTATCAATTATATGATGGCGGCCTGTTTTAAATGGCGGTTGAGAAGATCCAGTTACAATATACTTAATAAAATCCTCCGCAAGTAAACAGGCAAACTTCCCACTTAATCAACTGTGGAGCTGACTTGACATTTAGTTAAAGACTTTGTATTATAGCAGCTATTGTCACCTGCTGATCATTAAAGTGTCATTTAAAGACTTTGTATTATAGCAGCTATTGTCACCTGCTGATCATTAAAGTGTCATTTAAAGACTTTGTATTATAGCAGCTATTGTCACCTGCAGATTTGTATTATAGCAGCTATTGTCACCTGCAGATTTGTATTATAGCAGCTATTGTCACCTGCAGATTTGTATTATAGCAGCTATTGTCACCTGCAGATTTGTATTATAGCAGCTATTGTCACCTGCAGATTTGTATTATAGCAGCTATTGTCACCTGCAGATTTGTATTATAGCAGCTATTGTCACCTGCAGATTTGTATTATAGCAGCTATTGTCACCTGCAGATTTGTATTATAGCAGCTATTGTCACCTGCAGATTTGTATTATAGCAGCTATTGTTACCTGCAGATTTGTATTATAGCAGCTATTGTCACCTGCAGATTTGTATTATAGCAGCTATTGTTACCTGCAGATTTGTATTATAGGAACTATTGTCACCTGCAGATTTGTATTATAGCAGCTATTGTCACCTGCAGATCATTAAAGTGTCATCTAAAGACTTTGTATTATAGCAGCTATTGTCACCTGCAGATTTGTATTATAGCAGCTATTGTCACCTGCTGATTTGTATTATAGCAGCTATTGTCACCTGCTGATTTGTATTATAGCAGCTATTGTCATGTGCAGATTTGTAGTATAGCAGCTATTGTCACCTGCAGATTTGTATTATAGCAGCTATTGTCACCTGCAGATTTGTATTATAGCAGCTATTGTCACCTGCAGATTTGTATTATAGCAGCTATTGTCACCTGCAGATTTGTATTATAGCAGCTATTGTCACCTGCAGATTTGTATTATTGCAGCTATTGTCACCTGCAGATTTGTAGTATAGCAGCTATTGTCACCTGCAGATCATTAAAGTGTCATCTAAAGACTTTGTATTATAGCAGCTATTGTCACCTGCAGATCATTTAAGTGATATTTAAAGACTTGATAATTTATTATACTCTGACTTTTAGATGCTGGGAATCTATGGTTCCTGTGAGACCAGTCCAGGGGACAATGCTAAACAGCTGGCCCGAATTGTATGTGCGACGGTTTTAGCGGGTGAATTGTCTCTTATGAGTGCTTTAGCAGCGGGGCATCTTGTACGCAGTCACATGAGGCTAAACAGGTGAGTTGTAGTACCTGTGATATTTATATTACTCATGGTATGAAATATTGTATGTTAGATAACTTAGTTTACTGTTAGGATTAAATAGCTGGCAATCTACGCTTGAAATATCTTTTTATTTCTTTGATCTTCTTATTTACAATCATAAATAGAAGAGTCAACAATACAACAAATGATAGCTGAAATATACGTCTTATTATGTATCATAGTTCACTGGAAAAAAGTCCAACCTATACATTGGAACTGGTGTTGAAAGACAACTCTCAGGAAAGACCACCTGTCTTCTGAGACCACATTAAGAAAACCACTTACTGTACAGGGGGAAAATAACCTGCGATGTTAACATTCACTATATTCACGGTGTTCATATTCACTATCTTCATGATGTTGACAAATCCACAAATTTAAGAAACAGTGAATAACTTAAAAATGAAACTACATATATATATATATATATATATATATATATATACACATACAGTAAAACCTGCTATAGCAGCCACCTCTATATAAGGATAATATATATATATATATATACAGTGAAACCTGTATATAGGGGCCACCTAAGGGACCAGAAAATATTGACCTTTATGTGCAGGTGACCCTTATACACAGGTTCAATTTAGTTGAAGTATGCAGTCAAGGGACTTTTCAAAACTGGCCTTTATAGACAGGTGATCCTTATATAGAGGTGGCCACTATAGCAGGTTTTACTGTATATATATACGTAAAATGACTTGGTGTTAGTGTAAGTTATTCCCATTCACGAATAAAAAAAAAACCATTATTGTTTCACAAGAGAAGAAAACATGAAAATTACAATCCGTAGAGTTAAAGCCCTGTACAGTAGTTAAGTAATACTTTAGATAAAACCTCTTTTGGGAGACCACATTTTAGTGGCAGAAGGGGTGGTCTCACAAGACCATCTTAGTAACAGAATTATCGGATGTGTATATTGTCAGTTTTTACTGGTCCGGTCGTACAGGACCAACTTAGTAACAGAATTGTATGATGTGTATATTGTCAGTTTTTACTGGTCCGGTCGTACAGGACCCGCTTAGTAACAGAATTGTGGGATGTGTATATTGTCAGTTTTTACTGGTCCGGTCATACAGCAAAATATTGACCTTGATTGTACAATATTCTTGGAAAACTCAATCTTTGTAATTCACATATATTATCTTCATTTTGCAGGTCCAGTATAAATATTTCTGCAAATAATACAACTTCCAGTAATTCAATAGGAATGTCAAAAGACAGTCAAAGAGTAAATGGACTCCATTTAAGTGACAATAAAAAGGAAAGCAAAATTATCAAGAAAAGTTTGTATGATAATAGTTCATCAAAGTTATCCAGTGTTCCAGAACAGACTTTGTGTACCCATAATGCATCTTGATGATGGTTTAGTTTAGGTTACAGTTTTGACTAATTGAGCTTTCTATGCAAATTTTCATTAGTTGTAAGACAGAATATCGTTAAGTTGTGCTGTTACTTGAATCATGTTTAAGCTCACCAATATATCAAATTATTTTAACAAATTTCCAGAAATCTGGTGCAAGTACTTTTAAAAAGTGTTTTATATAAGAAATTTGTAAGACATTACACAGTGGACTTGGAAAGAGTACAATTTGAATGAGGAATATAATTACCTTGTCAAGTGTAAGGGTATGATTAATTACAAGACAACTTATAATTAGCCATGTGGAATATAAGACATATTGATAACTTACAATTATGTGGATGAAATTTGATCTTGATATCAGTTGTATAGATGTATCATCATAACAGTGATATATTCATGTAAATCAATATGTCACCTTCACCAAGGTTATTTACATTCTGAGTCATTCTTGTATATACTGTAAACCTGGATATTGTCATCCCAGGTTATTGTCATCTTTTTATGACAAAAAGCATAATCTTCCTGTTTTAAGTTTGCTCTAAATCACCAGTCTTATGGATTTTCCCTGCTTCAATTAATTAACTTCAAAATTCGGCCTTGATTTTAAATTGGTCCACTCATCTTGGGACGAAAATGAAATGGGAGCAAAAATTTCTGTGTATACTGTATGCCAAATTTGATGTGTGTTTGATTTAATGATCATATAAAGAATTTGTTACAGATATGTTTCATTGACTGAAGTTCACAGACTTGACGGGGAGGTGACGTGTTGATGTATTTTCTTATCACTCTTATGCATTCCATTTATTAGTGTTTGTTTCATTCCTTTCTAAGTCAAACAGAAAAAAAAATTAAGTTTGTATCAGGATATTTCTCTTTGACAAAAGGGGTCAAATTTTCAAATAGCCTATTTATTTTAGCTCACGGCTTGCCATAACTTTAATTTACTACTTACATTGCCAAATATGAATTGTCTCGGTAGAATTAAAAACTTACAATGTCATGATGAGAGTGCTAGTTACAATACGGTGGACTCTTGTTATGTCGAAATTGGACGAGTCAAAAATCTGGTTATGTCAAAGTTGAACAACTGGTCCCAATTTATATGGATAGAAAGAAAAAGTTCCATTAAAAAATTCCATTATCTTGAATTCTGGATATTTGGAAGTAAAAGGGGCATTCCAATGAATTTTGAGATAAATAGATTCCATTGTATTTAACAATATCAATGATGTCACTTCCTGTTAGGATTGTGCTTCATTCTTCTTCAGTATTTGTGTATTTTACATTTCTATGACTCGCTAATTAAGTTGTTTAATTAGAGAAAAAATTCAGCTTATTTAGTAAAGTGGTATATTTTTATGTATATTAATTTAAAAAATCATAACCTAGCCATAAAATGGCTGGTTCATCTGCAGAATTCCTTTGTAATTGTTATTTTATCATAATGTATTTTTCATGACAGGCACAGGTATTTTGCTGTTGATTTGTAGGTGTACGGTGATGACTGTTAAAGGTGGTATTTCAGCATTATTACAATTCATTAACTCACAGCAGAGTTACATCTCTTGGGCATTTATGATATACCAAAGAATTGTTGCAAGTAGGGTTTAAGATCAGCTTTTAATACTTTTTATCACACAAAAAAATGCTAATACTAAACATTACCAGCAAATTAATTATTGATTACTTTAACCCATTAATTGCTGAAGACAAATTTGGACTGTCCATAGTCATTGACTTATAGAAGAGTCCATTGTTTTTCAGGGGTTGATGAGTTAAGGGCATTTACCATTGACAGGAACAGACCGGGGAGTACTGGTCTAACCTCTAACAATGATGGTTGTTTGTTTATTTATTGTTATTTAACGTCCCACTCAAGAATATTTCACTTATATGGAGACGTCACCAAATGCCGGTGAAGGGCTTAAAATTTTGGCCTATGCTTGGCACTTACGGCCATTGAGCAGTGAGGGTTCTTTAACGTGCTGACACCTACTGTGACACGGGACCTCCTTTTTTTACTGTCTCATCCGAAAGACGGGAAACCAACCTGCCACCGTCAGGACTCATACTCACGATCTCACGATCCAGAGTCGACCGCACTATCGACTGATCTAACAATGATAAGCACTCAAAATGTAATGAAACAAAAAGTTATCCAGTTTCCTTTTCCTGGGTTAATTAAAAGCTTTAACTGAAATTGTATGCTTTAACATATACCTTCTAAGTGGATGTATCTATCTGTTTTAAAGTTATGTTATTTACAATACAGTTATAGGTCTAGCAAGGTAAATTGGCACATTCGGGTCAGTCAAAACCCAAAACAATACAGTCTGTTTCCCCAAAATAGGTTGTGCAGATAAAACTTGCATGGATTTCATGTGTAACGGAAGCTCCAATACTACTGTGATGACAAGTAGGCTGTCATCCCTGTTAGGATTTAACTTAAACGCGTTGTGTTTGTAAACATGTGCCAATTTACCTCGGTAGACCAATAATTCCTAATAGTTCCTTATCTTTCAGTGTTAATGTTTACACTAAATCCATGTTATTTATTTACTGATTATTATAACTGATCATTGCAAAGATAATTTTTGATTATTAATGTAAAATCTTTTTTAAAGGATGACATAATTTAAGATGACTGGGTTTTTACTTTATCTGTACATTCTGTCTCAAAATAGCATTAGGCCCTTTAAGACAGGGTTTATCATGTGACCTGTATATAAATTTGTACTGCCTCAATGACAGCATGATAAGACAGAGTTTATCATGGGACATAATTTCTCTCTCTCTCTCTCTCTCTATATATATATATATACATGTATATATGCTGGTTGATCTCTATTGATTCAGTATAAACATGTCATATGAGGTTGTAGGTGATGTTATATTGATATAACTTATAAAGTGTCAACAAGAAAGTGATTTAACAGATTGTCATTTCAGAATTCTATTGTCTGTATTTATTATCATGATTAACTGTAGGAGTGTAATTTGTATGTAAGAAATATGAAGTATGTTCATGTTATATATTATCAAGAAATATAAAAAGTTACCAAATTGTGACTGTTGTCATTTTTTCTCGACCTGGTTCAAAAGATGATGTGAACCACTGCCATTTCGTGATGTCCCACATAATCTTTAGAAATATTTTAATTTTACTTGTAGAATAAGACTTCAAGATATAAATGATGGTAAAAGACCCAATTTTAAGCATTTTCTGTTTTGGATATTTTTAAATTAAAATTACAAAACTTGCCAATGAATCCACAATTCACCGCTCAAGATACAATGTAGCTTAACTGGCATATTCCATTGATCTCTGGTAAAGTCCATCTGTTTTTTGGGGGGAGGGTAGATTGGCTAAGTAAGAGGAGAATGTGTTTCATGTTTCCAGGGTATTGTATTTTTACAAATATGTTGTTTTTCCACCAGTATTTTCATCTCGTGCATTCAGACAACTTCACATTATAGGTCTACAAAGGTAAATTGGCACATGGTAAACACGCAAATCTAAATTGAATCATATCAGATGATGGACTTGTTTTCTGCAACAAAAATATTACTGCTACAGTAATACTTGGAGTACCATTTTTTTTACATGTACATTCCTGTTTTTGGAAAATAGACAGTCTTGTCTTTGGTTTTTTACAGACCCCAAATGTGTCACTTTACCTTGGTAGACCTGTAGTTACAAATTACGACTGCGACTGTTGTTTTACTGTTGACTACCTTGGTAGACCTGTAGTTATTTACAAATTACGACTGCGACTGTTGTTTTACTGTTGACTACCTTGGTAGACCTGTAGTTACAAATTACGACTGCGACTGTTGTTTTACTGTTGACTACCTTGGTAGACCTGTAGTTACAAATTACGACTGCGACTGTTGTTTGACTGTTGACTACCTTGGTAGACCTGTAGTTACAAATTACGACTGCGACTGTTGTTTTACTGTTGACTACCTTGGTAGACCTGTAGTTACAAATTACGACTGCGACTGTTGTTTGACTGTTGACTACCTTGGTAGACCTGTAGTTATTTACAAATTACGACTGCGACTGTTGTTTTACTGTTGACTACCTTGGTAGACCTGTAGTTACAAATTACGACTGCGACTGTTGTTTTACTGCTGACTACCTTGGTAGACCTGTAGTTACAAATTACGACTGCGACTGTTGTTTTACTGTTGACTACCTTGGTAGACCTGTAGTTACAAATTACGACTGCGACTGTTGTTTGACTGTTGACTAATTCTACATCTCAGATATGTCGTCTGTATCCGTCAACAACAGAAATAAATACCAACAAGGCATATGTGTATAAATTTATTACAATGTACATAATTTACAACTTTGTGAAAAGAAAGATGGTTTACCAAAATTGCCTCGCCTGTATAATGCTGTCCTCATAATCTTAATACATAAATCATCCTTGCTAATGTCAACCAGCTTACTAGTGACCATGACCAACATAAAATAAAAAATGTCGGACATGAATATACCCAGTCAAATTATATTCATTCAAGCAAACTTTTTTCACGTCATTAGAATTTTTAGTACTATCTTCTGTAGGACAAAATTCTATGTACTTGTCAAATATTACTACATAGCAGTACGTAATTCTGTAACAAAGAGAAAGAATGCAATGCTGTGATTTATAGTACAAATAAATACTATGAAATGCTGTACATTTTTACATCATTAGAATTTCATATCTTCTATAGGACAAAATCATATGTACTTGTCATACATTACTACATATGGTAGAGGTATGTAATTTTGTAAGAAAGGGAAAGTATACATTGCAATGCTGTGATTTAAAGTACAAATAAGTATCGTAAAATGCTGTTACTAATATACATTTAAGTATCAAATAAATATTTTCATTTGCCCCGGTTTCTCAGTAAATCCTTCAAGTTGAAAGTTTTCACCTTTGAATGATTTCCCATGTTCATAATCACATTTTACATCTAGCCCTTGCAACACAATTCTTCTTTTTAGACAATTTTGCAGCTTCATGAGTTTAAGTCTGAGAGTCCAAAGTTTATATAAAGTTACAATTTTATGTGCATTCTTGAGTAATCGGGTAGACATCTTCACCAGGGGCACCCATTATCATTATCCAATGATTGATTTCTTTTTCGGCACGATGTGAATCCAGGTATGTGTGGCAGGAAACTTCGTATTCTCGAGTTCCAAATGGTGTTCTACAGAATACAAAAAATATAAAAAAAATTATTGTAAAAGATATTCTTATTCAAAACTATGACAGAACCAAATATAATTGTGTATATTGTATAGGAAAAACATCAACTCATCATCTGTCTTCTGTAAATCTATAACTTCGACAAGCCCAAATGTGTCTTTAAGGGTGAACGAGTTAAAAAAGAGACGTATATTTCTTACATATATCGTGTACTTTGCGACATATTTTCCTTGTTTTGGTACAGAAGTGGACAAACTTGTATGATTCATTAAGTACGGTAGATAAAGTAAAGCCCAAAATCACAGAATACTTCAGGATAGTAACTTTTTGGTTTTATTTTGCGTTTCAGATAAGAAAGCACAACTCAAAAATTTGTTTATAATGTAAAAAAAGAATTTCAAAATGCTGAAACCAAAAAATGTGTAAATGTAAACAAATAAATATAAACAATGGCTCATCATCTTAAGGGAATCAGTAGGCAAAACAACTACGATAAATGTTGGACCTTTCATTCAAATATTCCTTTTATTTGTGGTTGATTTAATTTCACTATATTAGTGGTCATAGAAAATACCACGAAATTAAATACCCATGAACATTTTACTTTACACTTATTAAGCACATGTATCAGAAAGTAACCAATCTCGTGCAAAATTGAATACCCATGAATAAGTTCCTTTCAGAAAAATGTAATGAAAGGACTATATATGATAAGGGTCCAAAACGGCCCCCAAATGGTGGATGGTCATATTTTCATAACAGGTTCTACATATCGCCTAAAGTTGAGATCTAAGTAGTTTGACTTGCTCTCTTGACCCCAAAGGTCATTTCAAGGTCATGTTAAGTCAATGGAACTCCAGTGACTGAATGAACTTTTGTGTTAAGTCTGGTGAAAAATTATTTCGACAAAATGAAGTTTATTCCACAGATAAATTTTATCTGGTGAAAAATATATATGTAAAATGTTTTCCTTTTAAAATATAGCATAAAAAGAAAAAAAAGTTCGATGAGCAGATTCAAACCCCGGACCTTTGAAATCACAATCTGACGTGCTAACCATTACGCTACAATAACTTATATGCAAAATTAGTGTAAAATGTTAAACAGTTTGATTTAAGACCCAACAAGAAAATGCAGTCGCTAGTTGTATATCCTTACATTTTGTATTTGTATTGCTTACTTTGGAAAACTAAAAAATGTACTATAGATTTACCTCATAGATCTATACTCTTATTTTTAAAACAGTATTATTATTTACTTTAAAAATTCAACGTATACACTTGATAAACGTTCAAGTTGATAAAAGTTTCAGAGTTCAGAGGTAACATTCTAAAAATAGATTCTGTGCAGTAGGCCTGTATTTGGCGCTCGTGTAAAGGAATGCATTAGAACCAAGCAACCAGATCAGGCTAACTGTAAACTGACCTACATGTAGTAGTCAATTCATCATATTGTAGATCTACTATGAATAAAAACACTGATCCAATGGTCTATGGTAGTATACGGCACGTATTACGGGTTACCAGTTGGTAATGCGTAACCCAATGGCCAAAGTTAGGCATATTCAATCTCTCAGGGAAGCAAGTTTACCATAGATTCTACTTATCTTTAGTGAAAAGTTGTCGAGCAGATCTATTGACGGAGAATTCAAAGAATGAAAGAAAAACAAAGCATTGTATCCTAGCACTTTGATTACAGTACTCAGTATTTGCCAGTTAGTATTAAGAATGTGATTGCTGCAGTAATATGGAACCAGCGATAAAAAGAGAAGAAACTACCAACTGTAGCTATTTATAGCCTATGCAACAACAGTGGGGTTTCCTGGTTTGTCAAGTATAGTTTGTTTCTGTTATGTATGGTCCTCGACGAAAATAAATGAACGCCGTCGGTAGACCGTCAAACCACTGGAAGTAGAATCTCCTTAGCAACGACGTAATCCATGGACGTGTTGTTCATATGAAAAGTTGTTTGTTTATATTGAATGCAGCTTTGGACAAAATTTTCCTTCATACACAAAATAGTTAATGAATATATACAATAGAGTGTGGAATATCTTTCTTGTCCAAGGCTGTGCTCATACTTCATTTTACCCCCAAAAGCTCAAAAAATAGAATGAAATAGATAAAATATTGAAAATATACATATTTTAGTGTCGATTTTAAGACACTTTCCTGACAAGGAAACTTTTGATTTCAGTATGTATGTAAAGTGCTAATCTTAAACTTCATAATGTGTACAACCATGTACTTTACAAGAAATACTTAATTTTCATTTCATTGGTGGGTATATAGGCATCTCTATCATATATAGTCCTTTAACAACTGTATTGTAATTCATCAAGATTTTGGAAAAGGTAATAAAAAGACAGTTTATTGCTGAAAGGACTTATTGAATACAATCTATATGAGAGTGTACAGAGGTCATGACTCATTCCAAGTCATGAGGCGATATTGAGGTAATATTTTAGTACTAGTCAAATATATGTGCAATATGTCATTGTATAATATTATCCAGAAATGTTTTTATATTATACAATAATCCTCCAGAAAATATTTAACATACCTCATCATAAAGTCTTCTTCAACTGCTAAATCACGATTGGTGTAGACATGGTTTAAAATTACAACAGCATTGGCCTATGTCAAGAAAATATAAATCGCATATAAACAAAATGATCAAAAAATTTATATTATCATTGTTGTGGGAGATAATTAGACTTCAGTCTGACTCCAAAACATACATGTACATAGATTACCTCTACATGTCAGTGAAATTAACAATTTAAACTTAAATTGAATACCATACCATAGATTTGACACTTCTGTCATTATCATACACTTTTGACCTTTGACCTATTGACTGGATCCTATAGGCTACATGTGACTAGTTTTCCAAAATATGATGTACACCAGCTTTTCCTGGGATTGATAAATCAAGGTGTCAACCAATATCAAAAGTCCACAAATGTTTTATTACATGATTATCTTATCTGTGTTTTATTACATGATGATCTTATGTGTTTTTATTACATGATGATCTTTATCTGTTTTATTACATGATTATCTTATCTGTGTTTTATTACATGATTATCTTTATCTGTGTTTTATTACATGATGATCGTATCTGTGTTTTTATTACATGATGATCTTATCTGTGTTTTTATTACATGATGATCTTATCTGTGTTTTATTACATGATGATCTTTATCTGTGTTTTATTACATGATGATCTTATCTGTGTTTCTGTTTTATTACATGATGATCTTATCTGTTTTATTACATGATGATCTTATCTGTGTTTTTATTACATGATGATCTTATCTGTGTTTTTATTACATGATGATCTTATCTGTGTTTTATTACATGATCATCTTATCTGACTAATATAAATTTTAATGAAATATGGAAAGGCAACAACTATGTCAGAAACCTTCAATGATTATATTGCTTAAAAGTACTGGGAGTTGAAAGAACAGAAATCATGACATCATTTCTACTATGACATCATTCCTACTATGATGTCATTGTAATCCATGTATACTAGTTGTTGGGTTGTTATATCAACCTAAAAGGTGATATTATACAATTATTGACTTTGGTTGAGGGTGACATAAGGATTTATCAGTCCAAAGAAGCATGATATTGACTGTGTTTTATTACATGAGGCAAAGCAGAGGTTAATATCATGTTTCTTTCGACTGATAAATCCTTATGTCACCCGAAACTAAAGTCTGTAATTGTTTTATTATCTGACTATTTCAAAATTCGAAACAAAAAACAATCTCGATTCATATTATTGTTTAACTCCTGCATAGAATGATTGTCAAAATATTTAGGCTGTTCTTTTCCATGAATGATTAAGATTTATCAGTCCAAAGAAGCATGATATTGACTGAGGCAAAGCAGAGGTTAATATCATGTTTCTTTCGACTGATGAAAACTAAAGCTGGTTTTTCATTGGTTTATGCATTTGTTTCATCCAGTCATATACGCTTACACAAATAGGAAAAGAACAAAGGCAGGAGAGGGTGACATAACAATCCACAGCCCTTTGGACTGTTGAATGAATGAAAGTAGCGTTTCTTTGATGGATATTGGATTTACAATGTATCAATACAAATTGCAACCAATCTGCAGACAGAAAATCCACAAGTCATATAATAAAACAACTGAACAAGAACAGAAAGTATATATTAAGCCAATCAGCAACTAGAGGATAAGACACATGACTACAACCAAATATATAAAAGCACAAGATATAGACTTACAGGTACTGGAACACCCTCATTTTCCATCCTAAGTTGTGGATCTTTGTGAAAGATGCGCCATTCTGTCAGGAAACTTGGTTTATCTACAAATGTGACCAGCTGTTTACGTGATCTTGGGGCAGCTTTTGTAAAGGTAGCATTATCACTGGCCAGGTACAACTGAAAGATACAATTATTTGGCCAGTTTTTAAAGGAGGATAAAACCTATTGTACCTTCAACAAGTAGACTGACAAAGTTCCCCAGTTATCAAATGTCCCCTTATGGTATTGGTGATCTGTAAAATGTCCGCCATTACAAGGGTGAGCCATGTGTACTGGATAATCACATGACCTGTCATGACAGGGATGCTCTGTAGAATGCATACTGGGTAATCATATGTCCCCTCATGACAGAGGGGGGCTATAAAATGAGCACTGGGTAATCAGATGTCCCCTCATTACAGGGATGATGTATAAAAACTTAAAGGCCTACAGAGTAATCACACCCCTTACTCATGACAGGGATGTATAAAAACTTAAAGGCCTACAGAGTAATCACACCCCTTACTCATGACAGGGATGCTTTATAAAATGTGTTTTGGTTAACTTGTTCACCCCAGACACATTTGGGCTGGTCTAAGTCATCAATTTACATATAAGTCCATTGTTTTTCAGGGAATTGTGAGTTAATCACATGTCATCTCATGTCAGGGTGATCTAATTGATAAACACATGTTCCCTCATGACATGGGTGCAATATGATATGGGTACATGGTAACTGCATCCTCACATGACATTCTAGGTGATCTATAAAATGTGTACTGGGTAATCACAAGCCCCCCCCCCCCCCAATGACACTGTACTGCTGGGTAATCACATGCACACCCATGGCAGGGATACTCTATAAGATGTGTACTGGGTTATCACATGCACACCCATGGCAGGGATACTCTATAAGATTTGTACTGGGTTATCACATGCACACCCATGGCAGGGATACTCTATAAGATGTGTACTGGGTTATCACATGCACACCCATGGCAGGGATACTCTATAAGATGTGTACTGGGTTATCACATGCACACCCATGACAGGGGTGCTCTGTAGAATGTGTACTACTGGGTAATCACATGCACCCTCATGACAGTGATGATATATAAAATGTGTACTGGGTAATCATGTCCCCTCATGACAGGGGTGCTCTATAAAATGTGAACTGGATAATCACATGCCAGGGGTGCTCTGTAGAATGTTTACTGGGTAATCATATGTTCCCTCATGACAGGGGTGCTCTATAGAATGTTTACTGGGTAATCATGTTCCCTCATGACAGGGGTGCTCTATAGAATGTTTACTGGGTAATCATATGTTCCCTCATGACAGGGGTGCTCTACAGAATGTTTACTGGGTAATCATATGTTCCCTCATGACAGGGGTGCTCTATAGAATGTTTACTACTGGGTAACCACATACACGCTCATGACAGGGGTGCTCTACAAAATGTGTACTGGTTAATCACATGCCTGGGGTGCTCTGTAGATTGTTTACTGGGTAATCATATGTCCCCTCACGACAGGGGTGCTCTATAGAATGTGTACTTAGTAATCACATGTACACTCATTACAGGGGTGTTCTATAAAATGTGGGATCACTCTTATATTTTTTAATGAGCCTTTTATGCGACAATCAAATATATCTCCTATAGCAAATTAGGGGTAAATCGATTTCATTTGGGAGGGGCTGTTTTTCCGAGTTATTGGTTGTGTTTTTGTTGCATTGTTTTGGGGCATTGGGTTGGAGATAAAAGATAAAAAATTAGAATGAACACTATTGCTTGTAAATTTACATTACTTATTATCATGTAGAATCTAACAGAATTATTTTCAAATTTGAAATTAAATTCTTTAAACAGAACTTTATATACTCACATCTCCACCTTCTCCATCTAAAGTACACAAATTGAATTTTTCGCCATACACAAGTGGTGTACCTTTTAAATGGCCTGCAATGCTGTAAAAATAAAATCACTTGTAAAATTCCGCAGAAAATGTCACGTATCAAACACATATTAGGAGGAACACATACATTCTTGATTCACTTAATAAAATGTAAATCGGGAATTAATTTGTATACTCTTAAAGTATCTTTCACACACACTTTTGCATGTACACACACACACACACACACACACACACACACACACACACACACACACACACACACACACACACACAGAGGCCTACACACAAATACACACTTAGTGTAGTGCTTACCTTTTGATAACAAAGGAATTTCTTAAATTTGAATTTGAATCTGCTGAGGCAGAAGTACTACAAGTTCCCTCTAATTTATGTGATTCCATTATTTTTTCAACTTCTGGGCACACACAAAGTGTGCAATCCCCTCTTGGAGTTTTGTGGGCAAAATATTGAGTTTTGTCTCTTGTTCCTGGACATCGGAGTGAGACAATATCGCCAACATGTACGCATCCATCTCGTGTAATGCTGAGGTTGATCTGTAGGAGATAAAATAATAAAAAAATAATATTTGTTTTAGTTACAAATACCAAATATCTTATATTTCTTTATCTATTCAAAAGTTACGACACATGTCATACAACATAATTCATCATTAAAATAAGACACAGACCATAACTAAAGGTACAGAAAGTAGAGAAATAGACAGAAGTACCAAAATTATCAGTTAATATGAGTTACATATTTATCTGATATATCATAGGAACTTAGTACAATATTTATGTCTGTGTGGTGTACAAAATTAGGATACTTTGTTTTCCTTTTTTTAAAGAAACAGCATTTTTTTCTTAATCTACAGTCAAACTTGCACTAATGGCCACCTCTGTATAGAGGACATATGCCTATTAAAACCATTTAAACATAACCTTTGTTAACTTTTTTATAATGAATCTAAACCTCTTTATAAAGACCATCTGTCTGTAAGGACTACCTTTGCCTGTTCTCTTGAGTGGCCTTTCTAGACAAGTATGACTAGTAGTATATATACTACTATGACTGTATATGTTGTTTTTTTCTTCTGCTAAGTGTTTCTACCTTTTTGAAAATTGTTTGGTCCAATTTTGTTCTTTTCTGTGATAATAATTCTCTCCTCTCACTTTTCTCCAAGAAATCCTTCAAGGTATCCTAAAAAATATACATTGAAATATTGAAAATAGATAAGAAAACAAAAGTACAGTTTATAAAACAGAATATGCATTCATATCCACCAAGTTACCTTTTGGCAGATGGCCTGACACAGCACGTTTTCGCAGATTTTTTTGTTATGATGTCACACTTAAATGGCCCATCAAACTTTGGTGTTATTATGACGTCACAATCAAATGACGTCAAAAATGCACACTGAGAGCCATGTGTAAGACATCTGGTGATGGGTCAATAAGAAAACTGTGTAACCCTCTCATACCGACCAAATAATGATGTGAAAATCTCTGTTGATGTCATCATAATTATGCTTCCCAGACTGGCGTGTTTCACAATAAAATCTATGACAATGTCATTCAAAGGAGGGAAAATCTGTATTCACAGTTTTGGTTAAAATTAGCTATTTCATATTAGTGTCTGCTTATATTTCATATCAGCATACTTCAATAGGTCCAGTAGTGTTTGAAACTGGGGAAAATTTAGCCTGCTTGCATCACTGAGATAATTATTCAGACTTTTTTTTCAGTATAGATCTAGTGACATGCCAACTTTAAAAATTTTTGTTAGTATATTTCGTATAAAACGGTTTTCAAACATTTTATTCAAAAAGCTATTACATTTACAAAGTAATTTCCAATTTGATTTCAATACAATTTTCTGAATGAACCCTGAATGTTTTGCCGGATATTTCTGGTTTTGATTTGATATAAATTTCCATGGCTTCGTTTTACAGACTAGTACTGATGGATCACTGTGTATAAAACGGTACTTTATATCTAAATAAAAATGCAATGATTTATCTTCAAACCTCACAAGAAAAATATCCACCTATCTACGTCAAATTACTTTAAATTATAACAGCGCGGTAGGTGATTTTTCTGTTGATCCGTTCATTTGGAATATTGTGTTCGACCATGGGATTTGGATTAGAGCATTTGCTTGGTACGAGATATTCCCCTGGAAATCTTTGAAAAAAAGCTTTCTATAATGACAATTTTTAATTTTGTCCTCAACTAGTACTGTAGTTCAGACTCTTGTTTCTGCCTGAATACAAGCCAAATAGATATGCGATATAAGCAATAAATGTTTCTATTTTATCAAGAGTGTATTTCACATTTGTTTATATTTTTAAAGTTAGTTAATTTTGCAACAGTCATTATTTGTAGTCTGCGTAAAGTGTGTGTGTGTGGGGGGCGGGGGGGTTCTTTTGTGTACTTATGTATTTTATCACAAATTCAGAAAATCTTTGGCAAACTTCACACACAAATGTATTCTGAAAGCCTTTCATTTGTCAGCTTTGGAAAACTGAGCTGATGTTTTTTGGTTTTTTTTCTTTCTTTTTTTGTTATTGGGATTATGTACTTATCAGGAATATATCTTCACTCAGGGATTTCATTATTGTACATTGACACCAAATATTTCAAAACTTTAATGGTGAACAAATTGTGATAAAAAACAAAAACAAAAGGTACAATAAATTACCTATAGTCCCAGTGACATATAAACTTGAAAATAACCTGCATATGAGAATTTTACTTACTTCTTAGATTTTAGGAATTGAAAAAATCTTAAGTGTTTTGGCATCGAGTCTTGGGCCTAGCTCAATGAATCGTGAAATTTGTTCATTTGGGACTAGGCATATTTTAATCTTAATTTTGTAACCAAATAAGGCTCTGAAATAAGGTATACCAAACTTTCTTCTTGTGCAACTGAAAAAGTGTTCCTAATTCCTATGAATCGGGAACTGATATTGCTCAAATGTATGATGACATCGTGGTGATTTATAGATATTAGGATCGGTCTACATGTTTGTATGAAAATTATTTTGTAATATCTGTTCCTAATTCAAGTAGGCCTAAACTGAAATTTTTATTTTCAATCTTTGGTACATTCTTAAATTGGGCATGTCAAATCGTATTTCAGTATTAGTACATTGATGTACATCTATCACATTTTTATTTTTCTCAACTGCTGCAGATATGTTGTTTTGCGTTAACATTTTATCCATATTTCTGTTTGTTTGAAAAAAAAAATGTTTTTAAGTTATTTTGATTGAAAATGGGAAAATCAACATGGTTGATCGAAGAGAATAATGCTTTTCGAAATCTGGTACCTATATGATACATGTAGACATTGTCTCCTCATGATAAGTAAAGAGTAACTTTCTTATCAACATTCAGACAAAATTCACATATTTGGTGTACTTTAGTTTAGTTTATAAATTCAATTCGCTTCAATTTCAAGTGAACAAAACCTATACTCTTGAAGACAACTAGAATTCCGAAAAATTTATTTTGATCTATGTCCTGAAATTATGTAAAACGAGTCTGCAGTTTGCATTTCTTTGAAGACATAAGAATGTTGTCTCTGAAACCTCTTCCTCAAAAATCAGAAAATACAAAATGAAAAAAAATAAATTCAAAAAGGCAAACAAAAACAAAACAAACAAATGAAACTACCCCTTAAAATCAATACCTCCCCCCCAAAAAAAAATAAATAAAAAATGGGAAAATGATAGCAAAATAAAAATCATTATATATCTAATGATGAGGAAAAAAGAAAAGAGGAACAGAAAATGGGGAAGACAGATTGCCAAAATAATTACCTAGGCACAAACATGTAGTATATGGTCATTAAAAGAATATTATATTTGATGACTGATAATAAGAAACGCATATTTTTTAATGGAAATACACAATTTTGTTTCCTGAATACTTTTTCACTTACCCTACCCATCAAAATCTCTAAACACTTGTTGTACTACTTTTACACCAACCCTAATTTGTTGTGATCAATATTTATTTATAGCCAGCGTAAGTGTAGAAACTGGTTTTGTTTGTATTGCGTTATCTACACTGACAATTTGCTTTATTCATGAATTACATGATTTTCACCTGAACTGGCTCTATAAGTACATTGTCCAAAATTGTATTAGTGGACATCACATTTTGCATACAAGTTGGCCAGTCGCATAGCTGTCGAAAAGCACTAGAAAGTAGTCAAGATAATTCAAAGTCAAGACAGAACCTAATTTCACATATTTGGATTCGAAAAAAATTAGTTAAGATGCAATTAATAAATTATGGAACTTGATCCAGCACTTGGTCATCTTTAATTTACCAAAGTTAGACCAGTTACATATATATTTAATTGATTTATTTACTGACATCATAATTTCAATAAAGGTTTTATGTGTAGGTATAGCATTTGACAACCTTTTTTTTCTAAAACTGCAAAGTGTATGTTTTTATACAGTAGCACGTTATCTTTGGAATATGGGCATAATCTGACAGCCCTAAAAAGCAGCATACAGATTCTAAAATGACACATTTTGATAAATATAGGACAAAGTGTGACCTGAATAGTCGACTTGTTATTATGACAATGTACATGTATCGATATGCATAATTTGCAATAACATCTGCTTTATAACTGATTTGCTGGATTGTGACATCATTTTCTGGTAATGACATCATGAAATAACATGTAACATTATATTTTTTCAGAAGGTAATGACATCATGTAATAACATGTAACATTATATTTTTTCAGAAGGTATCTCTTATTTCTTTAAAAATGTATAAATAGATCCGAGGTTTATCAGAATAACATAACATATAAAATTCTTCAAAGAGACCATGAAAAGGAGTCGGACATATATGTCCTTCCAGGTCTAAGCCGGCTAGGGACATATATGTCCTTCCAGTTATAAGAGGGTTAAAGCCTTAATTCTTGTATACAGTGAACTCAGTCACCCCTCTTTATAAAGACCAGGTTTGTCCCATGGAGAATTTATTGTTGTATTCGATAAGCTCTTCTAAAGAAACACATCATTAAGAACATTTCAATTGAAAATGGCAAAAATTTAAGTTTGATGTTTGAATAATGATATGCAGCTGATATATGGAATATAGCATATTTGAAATCATCATTACAAATAACAAAACCTACAATTCTTGTATACTTTATTAGTAACATTTAAGAAAAACTTCTTTGAATACAAAAAGTGTCACTTGTTTAACCTTGTGAAAAATATGCAAAAGACGTCACCCCGGTTGTTTTCCCCGAAGCATTGTGTTTCCTTATATTGATTGTCACATCCTTTGATGTTTAATTTACCATCAGCCAATCGGCAAGCGTATCATATTTTCTTAAAAATTCAAAGTGGAGACAACAAGCTGGGCTCTCTTTCAAGCAATCTGTCTCAGTCACTGTCAGGATATGTGAATACTGTGATTTCTAAATATTCTAATCTGAATCAAGACACATTCAGCATGTTCAGTTAAACTAAGTGTTGATGACCGAGTCTTGAGAAGTTAGTCGGGACAAAAAGACATATTAATTAACATGTGTACCTCTTCCAACTGGATGTCTTCATTCCAGTTCCCAACACGGACTGACGGGTTATAGGTCCTCACGCTCATTTCTGCAAACAAACAATTCGATAGCCTACGTTGTTTGGGGGAAACAAAGAAGCTAACACCGTCTCACCGTAAGTTGGAGGATGTTTTCCTTGACAACGCTTAGTCCCGCACTGAATGCTGGGTAGCAGTGAATAAAATCACAAAATTGAAATGCTCTTTAGAGTTTTTTTGTGTAATAATAAAAGAAAGAAAAAAAATTCAACTAATTATTTAAAAACTTAACATGACCACGTCAAAATAATTTCACGATAGATAAAAAAGAAAAGAAAAAGAAACGAGAATTTGTAGTGTAATATTTAGAATCAAATCGATATGGCTTACATCGGTTCCGGTGTAATGTAGAAAAGTGACCCGCATAGAAAAAAAATTCCCGGGGTCAATATTCTACGTAGAAATCATACCCGGGCAGTTGCAGAAAATTGATCCATACCTGTACAAAAAATGGACCACGTGATGACTCAGCGGTTGATGTCTTCGATTAACGATCAAAACATCTCATATCCGAGATGTGGGTTCGAATCTCGCTCACAGGACCATCTAAGTGTGCCTTGCGGTTATGAGCGCTTAGATGGTCCTGTCCACAAGTACCTGCGTGTACAATATTTTATTGCTGTTGGCTTTACATTTCTGTGGCGGATAAAGATGTAGTTTTTACTCTACGGTGTTGTTCTAATATTGGGGGGAATTAATCTTACAAGACAAAAAAGTTATTTCGAATCTAAACGCTTTAAAAATGTCTTAATAAAATTGATTTCTTAATTTGAAAATATTACATCGCTCAAGAAATATATCATTTTGGAACTCGAGTTATCACAACATTATATCAACGATATATGCAGGTTTATATTTTTGTGTCCTTTTTGCCAACAGTTTGTTTGTTTGTTTGTTGTTTAAAAAGTTATTTCGAATCTAAACGCTTTAAAAATGTCTTAATAAAATTGATTTCTTAATTTGAAAATATTACATCGCTCAAGAAATATATCATTTTGGAACTCGAGTTATCACAACATTATATCAACGATATATGCAGGTTTATATTTTTGTGTCCTTTTTGCCAACAGTTTGTTTGTTTGTTTGTTGTTTAACGCCACTTTCAACGATATTTCAGTTATATCGTGCCAACTGAAGAATGTATGTATATTTGAATACTATTACCTATAAACTGTAAAGTTTTTGATGAATAAAGAATAGAATATATCACTGATTGTATCAAGTCATCTCCCAGAAGTATGTTACATACATAATAATAACAATAAATATCTGAATTAATTTAGGAACAATATGATAAAAACATTAACTACTGACAAACAAAGACTTGGAAGAAAATGAAATAACATGAAGGATATGCAAGGTGAGAGGAATAAGACGGAGGAAATACAAATAATTATATAAATGGAGCATAAAATGAAGTGCAATGGGTATCACCGGAATTATTTTGATAAATATATGTACTTTTATATGTTCATACCTAAATATGCGAAAATTTCAAATGATGTTAAGCTACATGTATACATAGCACCTTACCAGATGCATAGGCGTCGGAACCGGGGGGGAGGGGTTATGGGGGGGGGGCTTAGCCCCCCCCCTTTTTTGGCAAAGATAGAAATAAGTGTTGAAAATTAAGGCTTAGCGCCTAGATGTTTCTGGCGTGTTTTAAGTTGGTTTAGCCCCACACACACACACACACTTTCAATTTGCTTCCGACAGTGTTGAGATGTAATGTCAAATTCGTTCAAGTGATTTTTTTCGCCACCCTTAACTACCGAGGAGGATGAAATGTATTGACCCTAATCCGTACTTCTGTCGTGTTATTAACTCTTTGCATTCAGCGATTGTATACGTCCGTGGGAAACTGTATTACTTCCCCATTGTTCGACATCCCGATGGTCCGTCATCCCGGTACACCGACAGCCGACGTATTAAAATTTCAACATGAGCTTAGTTACCGCATTATGGTAGGCTATATAAACCAAGCATCTGTCTATCTGTCCGCAACACCTCAGTCCATAAACGTTTAGGCCTCTAAAAAGACATCTTACCAGGTCAAGGTTTTCCGATCCACTTCGTTCCTCATACAGAAAAAAGGTTGATAAGAAAACCTTGACTTGGGAAGATATTAAAAAGAGTAGGATATAGCAATATAGGCGGATCTAGAGGGGGTTAAGGGGTTGCAACCCCTATTGAAAATGAACAATTTCTGGGAAGCCCCTAGACCACAAGAAAACTGCAATTTTTTGTCTGGGAAATTAAAATGTCTTATCGGAATGCCAAATTGGATAAATCCCAAATGTATCTCGGGAGCATACTCCCGATCTCCCTTAGCCGTCGATGATTTTCACTTCATTTAGGTGGTTTATTTAATTATCTATGAGATAACGTTTGAAAAGATAAACAAATATCTTAATTAGAGAGAAATGAATTATAAGTTATAAAGTTGTCGGTCAACGTCTAAACAAGAACTGTTTCTATGGTGATATACATTTCATTCATATACTAAATGGTCGAGCCTGACGTAAAATACTGTTCAGATTTCAAAATTGTAAGAAGAACGATGACCCAACTGCAACAGGAATCAACTGCCTGCATTACCCCCACCCCACCCAGCGTATCCAAATCAAATTGTAATATTGCTCCGTTTATTACAACGCGATATTACGATACGAAGTAACAATATTACGATACGGAATGACGATACTACGATACGAAATGACGATATTACGATACGAAATGACGATATTACGAAATGACGATATAACGATACGAAATGACGATATTACGAAATGACGATATGACGATATAACGATACGAAATGACAATATTATGATACGTAATGACGATATTACGAAATGACGATAATACAATATCATGACAACCATGTCTACGCATGCGTCGCTTCAAACCGAGGTTCATCCACCATTTGCAAGGTTATGGTTAGAAGACAAACGTTGGGGGTACGTTATTTGCATAACATGTAATAGAAAAAAAAAAACATACCGGACAGAACGGATATTTCGTTTTATCGTCATTTCGTAATATCGTATCGTAATATCGTCATTTCGTTTCGTAGTATCGTCATTTCGTATCGTAATATCGTCATTTCGTATCGTAGTATCGTCATTTCGTATCGTAATATCGTCATTTCGTATAGTAATATCGCGTTATATTAAACGAAGCGATAATGCGATGTCCCGAATCAGTCACCATATGCGTGTGTGTGTATATATATATATATATATATATATATATATATATATATATATATATATATATATATATGCGTGTATGTTTATAATATGCTATATTACCTGTTAACATTTTGATCGTTTATAATATACTATATTACCTGTTAACATTTTGATGACGTAGATGCGTCGTGATCCCATCATCAGGTGGATCCTCTTTCGTCGGTTGGTTCGGCGCTGTCTACTACAACCTCCAGACTGAGTCCCAACCCGGAACCACTCAGCAGTCTGTTCTTCAGTTCATCTTGATGTCTCTGCTGCAACACAGTCGATATGTTTCTAATGGAGTGCATTAGCGTAGGAAGCAAATCAAAAGTGGGGAAGGCCATTTTTTAAGTGGTTTTCCCTGGAAAAAAATGTCATGTGCCTTTTGATTAATACTTACAGCAGTGGTGGGTGTAGAAAAACAATTAAAAGATGCATGTTTTTAAGGTGGTGACATAAAATAATACCTAATTGTGATGCAATGCATACATCTTGAAAAGCAAACTGATGATTCAAAGTTGGAGTAGTGTAAATATAAAATTTATTCACCGACCGGGGCGAGGCGCGAAAAATTGGGGGGGGGGGATTTGTTTTTAATTTGGTGACATAAAATTATACCTATTTGTGATGCAATGCAAACATCATCAAAAGCAGACTGAGGATTTAAAGTTGGAGTAATGTAAATTTATTTACCGAGCGGAACGATTGGCGAAATCTTGGGAGAAATTTGTTTTTAATTCGGTGACAAATTTGTTTGAAATTTGTTTTTAATTTGGTGACATAAAATTATACCTATTTGTGATGCAATGAATATATCATCAAAACAGACTGGGGATTCAAAGTTGGAGTCGATGTAAATTGAAAATTTATTCGCAAAAATTGGGGGGAAATTTGTTTTTAATTTTCCGACTTTTTATGGAAATTTAAGGGTTTCACAACTATTTTATAAACTTTAGGGACACGGTCTCCCTGGTTACTTCACATAATTTTATTTTTTTGGATTAATTGTCAGACAATGTTCATTAGGGGTCGTGTTTTATGCATCTAATAAAAACATTATTTTTCTCATTTGGGAGTCTGTACAAGCTAGAGAACCCGGTTACAATGTACCCAGAAAGAGATCACCAGCCTTTCGCAAATAAACTAGGAAACTTTCACAAAAATAAACTTAGGTTCCAGCGGGCTCGAACTTGCGCTGACAGGAAGTGAGAGACTTCGTGATTTAAAGCACGATGCTCTGACCACTCAGCCCCTACATGCCGAGAAAACATTTTGGGTAGGCCTAATTTGAGCTCTGGGAAGCCTTTTTCTGGATACCAGACGTGATGTTAATATAAAATAAAATTTGTATGTGAAAAAAGTGGGGTGGGGGCATACACACAAGATGCCACTATAGTATTGCACTTGCCATTGCTCATTTCTCTTTCTCCACAGTCACATGGATGCCATCTCAGCTTCCCTGCCCAGACGTCCAATGAGCCGCAGACCCCTCCACATAGACTGCTCTACGAATCCTTTGCACCCTACCTCTACAGGAAGGCACCATACTCTCCATCCACATTGCAGCCTGTCACCAGGTTCTAGTACTTGTTCAGCTTCCGTTCGTGGAACTCCTCCTTTCTCTCCTCCCACGACACGGTTAGCTCCACCAGAATAGCCTGCCTGGAAGATGAAGACCAAATAACAATATATGGTCGCTGGTTGGTGATTGCTATTTCCAGTGGGAACTGCATACGGCCTCTGAGATCTGTCTGCAGCTGCCAATCACCCGTGGTACCCAAAAGTCCACTTCCTTTCACTCTGCCTGTTGAACTTTACTCCCTAGCCCTGACAAAGTTGACGAAATTCAGTTCCCTTTGTGGTTCCTCGGTCTCTTCCTGCTCCTCTCCAACGTATCTGCAAGGACAGATAACACCTTGCCATGTCGCCACGTGTACCGCCCATCTGTCAACGCAACTAAACAAGAAGACAATATGTTTCTAAGTTGGCTGGCCTTCTGCAAAGTTTACAATTTTGGTCGTATGTCATACCCCAAGTTGCCAGGTTGCAATTGGTTGGAGTAGGCAACACGTCGTACACAGACTTCAGTTGGAATTGCAGCCTTGTACTTACCTGGTAAAGCGCTTCTGTCGGTGGTGTTCATCCAATTGTCCAGCTATAAAGAAACCGCTGAATCGTCTCTGGCACATGATATCGCTACAGCGTCACTTGGACAAGTTTATGAGGCATAGAATCATAAGCATTGGCTAGATCCAACAACATGACTGTCAGTTCATCTACTTGACATCCCTGATTATCTGCGTAAGGACGCTGGTGTGTTCAACACAGTCATCTTGAAACGCCTGACACTCCTCCTTTCTGCTCTGCAATGTCTATGTACTTGTTATCCGTCATTCTCTTTGCCAATATTGCGAGGAATATCTTTCCTTCGATGTTCAATAGGGATATAGTTCCGAACTGTTTATTTCTCCGAATTCTACTCGTTGGTATGAAACATCCTTCTGCTGGTTGTCAAATGTAAGCCAACTGTCCTATTTTCCACACAATTCTCAGATGTTCCCATAACAGTTTAGTTAGCTTTGGTAAATTCTTGTAGACTTTATACGGAGTCCCGTTTGGTGCAGGTGAAGATGCTGCTCTCGCCTTCCTGATGACGTCCTCACACAGCTTTGGTTCCAATTCATCAAATAGGTGTTCTGGTTCGTCTGGTTGAATCAACTTCTCTAACCTAGATCCTCGTTCCTTCTCGGGTCATTGTGCATGTCTTTAAGATAGTTTTCTACCTCTTCCTTTCCTACTATCAAAGTTCCTGACCCCTTGCTTCCTGAAAGTCTTGCTGTAAACTGGAACGAGTTGGCGGTAAATCGTGCACGTGCTCTGGTTCGCTCTTTTCTACTTCTCTCAGCCCTTCTCAAGATCTTCAACTACTCTCTGATGACGTTCCTCACATCTGGCAATGCTGACCTCTCTTCTTCATCTGCTGTTCTGTACCTTTTGTCAGTTGTCTCAAGTCTCGTCTCAAATCAGTCATCTCTCTCTCTACTTTATGTTCTATTCACAGTTCCTCTTAGTTGTTTTCTCTGCACCAAACCTATCGAGACCGACGTTGTACATAATGGTCGCCATGCACTCTATCTTCAACTCCTCCTGCCAATGATGCGTTAAGAATGATATCTACATCATGGTCGAACTTCTCCCATTCTGCCTTGTTGCTACTTGGTGGCAACTTGATCTTTACTTTCCTCTGCGTTGCTTCTACCTGCTGCCCCTGACCACCGTTTATTGCTTCTACCTGCTGCCCCTGACCACCGTTTGTTGCTTCTACCTGCTGCCCCTGACACATGGACGCTGTGGTGACTGTGGTTTGAGTCTAGGACCACTTCCTCCTCCGTCTCATCAGGTTGCCCTGCGCGTTGTGTCAGTCGCAGAATCAGTGTACATCCCGTCTTTCCCATGTGATTATTTAACCCCCGCTCGTTCTTCAAGATATTTCCACAACTGCGTGTACATCCGGTGCTCAGAGTCTCAGTCCTTGGTCGGTCCGGTGTTGTATCCATTGCATCCTCCTGAACTGGTCTCTCATCCTTCCCCGCTCTCGCGTGACTCTCTATGTATTTATTTCTCTTAAGTTGCATATTGTAAGCATTTTCTCTACTTTACTGTAATCAGCTAAAAAGAACCTCTATAGTGACGTGTTAAAATTGAGGCAACTTTTTATTTTCTCTACATATTCAAACGAATTCACATTTCTTCACTGAAAACATTCATGAAAAGTCATTTTTAAATCAACTTTGACAGAACTTCGACTCAAAATATCTGACAGTTTTGTTGTGCATCTGTATGTCAAGCAGTTTGGAATTTATTCCCTGGTTTCTAATATTAAAAATAAATCAGTAGATTTTGTTTAATGTTAAAAAATAGGGAATAAATTCAACCTTGGCTTGCAAGCCGCTGAGGAATTTATTGCCTATTTTATATTAAAAATTCGATTTTCTAATACCAATAAATAATTTGTTATATATCAAAAGTACCACGGAAGTATAAGAAAATGATTTTTAATATTTGAAAATGATTTTTATCATTAAAAAAATCGGTGGAATTTCTAATATTTGTAATCATGACCTTTATCTCTGTTGTATGTTTAAGGGAAAATATATTATGAATATGTACAAAGTATATTTTCGATATAATTTAAACATATGCAGTTTACTCTATTTTGTCACGACATGAAGTAATGGGCTGATTTTTTTTAATGTTATCAAATTAATTATTAATATTAGAAAATAGGGAATAAATCCCCAATGACTTACAATGTTAAAAGTTTCTGTTTTCAAGATTCAGCAATTTTAACACAATTTTTTATTACACCATTCCCTATTTCCATAAATAGGCCTAAAAATACATTGATTATTTTTATCCTGCAAACTTCAGGGAAATTGTATTAAGATTAAATATGAAATTACTTTGTTAAACTGTTTTTGAAAAAAATGGATTTTATAAAAAATACATACAGGGGGAAAGTTGCTATTTCGGCACACCACATCGAAATCATCAGAGGAAATAAAAAGGGAACTAATCCAGTGTTCTCAACTCATCTAATGAAATGAAACATGAATTTTGTCCAATCAGATTGCACCATGGTATTCACTGTGGCATCTTAATCATACTTCAACAGGAAGAATGTAATTTTAAACACGATCGTGTCTACGATTTTTGCAACACAATGGACGGTATTTTATCAACATCTTGTGACTGAAGAATTTGTTCATAGGTAAGAAATTAAAAATACAATTTGCATATTGAAATATAGATCAATACTCATTAATTCTAATGTATCAGACAGCAATTATCACCAATGTCCCTGGTTGGTCTCCAACATTTGACACTTACCGGATATGGCAGTTTTGTCAATATTATAAAGCAACACACAGCCTGCATAATTTCGGTACACTTCCTGCTTCTTTGAATGTGCATTACTTGGAGCTATCATTTTTCAGTTTTTATTGTTTGGAAATAAATTGTTTTTGAGTGGGCGTTTGGTCAAGTCATCTCGTTGAACGAAATACTCAATAGCAATACACATGATCAGGCTATACTCAATACTGCCCATGTGCAATGTTACAGCTATTTCTACTTATATACGTTCATTTGTAATCATGACCTTTATCACTGTTCTATGTTTAAGGGAAAACATATTATGAATATGTACAAAGTACATTTTCGATATAATTTAAACATATGCAGTTTACTTAGTGTTCCAGTTTGAATTTGGAGGTGCAGGACTTTTTTTTATTAGCAAAGGGTACCACCTTAAAATAGATTGTGGTACCAATATCTGACTGTACAAGTAAAAACTTCTCTTTTGCTACACAAATTTCATTAATACATGTTCTATATATTTTCTTCCTATTTTCACAAATAGATGGATTAATGAAACTTATATATTTATATATACAATATGCACAACATGTTTTGGTCATTTTCCACGATTGGTATATATATATTTTTTTATCAACTGTAACCCAAATGGGTGATGATTAGTGCACAATAGTGTTCCGCATCCAAATAGGTGATGATTAGTGCCTAATAGTGGTTTGCACCTAAATGGGAGAAGAACATACTTTGCATGTACATTGCTTGTTTTTAGTAGTCATTTTTCATATAGAGTATAGCTACATAAACTGTTTATGTATAGTCTATAGATGCTGATATTTGCTAGTTGCTATAATAATAATATCCACTGGATTTTCAGCTGCTTCTTCATCCTCTCATACTTCCACTATTGGATCCCATTTGGGTGATAGTCTTACCACCCATTTAAAGGAAATTGGCAATTGATCTGAATATAACAAATAATTAAGTACTTGTTTGAGAACAGAGGCCCAGGCCTAACTGACTTACAGAAAATTGATATTTGAAGTGAGACCAAGGACACACTGACAATGCATAAGCCATAAGAGGCAGATAGAGGCAGTGTCTTGGTATTTCACCTGCTTTGTGGTCATCCTCATTCGGGTTATCCATAACCAAGTTGTCATTAATTCAATAAAATATTAAATTGAAACTAAATTGTTCCTTATCTTTCAAGATGCTTTAAGCTTATAGTCAGGCAACAGATGGATCCCAAATTTTGTAAGTGTGACTGGCTAGGTTGTGTGGTGGGTTACGGTTACAATATAATAAAACTTAACTATCAACAAACAAGTGTAAGCAACTTATACTATTTTTTCTGGGATCTGGGATTCACTGCTTGCTGTGGGCAGAAACTAGAGTTCCTGGAGAAAACCCATTGATTTATAGTAAGCATATTGCTAAGTTTATAAAATTGAGGTTAACATCACCTTGGCATGGATGTAGTTTACTGTTTAAGCCCAAAGGTCTAAATTTGAAGTTGCTGATTTGGAAACATTTGATTTCCTGTTGGTTGGAGGGAATGCTAACAAAACTCCATGTTAAATGATCTGGAAGTTATGAGTTTTAAACATTCATACAAAACTGAATAAAAAACAAACTAAGGCACTTGAATATGGAAAGAATTAAATTATTTCATATTTGAAAATGTACATACTGAAATATTTGTATCGACTCCCAAAAAGACAACTTTATTGATTAAAGTTGAGTAAATGATGATCTTCTAAAAGTTCATTTTGGTATTTCTCGTCATTTTTCTTACAAGAATTTGTCATTAGCTGAAACAAAATTTCCACTTTGTCAACATAAATAATCAATTTCTCTTCAGCCAAATCATAGAAAAAAATATAAATAAAAAATCAAGATTGTGCGGAATCAATGCATCCCTTTGCATCAGAATTCTTAGCTGTTCGATTCATTTGGCATACTTATTCAAGTTTCATTTGTAAATATTGGAAGTGCATTGTGATGAGCTAAAGTTTGACTGGGTATTACTATTATTATCAATCACAAACTTGATTCAATACAGGAAATTTTTGAATGATTGAATGAGGTAGTTTTGGCAGAGTAAACTTCATGGTTTTTAGGTCACCTGAGCCAAAGGGTCATTGTGACCTATTGCGATTGTAGCAGTGGTGAAATGGCGTTCCTACTAGTTTGCCTAGTGGGGTTACCCCTTTAGCTCAATTGGTAGAGCACAAGATTTATAATCCAGGGGTCCTGCAATGTAGATTGTATTTCAAGCAGAGACAGTTATTTGTTTCTGTGACATTTGGCACCCACGTTGGGACCTGGGTTCTTCCTGGATAGAATACAATTATCCATCACTTATTTCACAGTAAGTGATTGTTACCTCTGAATGAAGAGTCTGGACATCTCTTTCAAAATGGAGGGGATAATATAAAGTGGTAAAATAGTGTTCCTACTAGCTTGACTAGTGGGGTTACCACTTTAGCTGAATTGGTAGAGCACCAGATTTATAATCCAAACTAACTTAATAACTGATTGACTTTTTACAAAGATATTTGAGAAAGTTGTTAGGAATTATCTAAGAATCATTGTGTCAAAATTTCAAGGTCATGGGGTCAAAGATCAAGGTCACAGACACCTAAGTAAACAGAAAGTATTTAGTTTTTTGTCAAATTTTAAACAGTTTTGGCTTCTCAAGAACCAGTGGACTGATTTCAACCAAACTTGACTCAAAAGTTTTCTCAGGTGACCGTTAAGGCCCATTGAGTCTCTTGTTTACATGTGCATGCGTTCAATTCAGGTTCAGTATGGAATAAAAGGAAATGCTGTTACCGTAACAGGATTACATATACAACACTGACATGTGGTCATTTATATACAAACCAGAAATGCATAGATCATAAATATACAAGTATATTACTTGTAACTGAAGGTGCAATGAGTTAGTGAAAATTCCTGTAGAATGAAGGCATACACACATACATACATGTACATAGAATTAGAACATGCACATACACCATAGATTATTTTCCCAAAGGCTTCAATGCTAATTCACCAAAGATCGGATCAAAGTCACTTCCAGTCATATGAAATCTACCTTGTAGTTATTAATTTGTTGATTTGGTGCTTTTAATTGATCCTCATTGCTCCAATGTACATAGTTCATTTGTATCTCTCAATGGGTAGCAGAGTTTGAGTTTTATTTAGTCCCTTAGACCCACAAGATAAAGACAGGTGAGTCCCATTGAGTTATAGGGAATAGACATTTTTCTTACAGCAATATGACTGTAGCATACCAGACATAATTAAATTATAGATTTATCATAATAGGCCATCATTTAAATATGAAATTAATGAAAAATTGACACCATTTTTAGTCTTGGACTTATAATCAATTCAGTTACAAAGTTAAACTTAAAGTGCGTCCTTTGGGGCTTAGTTTTATTCGTTTTGTGTGTCCCAAAAATAATCTATGTATCAGAGATGGAGAAATCATGTGTGAAGGAAAATTCTGGGTACATTTACTTTGTACACATGTATATATTATATATTGTGTAATGGCTGATATATACCAAAGTACATGTACATTTTTTGTAGGTCTACATGGAATTCAATAAAATTTTATTTTCCATTTTCACTAGTGCCGCTTCCTTTTTACCATAGTTAAGAAAATCTCAATACATCAAGATGTTCATTGTATGCATTTTTGACAAATTTTTTAAAATATACATGTACCTTATTTTGGAAAAATACCCGATTAGACTTATTTTGCATGGAGAAGCCACCTTTTAATGGCTGTACATGTACACATGTAAATTTAACGTTTACAAACTGGTATTATATAAACATGTACGTGTTTACGAGTCTTTTGTGAAATTGACAAGGAAACACAATGCATGACCTTATTTGAAGGGAGAAAACTGACTTTTGTCAACACTTGACTACAGGTAGAGTCTGTGGTATGTAAACAATGCTACCTGTCAAAACCACTGTGTTTGCACTGTTTACAGTTTTTCTTATTTGTTTTCATTATTATTAATACATGTGCATGTGATTCTAAATATAGCAATATTTCTTATGAATAAAGATCAAAGGAAACAAAATGTAGTATTAATGTATTACCATATGTAAATATTTATAACGATATGATGGTTTTTTGTATTTTGTGATTACATAAAATTGAGTGTTTAGAATATAACTGTTGATAGTGGAAGACATGCCAGAATTACCAAATTGATATTGTAAAACTTTTCAAGGAGTTAGTCAGCTTTCAAGTTTTTACTAATTACAAATGTACAATGTATCATACATACATGTAGTTAGATGAACCATGAATTCTGAATTTTGAATGAGAAATTCATGTCATGAAATCAACTTTCATCATGAATTTTAATTGATTTTAAAAATTATAAAATAAGATTTTTTGCTCATCATAAATTCTTTGTTTGTAAAAAGAAATATAAACCATCATGCTTGATCAGTTGCTACTGTGTGAAATGATATTGAAGTCAATACTTACAATATGTACACAGTACAAATTATCTTTGTTATCTGTGTCAAAATGACAAGATTGTGTCATTACATGTATTGTCAGTATTGTATACATCCTGCAACAAATTTTCACTTACATGGAAAGATCAGTGGTAAATTTACCAAAGGTCATGCCCTGACCTGAGGCTATCTATGCAGTGAGGGTCATGTCCCCCTGACCTGAGGCTGTCTTTGCTGAGTGAGAGTCATGCCCTACCTGATGTACTTACATTGTACAATGTACATAGTACAAATTATCTTTTATTATCTGTGTCAAGATTGTGTCCTTATCGTCAGTGTTTTATTTATTGTTGTATACATCCTGCAACATATTTTTCACTTACATGCATAGATCAGCGGTAGGTTTACTGAGGGTCATGCCCTCTTTGACCTGAGGCTGTCTATACAATGAGGGTCATGCCCTCCTTGACATGAGGCTGTCTATGAGTGAGAGTCATGTCCTCTCTAGCATGAGGCTGTCTATGTGAGATAGAAAGGGGGATGGAGTGTTTTGATTGTGAGGAAAGGGGATGCACACTGGGTAAAATGATTGGTATAAACTAAAAAAGTATGATAAAATACAATGTAAAATGTAATTGCTGTTCATAATACTGGTGTTACAAGAGTTGTTAAAATCAAATAAAAAAAAACAACCTTACGACCTCTGTGGGCCTCATATAGTAATTCAAAATGAAAAAAAAGTTGTCAAGATTTTTATTCTAAACAGTATTGAGGTAAACATTTGGTACAACATATACAATGTACATGTAGGCGTGGTGCTAAACTTTTCTATTCATTTTAATTGTAGCCCAGTTTTATGTGAAATATGATACAGAATGAAATCCTTCAATTATACACGAAAAGACATTTAATTGTTAGTACATGTATAACAGACCTACATTTACATACAAGATTGAAGGTATGTCTACCAGTACATGCATGTACATGTACATCATGAGTATGATATATATATATATATATATATATATATATATATATATATATATATATATATATATATATATATATATATATATATATGTTCACATGTTAAATAATATACCATACCAGTATATGAAAATGTTCTCCAAGTGAGTAGATACATTTACATTGTTGGTCAAATACATTTTTGTACATTGTAGTGGTTACATGTACATGTAGATAGAAAAAGATATATATGTACATTTGATGTCTATTGCAAGACAGGCCAGCTCAAATAATACTTTAGCCAGACATTATACTGCTTCTCATTTTTATCATAACTTGTGTTACATACAGTACTTTTACATCATTCTCTCTCTCTCTCTCTCTCTCTCTCTCTCTCTCTCTCTCTCTCTCTCTCTCTCTCTCTCTCTCTCTCTCTCTCTCTCTCTCTGTGACTGTGTTTGTGGGTGTGTGTTTGTGGGTGTGATCTGTATTTTGAGGTTTAAATAGTTCAGGTTTATAAATATTTATCATAGCTGTAGAGTTATAACTTACATGTATCCATGTATCAGTCAGCATTTAACAAGTTTTGTAGAAATTGTTTGATTTCGGCAGCTGATTTACCCCATCATTTTCAGACACATGAAGTTTTTGTTATTGTGTAATGACATACAATTTAATCAAAGGATTTTATCAAGTGTTGATTGTTTACATGAAGCTTAAGAATCCCAACATGACCCTAGATAATATATCAACAAACATGTGAATGTTTTGTCTTAATTGCAGGCATGCTAGTAATCAGGGAAATGTTTATGAGAAGGGCAACTTTATCAAAAGATTTTGATTGTCTCTGTAATGTTTCAGACTACTGTGTAGGGCATTATGTAGAAGTGATTATAGCTACTTTAGAAATAATGAAACAGATTAGAAGTGGGCGTGTCCCTGCTACTGGTTGTAATGCAACAGTTGATAGTTATCTGTATGACCTTTGACCTTCACTGAAACCGACTTTCTTTGCTTGGCTGATTGTGTATTAATTACATCATGTTGTAATATTTTAGGAAATGTCAAATGTTACCTTGTACAAAAATAATAATAAAAAAGTGAATGCGGTTTTATCTTTCTGTGTGTAAACATAGAAGCAACATACATGTATTTTTATTCAGGAACTATCAAAAGGTTTATTGTGTATAGATCTATAGATATATTCTAATCTATATGGGAGATTATTCAGGAATACCTTGTTGTTTTTACTTGCCTGTTTTGTTATCTGGGTCAACATTCAGCAAATGTTTCATCTTGCTGCAGAATATTTTGTGTAGTAAAGAATGAATATGTTTACCTCGTCCTGAAGTAAACAGGTAGAAGAATGCTAAATACATACATGTAAAATGTTCAGAAATACTGCTTAATTATGAAAGACATTTTGTTTTCTTTAATATAACATCTGTTTTCAAAATTTGGAACGTTTTATTTCAGACTATTAGTACATCATTGTGAGTATTACATCAGTGCTAAATATGCATGTGTACAAACATCACCCTTTAGAACTGAAAAAGAATCAAATTGTAATAAACAACAGAAGCAGGAAATACAATGTATATGGTTACGGTTTTATTCAATGTCTACATTAATTGTCATAAAGTTTTATGGGGTAAATTACCACAGGAAAATGCAGCATCTGTCGTCTGATGAAGGTCAAGCTGACATATAAAAAGATGACGCTCTGCATCTTTCTAAATTATACAGTTAGCTTGACATGTTTGTCATTTCTCTCTTTTTAAGTTACCTTGTACAGGTAAATAGGTCCTGCAAGATATCAGATTACATTTAAGACAGCTGGGTCTCATCATTAACATTTATCTATAAATACTGTTACATGTCACTGTCACGATTTAACCATTTACAAGAGCCGCCTGCTTCTCTGAAGTAATATAGGACCCTGTGGCGTGTATATTACTATATGCTCTTTTGAAATATTGGTACATTTTGAGTAATGCATATAATTGTCAATTACACCCCCTCCTCCCCAAAAAACTTTAAAAACCCACATAAACATAAAACAGCCCCTCTCATTAAATCCAGGAAAAAGTAATGCAAAACTAACGACCTGAGGCTGTTAATTTGTACATCAGGTCAATAATATTATGATATTTGTTACAGGATTGTTACAGGATTTTCTATGGCACCATTAATGCATTCACGTCTAAAGACACATTTGGACTGGTGCAAGTCATTGATTTACAGAAGAGTCCATTGTTTTTCAGGGGTTGATGAGTTAATATTAAAAGTTACAGTCAAACTTGTCTATAAAGATCACTCAAGGGAACAGGCAAACGTAGCGTCATAGACAGATGACGTTTGTCAAAAGGTTTATTCATTATAAAAAAGTTTACAAAGGTTAGTTTTGAATGACCCTTTATACAGAGGTGGTCTTTAATGCAAGTTTGACTGTACCAGTCCCTTCATTTGACTGAAAAAATTATTGAGTTTGTTGTTGAACACCAATCGGTTCTTTTAATAGAAGCTGACAGACGACAGATCTATTTTCAAGAAATGTGTGTAAGTTTTCAACAACCTACTCCTCTCTTGATGTGAGGATGAACATCAAACATTCACTGCCAAAGTGAGGATTGGACATTTGTTGATAAGCAGTAGATAATTAGTGATACATGGTAACCAGACTTGTTCAACCATTATTACATATACATGTATAAATGAAATTCTGTCTTGAAAGATCACTGCCATGAAAACCCAACTGTTGTGGGAGATAACTGTCATGAAAAACAGCCATTTTGAGAAATCACTTTTACAAGAAAAAAACAACTCCAGTTTTGAAATACAAATAATGAAAAACCATCTGTACAATAAAAATACACTTGTTTTAAGAGAGAACTGTCATGAAAAACCACTAGTTGAAATACAATTGTTATGAAAAGCCACCTGTATCAAGAGACCACTCATTATTGAAAGACTAGTTATGAAAACCCACCTGTTTTGAGAGGAAATTGTCAGAAAAGAGACAAAAGACCTTGTTTCATGAAGAAAGACATGATTTGGAAGACCAGTCATGAAAAACCACATGTTTTTAAAAGACAAGTCTTGAAAATCCCCCTATATTGAGAGATAATTGTCATAAAAACACCTGTTTTACATGTACCTTTTACAAGACCAGTGTCATAAAAACCACCTGTTTTAAGAGACCTCTCATGAAAAACCACCTGTGTTGAGACATGCATTGTAAATGTCATGAAAACCACCTGTTTTGAAAGACCACACTTTGCCATTGAAAACCCTGTTTTGAGAGATATTGTCATTTAGAAAGCACATGATTTAAGAGACCACTCTCATGATGTCATTTTATATTAATCACTGACCTGAAAAAATTTGTATTTAGAAAGACCACTGACAAGAAAAACCACTATTTTTTTTATTTTTGTTTTTTAAAATTACCTGTTTTAACTTAAACTGAAGCCCACTCATGAAAAACATCTGCTTTGGAAGACTGGTGTTAAAAAAAACCCACTGTTTTAAGAGACCTCTCATGGTGCCAAGTCTACCATATGAGATATCAACAGAATACTGTTCAATAATTTTTGTATTAAACCTCTTTTGAGTGAACATACATGTATGTCTTGAGAGATCATGAGTTTTTTTTTTGCATTTAGGATGGGCTGTACAAATTCTCCAGTATTAAAGATAATGATCTGCAATAGTACATGTACAAACAGAACTGGAGAATTGCTGTAACTACACAATGTATACATGTATGCATAATGGAATTATTTCATTTCATGGTCTGGTGTCTGGTTTTTTGTAACATTTTCAACATGAATTCATTACTGGTACATGTATTATCATCAAACATGACAGAATATTTCCATTTGTTAAGTGACAATATATATACTCTATCTACGAATGACCTGGAATATATTGGAAAAAGAAACGGTATCTAGCAAATTTTGTATTTGGAAAAGTTGCGTTCATATATGTGTGATGTACAGTGTATCCGGATATATGGATATGAAATGTGTAAAACACATGTTTGATGTGTATTGTGAACTGCGACATGTTTGCTGTTTTATGTTGTCATTGATCATTTACATATATTTGAAAATGATTTGGTCCATAGAATATCTGACCCTGCAAATTGCAACTAATGAACATGTACCATAAATCTACATACATTGTACATATGAACTTGAAAATAGTAAAAAAAAAATCTGTCAGAAAATTTTAAGTTTCATTTTTAGAACTTTGGACAGTGAAATTTCCTTTTGCAATCCTGACTCAAATGTAGCCCAAAACATAATAAAAATTTGGAGGACTTTAAAAAGTGAGAATTTGTCTGAGAATTTCTCGAATGACATCCATTGAATATATCCTGAAGAAACTCAATGGAAGTGAAAGTAATTTTTATGTTGTGGGTAATACTTAAACGGGGATACAAAAGAAGTCTTTCCCTCTGGATGTATGCTAAAGTAGTGGGGTTCATAAACATGTCATGGCTGTAACCGTGACCAGAGATTTCAATGTCATCAAAACCTCTCATGTTCTTCATTGTCAGAATGACCTTGAAACTGAAAGTGTCTAGCATCAACATTAATAATACATAAAATTACTGAATGGAAGATACACACTTTAATTAACAGCATGATATATAACCTTGTATTTTACATGATGTAACAATGTACATGTACTGTATTGATAAGTTTATTTGTTAAAGGCTAAAACTGTTTAATACAAACACATTTTATAAATTTCTGTAGTAACATAAAATTTGATATGAATATCATATATTCCATTATTAAGGAAGCCCATAATAAATGAAGAAGCTGCAAAATTACGTAATGATGTCATATACATGATGGCAGATATGCATGGAAATTGTCTGTTTGCATCACACAGTTATAATCACTGTCGAATCATCTTTGTTTAAGAAGTTGGCAGAAAGCTGTGTGTTTGGTTCTGCGGATGTAGGTGAAATACTGCGGAATCTATAAGTACATTTGTTCGTATGTTCTTGCTCTTTTTTACGGCAGTGGAAAATAGTTCATAGTAAACTGTCGTTTCTGGAAGATAAATTGATATTTAAAGAACTGTTGTTTCTGCAAGATAAATTGATATTTAAAGAAAGTATTTGTTTGTTTTTTTTTACATCCCACAAAGAATTTTTCACTTACCGTATATGGAGATCATCTGCTTTAGGTGAAGTGCTACAGATTTTGGCCTGTACTATGGACTGATGCCAATGCAGTGAGGGTTCTTTTACATGACACGAGACCTTGGTTTCAAGTCTTATCTGAAAGACCCATGACTATCACTCTGTACGCTTTGAGTTTGGCAAAAAAAAAACACCCCCAAACCCCCAAAACCAATCTCTAGGCCTACTGGTAACATTTACAGAAAGTGTTTGTTTGTTGTTTTACATTCCGCCAAGAATTTTTCACTGGCTTTAGGTGAAGTCTTGTTCTCTCAAGATAGTTGTTCTCTCAAGACAATTGGTTGTTCTCTCAAGACACATCCCTCAAGCCAGTTGTTATCTCAAGTCAGTTGTTTTCACAAGGCAGTTATCTCAAGCTAATTCTCTCAAGACATTTGGTTGTATTCTTAAGACACTTCCCACAAGTCAGTTGTTCTCTCTAGACAGTTGTTCTCTCATGACACCTCTTGAAACAGTTGTTAAACAGTTGTTCTCAGAAGACAGTTGGTTTTCTCAAGACACTTCCCATGAGCCAGTCTTTCTCTCAGGATAAGTGTTCTTTCAAGAAAGTTGTCTCAAGATTCTTCACTCATGCCAATTGTTCTCTAAAGACATCCTAAGACAGTTGTTCTCTTAAGCCAGTTGTTCTCTTAAGCCATTTGTTCTCTTAAGCTAGTTGTTCTCTTAATACAATTGTTATATCAAAACAGTCACTGTATACAATTTCTATATCAAAATAGTTGCTTTCCCAAGATAGTTGCTTTCTTTACAACTTAGATAGTCTCATAAAATTTGTTCCCAAGGCAGTGGGTTCTCTCCAAACAGTGGCTTTTCTCAAGTCAGGTTTCCACTTAACTTCTCTCCAATTCTTTTTCCAGCTTTGTTTTTTTATGCCCCAGCCTGAAAGGTCTACAGGGGGCATATAGTGTTCGGATCGTCTGTCTGTCCATAATTCTGTCCCGCTTACATATAAAGTTGGGACCGGGGGCATTTGTGTTTCACAAACACACCTGTTTTAATAGTGTTTTACACTACACTCAACAATTTTTCAGTCATATACATGTAGTGGTGGCCATTTTCTAATGGTAGAGGAGAGAACATGTTTACCTGGGAAGAGACCACTGGCCTTCTGCAAGTAAACTGGCCAAACAAAAATCAGCTTAGGTTTCATCGGGGCTCAAACCCGCACTAACCAGAAGTGAGAGACTTCATGGTTTAAAGCACAATGCTCTAACCACTCGACCACGGAGGACCCCTTCCTGCTCTCTGTATCAGTCTCTATCTCTCGATACACATACAATGTACTACTGACATTTTTGTCATTAACAAATTGTTATGAAAGTGCAGTGCCTGCAATTTACCAAATGAGTTCTTTTGATTTATCACTCTATACAATAAAACTTGCTAATACGTCATTAAGTTAGGTGGTAGAAGACATTTATTGTGAAACGATACATTTTCCATTGATTTGATCACAAATATCACAGCTTTTAATTTTTTTTTTTAACTTGGTTTCCTTTTTTTTTTTAATCAGGATTATGACTTCCACTGATTTATATCGTAATGTTAAGTTCAGAGAGTCATCAGTGACTAGCAATATACACCTACACATACATAGAGTGTAGAATTATACAGTGAACTGAATCCTTCTTATAACAACCAGGTTACATGTACATAGAGTGTAGAATTATACAGAGAACTGAATTCCTCCTGTAACAACCAGGTTACACGTACATAGAGTGAAGAATTATACAGTGAACTGAATCCTTTTTATAACAACCAGGTTACATGTACATAGAGTGTAGAATTATACAGTGAACTGAATTCTTCCTGTAACAACCAGGTTACATGTACATAGAATGTAGAATTATACAGTGAACTGAATCCCTCCTGTAACAACCAGGTTACATGTACATAGAATGTAGAATTATACAGTGAACTGAATCCCTCCTGTAACAACCAGGTTACATGTACATAGAGTGTAGAATTATACAGTGAACTGAATTCCTCATGTAACAACCAGGTTACATGTACATAGAGTGTAGAATTATACAGTGAACTGAATCCCTCCTGTAACAACCAGGTTACACGTACATAGAGTGTAGAATTATACAGTGAACTGAATCCCTCCTGTAACAACCAGGTTACACGTACATAGAGTGTAGAATTATACAGTGAACTGAATCCCTCCTGTAACAACCAGGTTACACATACATAGAGTGTAGAATTATACAGTGAACTGAATCCCTCCTGTAACAACCAGGTTACACGTACATAGTGTGTAGAATTATACAGTGAACTGAATCCCTCCTGTAACAACCAGGTTACATGTACATAGAGTGTGTAGAATTATACAGTGAACTGAATCAACCTTATAAAAACCAGGTTACACAACCAGGTTACACGTACATAGAGTGTAGAATTATACTGTGAACTGAATCCTTCTTATAACAACCAGGTTACACAACCAGGTTACACATACATATAGTGTAGAATTATAAGATGAACTGAATCCTTTTTATAACAACCAGGTTCCTTCCTTGGATATTATATTGTTGTATTGAACTTGCTGTTATGAAAGAAACAGTTTTTACACATTGCAAAATTACACATCAATTGACTGTAGCTGGGGTAACCTATAATAATGGCTATAGATTTAAAAAAAAAGATGAATAGTGTTTAATGCCACACTCATTAATTTTTCCACTGGTGGTGGCCAATTTTTACTGGTGGAGGAGAGAAATACATTTTGTAGGTTATAATGTATCTGGGAAGAGACAACCGGCAGGCCGCAGTAGCCTATAGATAAATGGAACAAAGTTTATTTGAATTGTTCCTAGACACATAATTACAGTACCATTAATGACTTCTATTAGATACACGTTATTTGATTCTAAACTTAGTACTGGTATTTTCTTTGGGATATATTTGCATTGTAGTATCCTCTACTTTTTTATTGTGTAAATATTCACGTTTGTTTCGAGTTTTTGCTGTTGATGCATTTTGTTATATTGGTGGTTAAATAACATGTACTCTTGTTCTTTGCAAAATCCAGTTGGGTAATATTGTTTGAATTTTAAACAATGGTTGATGATCATTATAAGGCTGTCTAACAGTACATGTACTTGTCTTTACCTCAGGTGATACAATGTACATTAAAACCTGTCTGTAGAGATCAGATTTGTGGAGGAGCTTCATCTCAGAAGATACTGTAGTAAATAAAAATTTGAATCTCCTAATCCCCCCCACAAACACACAGACAGAACACACAACCTACATTTTTGTACATGTACACACACACAGATCACATACATGTACATCACATCACCCTCTCCCCATATACATGTGTATGTTGATAATCAGATGGTAAGGATAATTTTCAAATGAGTTTAAGATAGGCTTATGCTTCCCTTCTTATTCTCATTTCAAGAAGAAACTTTTTTATGGACAAAATTGTAGAATTTGGGTAGGTCTTCTATAATCTTGTTAAATAGATCTTTAGCTTTCTCTCTGATGCCACAAAGCTGCTCTATTTTACATGTATATCTATATATATTTACGTGTATATCTATGATTTTATCCAGATCATAATTATTTCATCTTCTCTGTTCATCAAAGGCGTTTTTGATGTACATTTTTTCTGTAAGCTCCTTTCCCATGACTTTCTGACACTACAGATTAGGAGCCATATTTCAGTTCTAAATTTATCATCAATATGGTCAGTGGTCATTACAAATGAAGAGTCAAGTGTTCCTGTGTTTCATCAAATTTCATGCAAATTCAGAAAATATGGTCAGATATTGATTTGTAGTGGTTAGCTGTTAAAATCCAAGAAGTAGGTTGTGGATGTCTGCTTTTATTTATTTTGATTTGTCAGACTTGGTTAGTGTAAACATACCAAGTCCATCATCAAATTTCAAAAAAAAAAAATAAAAAAAAAATAGAAAAACAAATTGGACATAATAAGAAAGTTTAGTTCAACAATGACTCACTAACAGATGTACATGTAGATGTTTAGGGCACTAGAATCTAGAGAATAACAAATTTAATCTGGGTACATCAGTCAGATATACTCCAGATTGTCAGCTGGGAAGTGGAAATTGTTAAATAGGGCTGCATATAATGTAACGGTCAATGGTTTTTTTCATACATATATTTATTTCTATATTTGTACACTTGTGACCTACAATATATAGACATTTTCAGACATTACATAGGAAATCTTTGTTTTACCTGGTCAGTTACCTAATTTAAATAATGTGTGACTTACTGATGTTATACCTGTAAGTTGTTTCTAGCAGTTCACTGTGTAGTGTGTAACACACACCTTTTCCAAATGGGTAAGTTTATTTATGTTAGTAGTATCCCAACATATAATTTAGTTAAAGTGTATACAGAACTCTCCCCCACCCCACCCTCTGTCGGAGTGATTAGACTATCATGTTTAAATCATTATTTCTATTATCTGTTGTCAGCGCAGGTTTCAGCCTTGCTCGAATCTAAGCTGATTTTGAGAGAAAGGTTGCATGTTTACTAGTAGAAGACCAGTGGTCTCATCGAGTGGACATTGTAATTGGACCTCCACCTTTGTAAACTGGCTGCCATGATATAACTGAAAAATTGCTACATGCACAGATCAGTTGTTCTGTGTCTGACCAATTGCTAACATCAGCGGTCAATATTTGTGATACAAACTTGCATTGTTAAATGTACATAAATCACTGTCTATGTTTATCATATAAGATTCCTGGATGAAGGGCATCTCACCAGTATTTTGGGGGTCTGGTTTATCAAGATACAGATGCCAGTAAATATATCTGTGATTTGTATAGATGACCAGGATTTGGATGCTAGCTCAACATAGGAAAGATAAGATGAGCCTGTCACTGACTAAGTTAATTACATACTGAGATATAAGTTACAATACTGGGGGTGTATTGATTTAAAATCATCTGTATGCTGTTCACTGGACTCTCAACTTAATGTTGTGATCTTCTTTGAGTTGTTATTCCAGGAGGTGATTGTATTTATACATTTATCAGATGCTTACAGATAAGTTCAGCTTTCGTTACTAGTATGTAGTGAATTCCCCTAGTTTGTGTGGCCTAGATGTAGATGTTCTTGGATTTATTCATGTTCGTATGCATCAAAGTCATTATGACATTGGATCTGAAAATGATTTATTGGTACACAAGCAAAGATGCAGGGTCCTAACCTTTATGGATCTTAAAAGTTGAAAAAAACTGGATTTTATTTTTCAATCAGCATAACTGTGGGTAAGCCACTTGGGGAGGTAAATTCAAATGTGTGAGTTTTTGGCATAAACAATGAGATTGTTCTGTTATTTGCATTTTCTTTGGGCAGATATCATGTGTATATTATGTATGATACATGAACATTTGTACTTGTTTGTTGTTTTTTTGTTGTTTTTTTTTTTTTTTTATGATTGATGTACTATATTTTTATTCGTCTAAACACCATTTTTTTGTATGTTGCACATGTTCTATATAAATTCTATTTTCCATATGTGAGGTTAGAAAAAGGTCCTTACAACATAACTAAAGAAATACGAGAAAACAAAGAATTCAATCTCACGTACACGTAATGTTTCTAATTTTGTAGATTTTTCGTACTGGATATAAAACGGGTACCTCTCACCAGCACTCATTCTTACATGTATATTATATTTTTTATAATTGACATACATGTACATTTGTGTATGTTCAAGTTTCTGAAAATGTCAAAATCACAGTCCCCCCACCCCACCAATTGTTGTAAGGATCCTTTTCTAAGCCAATAGTTCATATACAATCACATTTATGTACTTGCATAATACATGTACACACACACACACACACACACACACACACACACACACACACACACACACACACACACACACACACACACACACACACATTATTTTTATACAATGTATTTGGGTGATAACGATAAAGATGTAATATTTTTCAAGCTCGTATATTTGTATATTACAACCTGTGTATACCTTTGACAGAGGGATGTGTGGCATATGACAGTGTCATCTTGACAAGGAAAATTATACGTTTGAAGGATTCCATTATCTAGGAAAGAAATACATGTAAACACACAAATGTATTTTATTTCCATTGGCATATACTGGTCACTAGAAGCTACCATAATGTTAAATTTACATGCAAAATTAATTCATCATTATATACATTGTATCTATACAATGAGGAACCTTTAAAATTACTAGCTCCTTTTTCTTCTCACTATGAAATTTTCATATTTGGCAAAATTGAATAAAATGAAATGATAAGTTTCAACTGAAGTAATACAAGTGTTCACCACAACGTATAATTACATGTATATATTTAAAATATTTGATAAAGATACATTGGTAATGACACCATGCTTATGATATTTAATTGTGATGTATTTAGGGTTATGACATACCGGTACATACATTTGTACATGTAGGTATTTTAGATACACATACATGTGACAGAACTCAGTTCAACTGCTATGCCACAACAGGAGATTTTTAATTTTTTAGCTGGAGATTTGGTCTCATAACTGGAGACTCATCTAATTATTTCAGATGAGCTACATGTATACACTCCCTGTAGGCTCATCTAATTATTACAGGTTAGCTGTGCACACTCTGTAGGCTTGTCTTATCCTTACAGGTGAGCTGTTCACTCCCTGTAGGCCCATCTTATCCTTACAGGTAAGCTATATACTCCATGTTGACTGGTCTAATTATTACATTATTACAGGTGATCTGTTCACTCCCTGTAGACTCATCTTATCCTTACAGGTAAGCTATATACTCCATGTTGACTGGTCTAATTATTACATTATTACAGGTGAACTGTTCACTCCCTGTAGACTCATCTTATCCTTACAGGTAAGCCATACACTCCATGTTGACTGGTCTAATTATTACATTATTACAGGTGAGCTGTTCACTCCCTGTAGACTCATCTTATCCTTACAGGTAAGCTATACACTCCATGTTGACTGGTCTAATTATTACATTATTACAGGTGAGCTGTTCACTCCCTGTAGACTCATCTTATCCTTACAGGTAAGCCATACACTCCATGTTGACTGGTCTAATTATTACATTATTACAGGTGAGCTGTTCACTCCCTGTAGGCCCATCTTATCCTTACAGGTAAGCTATATACTCCATGTTGACTGGTCTAATTATTACATTATTACAGGTGAGCTGTTCACTCCCTGTAGGCTCATCTTATCCTTACAGGTAAGCCATACACTCCATGTTGACTTGTCTAATTATTACATTATTACAGGATCTGTTCACTCCCTGTAGACTCATCTTATCCTTAAAGGTAAGCTATACACTCCATGTTGACTGGTCTAATTATTACATTATTACAGGTGAGCTGTAGCTGTTCACTCCCTGTAGACTCATCTTATCCTTACAGGTAAGCTATATACTCCATGTTGACTGGTCTAATTATTACATTATTACAGGTGAGCTGTAGCTGTTCACTCCCTGTAGACTCATCTTATCCTTACAGGTAAGCTATATACTCCATGTTGACTGGTCTAATTATTACATTATTACAGGTGAGCTGTTCACTCCCTGTAGGCCCATCTTATCCTTACAGGTAAGCCATACACTCCATGTTGACTGGTCTAATTATTACATTATTACAGGTGAACTGTTCACTCCCTGTAGGCTCATCTTATCCTTACAGGTAAGCTATACACTCCATGTTGACTGGTCTAATTATTACATTATTACAGGTGATCTGTTCACTCCCTGTAGACTCATCTTATCCTTACAGGTAAGCTATACACTCCATGTTGACTGGTCTAATTATTACATTATTACAGGTGAGCTGTTCACTCCCTGTAGGCTCATCTAATTCTTACAGGTGAGCTGTTCACTCCCATTAGGCTCATTTAATTGTTACAGGTTATATGTGCACTCCCTGTAGGCTCAATTAATTGTTACAGGTGAAGGTCATCTTACATGTAACTGTTATTTCAGGACACCTTTTATTATTGCACCGACAGAGTAGGTGATTCACATTACAGGTTTGTACAGAACAAGGGAAAAAATGTTAATTCATACATCCCTCACATATACCAACTTAGTACATTGTATGGCTTTTAGTTTTACAAGGTAATATGTATATCACTGGACAAGTTAAATAATCTACCTATTGGAAATGACTCATACAGTTTGTGAGAGGTTGTGTTATTTTACGTATGGCCAGGGGCTGTACAAAATGATCTAGCATACAAAATGATATAGCATAAGGCTCATCAATAGTGCAGAATTATCTATTTACTACAAACTATTCTATTCGCCAGTTTGTTTGAAATTTTTATGAATCAAAAATGCTGGGGGAGTGTTGTAAAGCTAACTCATTAATGAGATATTTTTAAGGTCTGTGGTATAGCTGTATAATATATACAATAAATCAACATAGGTGAGGCAGTGATGTCAGTTCCACATCAAACAATTATTAAAAATCGTAAAAATTCCAGGTTTGATTTTATCTGGGTACTTATCCTCAGAATATGTGAACATATCAGCTAATCTATGTACTGTGTCAGGCAGCTATCATTTACATTCAGCTCAGCTTTTCGTTGTTATCCATAAGTTATGTTCTCATGTAATGTGTATTGTCACGTAAAGAAACTTTGTGTTTTGACATCTCTCTGCTATACAAAGCATTGACAAAGGCTTAGTTAAACAGGCAAGATAAATACAGACTGCTTAGCTCACACATTGCATATATGTTCATATTAGGTCAGTACATGATAAGTCACCCCGATCAACAGGAAGTGAAAATTTTCATTTGTTTACATTTCCTGTTCATCTCTGTGTGACTTCATGTGTCTGTCATGACTGTATGTGTGTGAAAGTATGACACTGTAGCAAACACTAAAAGTGTATGCATCGCTTGAGATCGGTGATTTACTTGTTTCAAACAGGTGTTAAGATTTTGTCTATATTTAGAATCAAATGAGAATGTTAAGAGTGCACATGAAAAGGATTGAATTTGTTATGGAATTCTAATCATCAATAGTGACACAAGTTTGCTAGTAGTTGCAGTAGTGTATCTGGAATTACAGCAGTGACAGTGACACAAGTTTGTCAATAGTTGTCAATACAGTGACAGTGACACAAGTTTGGTGTATCTGATGTATCTGATATTACAGCAGTGACAGTGACACAAGTTTGTCAATAGTTGGAGTGGTGTATCTGATATTACAGCAGTGACAGTGACACAAGTTTGCTAGTAGTTGCAGTGGTGTATCTGATATTACAGCAGTGACAGTGACACAAGTTTGTCAATAGTTGCAGTGGTGTATCTGATATTACAGCAGTGACAGTGACACAAGTTTGTCAATAGTTGCAGTGGTGTATTTGGAACTACATCGTATGTACAAGTTTGCAGATAGTTGTAGTATAGTATCTGGTGTTTGTCATACCTAATGTTATGTATTATTCTCTGGATTATTTATCTTTATCGGATATCGTATGTGATAGTTGGATATCGTATGTGATAATTTACGTGGAGATGTGTGGACAAGTGTAAGTGATCTGTTTGGAATTCTCTTTGTTTTTCTAGTCTCTGTAAAATTCTTTGTGTTTAACCTTGTTGATAGCTGCTGATGGGATGTTATGTGTCTACACCATGATTCATATGTATCTGATGGACTTAATGGGGTTCATAGGTAAAAAAACACCAGCATGATTATGTAAATATAATGGGTTTAAATATAAAACAAAATAAAGAACAGGTATTTCTTTCAGATCTTAGTTCAAACATTTTTTTGGCCATGTGTTAAATGTTTAAATTATTAGTAAGGATCTGTGGGGGTATACTGTTAAGTAGGTAAGGCTGGGTCATTATATCATTTGCCATTCAACCTCTTCATAGATTTGTTTTGTTTGGTGAATTTATTTGTATCAGTAGTGTCAAGATATTTTTAGCAGCAGCAATTGCGAAACTTCCTTTGTTTTTTTTTAAAGGATATTTATGTGTACAGGATAATTACTTACAAAGAGGGAAGTATCAAGTATACACTGCCCTCAAGATATTTGTTATTGAATGTGAACCTAAGCCTCTGTATAGACATTGATATTACCCATGTCTGTACTGTGGCCAGTGTAATACATTGGGGGAGGCCCACAAGATATTTGTTATTGAATGTGAACCTAGGCCTCTGTATAGACATTGATATTACCCATGTCTGTACTGTGGCCAGTGTAATACATTGGGGGAGGCCCACAAGATATTTGTTATTGAATGTGAACCTAAGCCTCTGTATAGACATTGATATTACCCATGTCTGTACTGTGGCCAGTGTAATACATTGGGGGAGGCCCACAAGATATTTGTTATTGAATGTGAACCTAGGCCTCTGTATAGACATTGATATTACCCATGTCTGTACTGTGGCCAGTGTAATACATTGGGGGAGGCCCACAAGATATTTGTTATTGAATGTGAACCTAAGCCTCTGTATAGACATTGATATTACCCATGTCTATACTGTGGCCAGGGCAATACTGTTGTTACAGTCATTGGGGGAGGCCCACAAGATATTTGTTATTGAATGTGAACCTAGGCCTCTGTATAGACATTGATATTACCCATGTCTGTACTGTGGCCAGGGCAATACTGTTGTTACAGTCATTGGGGGAGGCCCTCAAGATATTTGTTATTGAATGTGAACCTAAGCCTCTGTATAGACATTGATATTACCCTACTGTGGCCAGTGTAATACTGTTGTTACAGTCATTGGGGGAGCCCACAAGATATTTGTTATTGAATGTGAACCTAGGCCTCTGTATAGACATGATATTACCCATGTCTGTACTGTGGCCAGGGCAATACTGTAATATAGTCATTGGGGGAGGCCCACAAGATATTTGTTATTGAATGTGAACCTAAGCCTCTGTATAGACATTGATATTACCCATGTCTGTACTGTGGCCAAGGCAATTCTGTTGTTGTAGTCATTGGGGGAGGCCTGCAAGATATTTGTTATTGAATGTGAACCTAGGCCTCTGTATAGACATTGATATTACCCATGTCTGTACTGTGGCCAGTGTAATACTGTTGTTACAGTCATTGGGGAGGCCCACAAGATATTTGTTATTGAATGTGAACCTAGGCCTCTGTATAGACATTGATATTACCCATGTCTGTACTGTGGCCAGTGTAATACTGTTGTTACAGTCATTGGGGGAGGGCCCACAAGATATTTGTTATTGAATGTGAACCTAGGCCTCTGTATAGACATTGATATTACCCATGTCTATACTGTGGCCAAGGCAATTCTGTTGTTGTAGTCATTGGGGGAGGCCCACAAGATATTTGTTATTGAATGTGAACCTAGGCCTCTGTATAGACATTGATATTACCCATGTCTGTACTGTGGCCAGTGTAATACTGTTGTTACAGTCATTGGGGGAGGCCCACAAGATATTTGTTATTGAATGTGAACCTAGGCCTCTGTATAGACATTGATATTACCCATGTCTATACTGTGGCCAGGGCAATACTGTTGTTGTAGTCATTGGGGGAGGCCTGCAAGATATTTGTTATTGAATGTGAACCTAGGCCTCTGTATAGACATTGATATTATCCATGTCTGTACTGTGGCCAAGGCAATTCTGTTGTTGTAGTCATTGGGGGAGGCCCACAAGATATTTGTTATTGAATGTGAACCTAAGCCTCTGTATAGACATTGATTACCATAGGCAATTCTGTTGTTGTAGTCATTGGGGGAGGCCTGCAAGATATTTGTTATTGAATGTGAACCTAGGCCTCTGTATAGACATTGATATTACCCATGTCTGTACTGTGGCCAAGGCAATTCTGTTGTTGTAGTCATTGGGGGAGGCCTGCAAGATATTTGTTATTGAATGTGAACCTAGGCCTCTGTATAGACATTGATATTACCCATGTCTGTACTGTGGCCAGTGTAATACTGTTGTTACAGTCATTGGGGGAGGCCCACAAGATATTTGTTATTGAATGTGAACCTAGGCCTCTGTATAGACATTGATATTACCCATGTCTATACTGTGGCCAGGGCAATACTGTTGTTACAGTCATTGGGGGAGGCCCACAAGATATTTGTTATTGAATGTGAACCTAAGCCTCTGTATAGACATTGATATTACCCATGTCTATACTGTGGCCAGTGTAATACTGTTGTTACAGTCATTGGGGGAGGCCCACAAGATATTTGTTATTGAATGTGAACCTAGGCCTCTGTATAGACATTGATATTACCCATGTCTATACTGTGGCCAGGGCAATACTGTTGTTACAGTCATTGGGGGAGGCCCACAAGATATTTGTTATTGAATGTGAACCTAGGCCTCTGTATAGACATTGATATTACCCATGTCTGTACTGTGGCCAGTGTAATACTGTTGTTACAGTCATTGGGGGAGGCCCACAAGATATTTGTTATTGAATGTGAACCTAGGCCTCTGTATAGACATTGATATTACCCATGTCTGTACTGTGGCCAGGGCAATACTGTTGTTGTAGTCATTGGGGAAGGCCCACAAGATATTTGTTATTGAATGTGAACCTAGGCCTCTGTATAGACATTGATATTACCCATGTCTATACTGTGGCCAAGGCAATTCTGTTGTTGTAGTCATTGGGGGAGGGAGCGGGCAACAATTGTTTTGGTATTGTCCTTTATAATACAAATGTACTTACATTGTATGTACTTACAATGTATAGCATATATGTATATATTCAAATGGTATTTATCTGTTTGTTTGTTTGTTTATTGTTGTTTAACGTCCCACTCAAGAATATTTCACCTATATGGAGACGTCACCAAATGCCGGTGAAGGGCTTCAAATTTTGGCCTATGCTCGGCACTTATGGCCATTGAGCAGTGAGGGTTCTTTAACGTGCCGACACCTACTGGGACACGGGACCTCCAGTTTTTACTGTCTCATCCGAAAGACAGGAAACCAACCTGTCGCCGGCGGGACTCGAACTCACGACCTCAAGATCCAGAGTCGAGCGCGCTACTGACTGAGCCAGGTCGGCTCGGTATTTACCTGGTCTCTTTAATGGTGGACATATGAAAAAGTCGGTAAACAAGTGATAAAAAGGGGAGGGGGGTCGAATCATAAGTCTGGTTGAGTGAAAAATTCAGAGGATTGGCATCGGAAATACATGTAATCAGATTCCAGATGTAAATATCTTTACTGAAATTAATAGTACTGTTGTTAAACAGGACAAATGAAACCATACAATGTACATGTATGTTGATTTGTTGGCCTGTTTTCAGTTATATAGTTTGTTGTGAGTTTAGTACAAAAAATTACACATACTCACATGTTTTTGTTTAGAGAGAGTAAAATATTTGGGCTGTATGTAAGAACTACTGTCCTAAATACCTTTCGGTGATTTATTACGTTGATAAATTTCGAGGTTGTATACAGGTAATTAATTCCTCTCATTCTTATTTAATTATGTTCACATACACGCATTTCATTTTAAGACCAGGTGAGTTTATATATATATATATATATATACACATTTGTAATGTATGTAAAGTAATGTGAAAATTATAGATACATTTAAGTATGTATGTAAAAGTGTACACATACACTACATGTACATACAGTGGAATCTGTCTTGAAAAACCACCTATCTTTTGAGACACTCTACCGCTGAGCCATGAGTGGTTAGAGCCCTGCACTTTGAAACCATGAAGTCTCTCCCTTTTGGTCACTGCAGGTTCGAGCCCCATTTGAACCTAAGCTGATTTTTTTGTGAGAAAGTTTGCCAGTTTACTTGCAGAAGGCTGATTGGTCTTTATGCATCATGAATAGGATCCTAGCTATAAATAGGGCTTTTTAGATTACAACATAGTTTTTCTGCTTGCGTGATATAAAGGTATAGAGATCATGCCACATAAGTATAGAGACAGGAGATATTCCATTTCACAGAATATTTTTCTAAATGCTGTTCCTACCATGACATGAGTAACATAGTTTTAAGTCTCAATAAATACCTGTGACTTTTTAATTCATTAGTGGAATGTTTGGCTAAGGAACAAATTACACATATACATGTATATATATAGATATATAACTTAGGAAATGGACATAACATACATGTAAGTATTGCGTATACATTATGTGTAGCACATGCATGAAGATTTCTACAGGTTTGAATTATAACTGGACTAGATTACAACTGATCTTGACATCATCATGCATGTTGACAATAGATCTTGTGGAATATTTGGTTCTGTGCTTGCTCATGTACCATTTGTAAAAAGAATCAGTTTATATGTGTATATTTACATTTATATATGTGTATATTTACATTTATATATGTGTATATGTACATTTATATATGTGTATATGTACATTTATATATGTGTATATGTATATTTATAAATGTGTATATGTACATTTATATATGTGTATATGTACATTTATATATGTGTATATGTACATTTATAAATGTGTATATGTACATTTATATATGTGTATATGTACATTTATATATGTGTATATGTACATTTATATATGTGTATATGTACATTTATATATGTGTATATGTACATTTATATATGTGTATATGTACATTTATATATGTGTATATGTACATTTATATATGTGTATATGTACATTTATATATGTGTATATGTGTATATGTACATTTATATATATGTGTATATGTACATTTATATATATGTGTATATGTACATTTATATATGTGTATATGTGTATATGTACATTTATATATATGTGTATATGTACATTTATATATATGTGTATATGTACATTTATATATATGTGTATATGTACATTTATATATGTGTATATGTACATTTATATATATGTGTATATGTACATTTATATATATGTGTATATGTACATTTATATATGTGTATATGTACATTTATATATGTGTATATGTACATTTATATATGTATATGTACATTTATATATGTATATGTACATTTATATGTGTATATGTACATTTATATATGTGTATATGTACATTTATATATGTGTATATGTACATTTATATATGTGTATATGTACATTTATATATGTGTATATGTACATTTATATATGTGTATATGTACATTTATATATGTTTACACTGTTTGTGACATACAAGTTAGTTTGTTCAGTGATTGTTGTAACATAAGATAATGTATTTTTAAGACCAGTTATAAATGTGTACAGTTTAGTCTGGGGAAAGCTATTCTGTTTGTGGATTAGGATCAGTCGTGACTGCCAACAATATAGAACATATACATAATCCTCTTATAGTGTACTGATGTATGTATGTGTGTGTGTATATATATATATATATATATGTATATCAGTGCTCCAGATAACTTTCTGAGCACTTGGGTATAATACCCATCATTTCCTAATCCAGTGGGTATTTTTACCCATAAAATTTCTGTCAAGTGGGTATTTTCTAATTCTGTTGTCATATTATGAATATGATTGCCATTGATATTACTATAAAGGTTTGGTTGCTAAATTACCATTAATTAATCTGTATTTAACTGTCTGTACAATGTAAATCTACATTATAAAGTAAATTCTAGGGACATTATTATAATTTTTTAACTGACGAAAATGAAAAAAAAAAGATTAATTAATGCAGTTATTAGGAGGATTCTGTAGGAATTCTTTAATATACCCTAGTGAATGAGTGATATAAAGGGTGTGCTCGATTCACTGCGAGAGAACTGTTCCGACACAGTCTCAGAACATGTTACAATCGAATGTACCAGGGCAGGAAGTAGTTATTTCAAAGATGTTGATAAAATTTACATAATTGACGTAAATTTATGGCTAAATTGCTTGCCTAGGACAGTGTTCCAGAGCATTTGATTGGTGTTCCACTTGTCTGGGTTGTCTTTGAAAGTGAAACAAACATGCTCAGCAATACCTTACCATTTATAAATACATGTAGATCAATGTGTTAGGTGTTTTCCTCGATTAATTAACTAATTAGTTGGAATAGGACTTTGAAAATACATCTGGGTTTGGGTCAGCTTAACTGCATTATCACTACAGAGCTTTAACACACATTATGACCAAGATCCATTCAGAAGAAGTGAACTCAATATTTTATCTCTTAGCAGGTTCGGGTCCAATGTGTTTAATTTTATGATTCAGTTTTGATTTGCATTGGGTATCTTTCACATGGATTTTAATTTGCTTGGGTATCCATTTATTTTTTATGCCTAAAATACTCAAATACTTAGCTTATCTGGAGCACTGACTTGTAAATATACATGTATATATTATATTCAGTAAAACTTGCCTGTAACAAATTTCAAGGAACCTTATTGTTTAATTCGTTATAAGGACAGTTTGTTATACAGTTATAACCACTTGGCTGTGGAGGCCCCCTATATACAATGTACACAAACACACACATATGACATGTACAATGTATATATTATATGCATGTATGTATATATACCATAGATAAAATGAAATGCCTTTTTACACATGTTTAACCAATACATCTGAGCCATCTCATCACCTTATTTTGTCTTCTGCACTCAGGTATGTAATGAAATAGATTAAACTACATGTGCTCGTACATTAGCTGTCTGTTATCACATAGATTTCACCTATGCTCAAATCATTATTATGTCTGTTATAATTAATATAATATACTTCAAAACACTTGGGATGTAGCAATTTCGACATTTATGATGCACATACGTATTCCACAGATTATGTTCTTGTATGCAGATTATAAATATCAGCTAATGATAAATACTTGTACATTCTGTACATCTGAAGTCATGTATCGATCAGATTGTTTCTGTATTTTCTTAGATTGTCTTTGCTGTATTAAAACATCTTTTCATCCCTTGATCTCTCTTTCCTCAAGCTAAAGGTAAAGCTTGCCAAATAGTTATTTCCAAACAAGTTATTTAAAACTAAATATGTTTGTCTATTGCTGCATATTTTTCATAAGAAAATAATTAACAGAATCAAGAAAACAAAGAAAAATATTTATTCTGGCTGTATAAATTCTTCATAATTGTTTGAACCTATCACTAGTCTATCAGATCTTAAAGTGAGATTTCTCAGACTCTCTAAGTTGTGGATATCGGTTATAGGCTATGACTTTGATTGTAGGTGAGGTTTGGAATCTTAAATATAATTCTCTCTTAGTATCTAATGAATTTTAAAAAAAAAGTGAATCCATGTTGTTCACTCTTTGTCAGTTTGTTGACCAGGTCATATCTTATAAGTCAAACTGACAGCCCTGCTGGAACATAGTTTATTTTGTGAGAAAGTTTGCCAGTTTACTGACAGCTGCTGGTTTCTTTACAGGTACGTTATAAGTTTCTTCCCTCCACCATTAGGCCATTCCAAATTTTACTATGTTAAGCGTCCGTGTGTGCTTTGGTTTAGGAGATCATATTTGTAAAAATACACACACTCACAATTGATAATCTTGGAATGTAAGTTCCTTATAGCACATGAAAAGAAAGTGTTTTACTTTTGCAGTTGGTTTGATGTAGACATACAATGTAGTGTTTAGATAAAATTAAGCTAATATATAGATCTACCATCAAATATTTAAAGTTCTTTAGCACACTCAGGGTACTGTAACATACTCTGATCTGATGCCATTTATTTCTATTAAATGATCTCCATTGTATTTGAAGTGTTCCGTGGTTTATTGTCAGGCTGTGTATGTTTCCCGAATAGGTAGTTATGTTTTCAAATTCAGGGTGGATGATTAAAATAGAAAAAAACTTGGAATGGTTTTATAGTAAAAATTAGCCACCACCATACATGTATAAATATAAACAATTGTTAAGTGTGGACCTAAACACTATTCAAATTCCAAATCAAATGCAGTTTTTGTCTTCAGAGATACCCATCTTGAATTAAATGCTTATCAACTCAATGACCCCTGTGGCCACATTTGAAATCATCCATTTCAAGGAATGGTCAAGTCCACTCTCAGAATTCAGGAGTGAAAAAATAATAAACTGAAATTCAAAAAGATCTTACTGGTACATTGAATATTATCTTGTTCATCCCTGCATTATGACAATAGCCTATATAGTTGATTGATATAGCTGAGTCCAAATGTGACTCCAGGGATTGATGAATTCAACATTGTTAAACATCTAATGTATTTACAGACCAGCAATAAAAATTTAGTTTTATGTCATCCTGAATGGCCAAATGAAAGGTTGTAAAATGGTGGTTTGAGTTTTGAATGGTAGCCATGGTTGCTACAATGGCTGTTTAAGTTTTGCATGGTAGCCATGGTTGCAATTTGGCTTTTTGAGTTTTTATTGGTAGCCATGGTTGCAAAATAGCTGTTTGAGTTGTGCATGGTAGCTATGGTTGCAAAATGTTTTTTTGATTTTTGCATGGGAGACATGGTTGCAATATGGTTTTTTGAGTTTTGAATGGTAGACATGGTTGCAGAATGTTTGAGTTTTGCATGGTAGCTATGGTACTTTGTTGTTATGTTAAATGGATGCTGACATAAGTTTTTAATTGACATACACGTTTTGTTCCTCATCTTACCTGTGAAACATATTAAATTGCACGTACTGGTACATTTGTATTGCAGCAACTGTCATACCTTTGTTGTATTTGTGTTTTTATAAACAATAACACAGATTATACCTATCATGTTATTGATAGGGTCATGTCCCATATCTCCACATACAATCCATTTGATGTTTGTACACCAGTGTCACCTGTTACATAGGTATTCTGTATGTTGAACTTCTTATCACTGCACAGTGATAGCCTATACATATTGTACTCACTTTGTACATGTATTGATGTGACAGCTTGAGGTGGTCTAGTGGTAGAGAGATTGACTCACAAGTGGAAGGTTCCAGATTTGAAAACCAGACTGGGTCATACCAAAGACTGGTAGTGACTGTTGACCTTTGCCAAATGCTAGACATGTGAAATGAAAGTCCCGGGTCTTTTGGATGAGTCTTAAAACCAAGGTCCCTTGTCATAACTGGCGTGGCACATATAAGGACCCTCACTACATTGGCATCAGTTCATAGCACATGTTAAAATTTGTGGCACTTCACCTAAAGCTAATGACATCTCAGTATAAATGAAGAATTCTTGACAGGGTGTAAAGCAACAAACAAGCAAAACATAAAACATGTTGCTTGTAATATGTTACGTTGTACATGTTCTTAAAGCCGTCATCTTAACTTTTAAACAAGTTTTGAATTTGAAAAAAAATATATAATGCTTTTGAAACACCCCTGATTTATTATTCCACAGGCAGACATTTTTGTTAAATGTTATCAATAGAAATTGGCTCGCAATTCTGCTATAAAAGGTGAGGCTGCAGAATGACTGTTATTTCACACCTGTGTTCCCAAAGCGAAACAATGGACAGATGACATGTAATCAAAACATACACTTTGCTCAAGTCATAAACATTCCGCATTAATCTTTACATCAACGACTTCAATAAAGACACGTAATAAACAGATTTAGTAATTAGTTTTAAATTCATTATTTTGGTATCTGTAAAACAATATGCACTTTGACGGTAAAAATAAATAAAATCCTACCAGTAATCTGTACCCTTTTGTTGTGATGTTTACATAGTGTCACATATTCTGGTGAACTCGGTAAAGCGAGTAGTCTGGTCGCCCACACTTGACCAATGACAAGGCACCCCTTATCATATTTCACGCTATAAGACATAGCTGTGACACATTGCTATCAATTTTTTCGAATTGGATGCAAATGGTCCCATAAGACGAGCTGAATGTTCGATTATATATTTCTGAGTTGACCTTGGTCTGACTTGTCTTTGATTCTTTATTTCGGAAGTAAGGCAATTCATATAATAACAGGTGGTCTTGAGCTCCTGTTAGTTTATAACTTTAAGATTTTCTCATGGGGAATTTGGAATTATGTTTTGATATTCTCATGTTTAAACAGATTAATTACATTGTACATGCTTGTGAACTGTATATTAATCTGCTAAATGTCCAGATAGAGTAAAAGAAATTTGTTGATATCAATATTTATTTTCAACATGTAGGTGAGTTATACTCAAACTTCACACGTTTGTTCTGTGCGACTGTAGTTAAGACAATGATGATTGATTTTGCAAACTCGCCTTTTTATATCAGCCGTTGGGGCTTGTTTCTATTCAGAAAACTGAAAAAATATGGCGTCCAGAGGAAGTAAAACACTGGGGTGTTTCAGAAATGATATTATTATTTTTTTGGTTTGATTAAAATGGTTTAAAAGTTGAGATGACAGCTTTAAGAACCAAAGAAATACTTTGTGTACAGTTCTCCAAATGTGTCATCTACTCTATCAAGTTTCATGCTTTTGACAGTTTAAAAACAGTGGACATATATTCATTCATTGTTCCTCACATACATTTAACTCTAGCACACTTAAACATATGTTGACTCTTAGAAGTTTTATGCAAGTTCCGAACAAAAGAAAGCATAAAGGATTAGTTACTTCAACTTTTGACCGAGTTAAGTCACTTGATGGTCAGAAAGTATTGTTATTTTGTTGAAGTTATTGATCTTTTTTGCATTTTGATATTTGATATATTGATTTTGACACCTGTAACATGTACAGGCAGGCCTTTTTCTATAGTATCCACGGGGCAGAAATTTGACCCCAGTCCCAGTGCAAAATCCATGTGTTTTTTGATGAAAAAAATTCCCAATTTGGTGCTGAGTCCAAAACCGTAATGAAAATTAATTAATGTAAGGAAATACATTGTATTAGGATTTTTTATGTGTGCAAATAAATTAATCCCTTTGGGGATTCTGTTTTGTTGCCCCCTCCAGGGCGTGCAACACGACAGAATCTCCTAAGGGATCATAAATAAATTTTTCCCAATTTGACAAAAACTGACATTGAAATTCCCAATTGTGTCGCCAATAGCATTTCCCCCAAATTGACAGAAATTGTCAGGTATGACCAAAATCCTGGTATAGTACAGGTCTACCAAGGTAAAGTGGCACTTCTGGGGTCTATAAAAAATCCAGACAAATAAGGTATATTTTACAAAAATAGGAATGCACAGGTAAAATGAAACTCCATGTACATGTATTACTGTAGTGTTTACATTTGTATGTTTGTGTTGCCGAAAACAAGTCTGTCACCCCTGGTATGATTCAATTTAGACTCATTGTGTTAGTAAACATGTGACAATTTACCTTGTTAGATTACTGTGCAGTTCTGAGTGTACATGTATGAAAAGTATCAGGTGGTCTGTGTAGCACATACAATGTACATGTAATGCTCTAAATGTAGCTCTACATTTTGTTGTCTTGTGTTTGCCATTCAACAAGCCCTTGTTATCAATGAGTTTTACACATGACTTGAACTTTATTATAGATATTACATCTCATTGATAGCTATTTATAGACAGCAATATCACCTTTGAATCATGTCTGTAGCTTTCTTGTTTATCTTGCTATTCTCACAAGAAGCCATTCCAACATCAGCAACAGTAATTTTTTCCACATCGTTTGAAGTCTACCATCACTAATGATTGAAATAATCATAAGAATAATTTTCTTATTTGTTTATCTACTTGTTGAACCTTTTGTTAGTTTTTTCCATATATAATGATGTCACATAAATAATCAGGTCGAAATTCAGCCTCGTTCCGGATTTAAAGCTGACACTTCTGTTCCAAAAGTGTACATAATAATTTCCAAAATAAATGTTAAATGAATTGTTAATTAAAAATGTCAAAAATGTGTCATATTATCTGAAAGGTGGGAACACAAGTGGTTCGAGCATCGTTCCTTGAATCTTGAAGTCTCTCATTTCTAGTCCATGCAGGCTAGAGCTACACTGGAACCTTTGCTGATTTTTGTGAGAAAGTTTGACAGTTTACTTGCAAAAGGCTTATGACCTCTTCCCGGGTAACCAGGTTCTCTCCTCAACCAATAAAACTGGCTGCCACCATATAACTGAAAAATTGTTGAGTGTGGCGTAAAACACTTCAAAGTTCAAATTCAGATATTTTCCAAAAGAAACAAAAATATTTGGTAATCAATCAATATATTAAGCTTTGGTCCAATATTGTCTGATTCACATAAGATGAAGGGGTCAGGTGGAGTAAGCTTTTGATTATCAAACAGACAATTCTGCTCAGTTTTTGTGGGAAAAGTTTGCCAGTTTACTTGCAAAAGGCTGGTGGTCTATTCTGGGCTATCACCTATACATTGTACATTGTACATGTAGGAAATGCATTTTTACCCAACTTGGCATTATTTAGATGTAAACCTGTATATACAGTGTATATGTAAATGTAGGTGTCAAGATCACACATCGCAGCAGATTCAACTGAAACAGTGCCACTGAATGTTGTGAATGTAAATACACTGGAAGTGACCTTGCCTGCATTTCTGTTGTTATCATGTGGTCTGAGTATGGACTACTCTGACAAGGAGGAATCTTACATTGGTTGTCAACAACTGGAGAATAGTGCATTAACTCATCAACACCTGAAAATTAATGGACCAGTCCAAGTGTGTCTGTAGGGGTGAATGGGTTAGTGGTGACTATAATCAATGTCTATTTGACACCACATTGTACTTTTTGTCCTGCATTAAGTATAAATGTAATGATATGGTATTTAGGTATATGTACATTTGTAAATATATTCATGTATGTGTGTGTTATGCACACTGGAGGTTTTGCCTTTGGGTTTTGGATAATAGCTCTTGTTATCTTTGGTTTAGTGTAATAGCCTGCTGACATTTTGTGAAAAACAAGTGTTATGTAATACATCAATAACAGATAGGTATGATCCTGATATACATGTATGTAATTCTCCTGAAACTTTTTATCTTGTCTTCATTACAGATAGATAGATTTCTTTGTCTCTTCTTTCTCCCTTAATTTTCTCCCCATCCTTTACAAAGAAATGCAAGTCATGTGGAAAAAAGATATGGGCTTTTAATATATTTACAGTGAACTGTACATACAAAATGTACATGTATATTTAGTGAGTATATGTACATTATACATGTTGTATATTGATAAATAATTTCTAGTGATTTTACTGAGAAATAATGCTTACATGTATAAATTGTGTTTTACAGATACATGTAAATAATGTTGAGGGATTTACGGGGAAATAATGTTAAGTGATTTTATAAGTAAATGAATAAAATGATGTTTTGTGAGTATACAGATAAATGATACTTACCTGCATGTAGAGATTTTACCTGTGATTTTATAAGTAAGTAATATTTTGTGATTTTATAGGGCAATAATTTTAGTGATTTTACAGGTATTGATGGTTAGCCATTTTATGGGTAAAAAATGTTTAGTGATTTTAAAGGTACATGTAAATGAAATGTAGACGTTTTACAGGTAATTGATATTTAATGATTTTACAGGTAAAATATTTTGTTTACAGGTATACAATGAACCTTCATTCATAATAAATCTGATATATGAAATTTTTGAAAGCTATAGACAAATTATGAGTTTAACATATAAAATATGGCTGTCCCCAGCTTGTGGAACCAGTAAGTGAATTATTAAAAATTACAGATTGAAAAAAATATATTAAAATCAAAGATTTTAAAATATTGGTTATACAACATACAATGTAGCTGTTGTCAGAAAGGAATCATACTTTGTATTTAACTTGTCTTGCGAGACCACCCAATTAGCCACTGAAATGTGATCTAAAAGACAGGTGGTCTCTCAAAAGAGGCTTTGTCTAAGGAATTATTGCAGGATCCGCTGTTATAATGCTTTTTTTTTTTTTGAAAATGCTGTACATATATACATGTACCAAAGTGTATGCTTTGACAGCAATGTACTGTAACTTTACTGTCACTAATATGCAGATGTCACCAGCTTTAATTATGTGACATTTTGATCTTTGCTATGAGCCGATGCCAATGCAGTGAAAGTTCTGATCTTATCATGGGACCTGATGATTTAATTAAGGTTCATTGAAAGACCAGTGACTTTCATATCTTATCTCAGTGATTGTTTAAAGAACATTTACATGTACTACCATTGTTGGGAATTGAATTTGGGACCTCTCATTTGCTAGTCCAATACTCTACCACTAGATTACCACAAGTCATCTTAATCTAGGTCTATGCTATAAAACTAACTTATCTGTCAGGGAACCTGAAATCGCCATATCAATTATTATTTAAGGTAAAAGATCAAATTAAGATTTACAACACCCACTCACTGCCTTTAATACTGTGGTTTATAGCAGCTAGCTTATTATTTTTGTTCTTTGCTCACCATTACGGTCTTCACATTGTGTATTTCCTTAGATTCTATTTACACATACATTTATGCACAATGGATGAATATGAAACGGCAGAGAATGTAAATGTTGGCATTTATACAGGGAAGTGAACCATTCAGTATGTTTGCACTGGGCAAACAAAATTATGATAAATCAGATTTATTATAATCATGCATATGTATGTCGTCATCCATTTTGCTGAACCACTTGTACTTTTGTACAAGACTTAACTCTTTTTAGTGTAGTGTTTTCAAGCTCTGTAAATATCAACAGCTCCAAATGATGCCACATTGTGTATGAATCAATACAGCAGTCCCTATATTGACCTGTTGCATATAACCCAATTAATATACATGAATTATATCCTAGTTCCATGTCAGTTTGACTCAGAATTGATTAATGCCATTAATATTCTTATATGTTAGAGTTTGAGGGAGGCATTTGATTGTTTATTTGGCATTATATCCCAGTTCCATGTCGGTTTGACACAGTATTTACCAATGCCATTAATGTCCTTATATGTTAAAGTTTGGGAATACATTTGATTGTGTATTTAGCAGTGTTTGTGTGTACACATGTATGTGTTTATGTGACATACATCACACATGCACATGTACAAATGTCTATATTAAAAAAAATCACATGTACATTGTAATTAAGAAATGTGTATTTTCCCAATTTTATATGAAAATCTGTATACTAATGTGTTTTTTATCCTTGAAAGTTTTGTTACTACATGTATGTTAAATCTTGAGTTTCCCCATAAGAAGCCTCAAAAAGTACCATTTTACCTCCTTTTATTTTTTCATTGATGTACTTTTGCTTAAAGAGGGACAGGAAGGAGATGAGGTGATTGGTATCCATTTTATTTGTTTGACTCTTTAGTTTTAAAATTTGCATTTTATGTGTACAAGTAGCTTGATAGTTATAATATATAATTGTTTAACATAATTCTTAAAGCAAGGCTTTGCTGTACAAATGACGTCATGTTTTCTTTAAAATATTTTCATAACAAAAAATAACAAGGTTGATCATATTTTTTGGAGTAAATGTTGAGAGAGAGACAGACAGAGAAAGAGAGAAAGGAGAGAGATTTAAGTAGAATTCCCATGTGAATCTCCAGAAATCTGTATTTTTAAATACATCTTAATGTTTATATTTCTAAATGTTTTTATCATTATTTTCAGGTGAATGATGATGGGAATTACTAAGTTGAGAATGCCTGAACAGTTTTTGTCAAGATGAGTATATTGGCATTCAGTTGTACAAATCTTCAGAGCTACGTATTGAAGTTGGTAATCTGAGTGCTCTTATATAACCTAAAATGAAGTTCAGGCTAAAAAAGTAAGTGTAATTGTTCATCAACACCCAGTTTGTGAACATCATAATGATGGCAGAACCATCCACCAGTACCATGGGTATGCAGACCCGGGAACTTCTGAATCGAGGGATAAGTATGGAGACCTACATGGTCAGAATATATCTAGGAACGTTGGCCTATGACTGCGACTTTATTGCAGTTGAGGCTGAAAAATCAACATCTGCTGAAGAGGTGGTAGCCATGGCGGTAAATAAATTACGTCTAGGGTCACCTGATAAGTATGAACTCGCTGAAGTCCTGTCTTCAGGTGGACAGTTGTGCAAGGAAAGAAGGCTAGACTCATTTGAGAACCCTGTCCGAATCCATTTACTTTGGCCAAAAAACACAGATTTTGAAGGTGGAACTGGAATTACAAGTTATAGGTTTTACTTACGAAAAAAAGACTTGGATAATGTAGGCAGAACTACTTCATGGCGAGAATGTGCCAGTGATTCCAATCCAGTAGATTCATTTTTATTGACCTTTCTTAAACAGCCCACAAACAACAAGGAATATCCAGATTTATGTAACTTGCCGGATTTAAATGAGATTACATTATTAGAAAACATCAAAAACAGGTTTCACAATTCAAATATTTATACATATGTTGGATCTATTTTGATAGCAGTGAATCCGTTTAAGTTTTTTCCAATTTACAATCCAAAATATGTGAAAATGTATCAAAACAAACGTCTGGGTGAGTTACCTCCCCACATATTTGCAATAGCTGATGCTGCTTTTTATACCATGTTATGGAAAAAAAAAAATCAGTGCATTGTGATATCAGGTGAATCCGGTTCGGGTAAAACGGAGAGTACCAACCTACTGTTACATCATCTGACAGCACTCAGCCAGAAAGGAACACACGGCAGCGGGGTGGAACAGACAATCTTAGGTGCAGGGCCAGTATTAGAGGTGGGTGTTCAATCAAGGTCTTGTACTTATTTTGGCAAACTTGGTAAAGTTGCTACTCACTGATGTTGACCAATGAATACAATCTTAGGCCATCTTTCAACAATTGTTGGTTTGCTTTAACACAACTCAGATATTTATAATGTGAGTAGATAGGTAGGATTTTTCTTTTTGGACTGTAAACCATATATTGTATATGATGTACAATATAAGCAATAGGAAAATATTGCAAGTCTAACGGAAAAAAATCACCGGAATGGCAATAAAAAAAATTTGAGTCGCAGGGTTTTGAGTGTGTAGGTTGCATTACAGCAAACCAACATTTTTTTATGGATGGTCTTATGGGGCTCAACAACCTTGCTTGTACCTCATTTTGCTGCTAGGCAAGTACATTGTACAAGTTGGTCATCATACTCTACTAGTCAGCATACCCTACCAGCTTCAATCTCTGCTTGACTAATTGACTATACTTTAAAGTGCTGAAATACAAGTGAACATGTAAACATGGATATAATGTAGATCAGTTTATATGATGCCAGGAACCTACAACATCAAATATCTGTGTACATGTATATTTTGTTTTGTCTTTTATGTTCTACAACAAGTTTCGTTGCAAAACCACTGAAAACATTTCCACAAATATTTTTGTTTACAAAATTCTTGTGATGCATGCCAGAATGACATAATACAGTACAGCATGTGGTGAGACTGAAATCATGTACACATTCTCTTCCTTCTTCTTGACTTTCATCAATACAAAAATGATAAATATGTTGTTGTCTGTGTATTACTTCAATCAACATTGTTATGTGATTGTGTAGTTGAGTTTTGATGTATATAAACTGTACATAAAATTTTTGAATAAATAAAGCATATACTGGTAAACCAAATTGAATGGGTCCTATATATGGGTCCAAAAATGGTCTAGGAAAATCCCTGATAGCTGATGGGGGGCCTCCGTGGATGAATGGTTAGGCCATTGCACTTTATACTATGAAGTCTCACGCACAGGTTTGAGCCCCACTGGAACGTAAACCGATTTTTGTGAGAAAGTTTGCTAGTTTACTTGCGGAAGGCTGGTGGTCTCTTCCTGGGTACATTGTTACCAGTTTCTCTCCTCCACCGCTACCATATTTAACTGAAAAATTGTTGTGTGGCGTAAAATACAAGTCAAAACCAAATAAAAAAGATAGCTCACAATCATGATCACATTTGGTTGGCTTCTCCATTTTGACTTCTCATTATAGGATATACATTGTACATGTACTTTATAAACTCATTCAACCCTAAAAACACATTTGAATTGGTCTAAGTCATCGATTGCAAAGAGTCCATTGTTTTTCAGGGGTTGATAGTTAAACATGATATTGTAGTGAGTTACAGAGATCATGTACATGTATTTTATAAACTCCATTGTTTTTAGGGGTAGATAGTTAGTTAAACATGATATTGTAGTGAGTTACAGAGATCATGTACATGTATTTTATAAACTCCATTGTTTTTAGGGGTAGATAGTTAGTTAAACATGATATTGTAGTGAGTTACAGAGATCATGTACATGTATTTTATAAACTCCATTGTTTTTAGGGGTAGATAGTTAGTTAAACATGATTCATTTAATGGCAGTCACTAATAATATTACGAAGCTTAAAAATTCTTTTGAACTTTCAGCTGGTTATTAGTTTTTGTATTAGGATCATAACTTTATATTAGTGGGTTGTGCTGCAGTACCTGTACCTGTAGTTGGAGTCTGTAATTAGACCATTCTCTTGTCCAGGCAGATACTGTTTAGTACAGTGGTGATGTTTATAATGATATATTTTGTTATATACAGGAAGTCATGTTTCATTAGAATGAAGAGGATATTTGATACAATTTAAATTGTTTTTACTTCTTATAGCTGTTAACGTTGTTTGCATCCATAAATAGACTTTGAAGACCTTTTTAGCATGATTTGTGAGGTAATTATAATGTACATATACATATATACATTTTCTTGTCCACATTCACAGGTTCCTTGCAATTCAATGGGGACAATCTAAATACTGTACGTCTTGGGCAAAGTTGGGAAAATATTACTTCAATTTTAGCTGTTTATATGACATGACATGTTTTCTATCATTATGTCATAATTCCATAGCCCCTATCTGACAGTTAAGTATTTGATAACACAGCTGTCTGTGATATAACGTGACATGTTGTCTGACAGTATGTCATAATTCCATAGTCCCTATCTGACAGTTAAGTATTTGATAACACAGCTGTCTGTGATATAACGTGACATGTGGTCTGACAGTATGTCATAATCTAATGGCCCTATCTGACAGTTTGAAACTTGTTCACAACGTACATGTACATTTGTATATGAAATAAAATGTTGTCTGACTTTACATTTGTATGTTGTAATCTAATCGCTCTATCTGACAGTTCAATACTTGATGACACAGCTGAATATGACATGAAAATTTGTCTGACATTATGTCATAACCTAGTCCTATCTGACAGTTCAATACTTGATGACACAGCTGTTTATCTGATGGACCATATAGGTATATAGTTGACTTGTATCAAGAACTTTTGAGGAAGGATGTAAGATGTACTGCAATGTTGATCATCCTGAATGTCAATCTAGATTTGATGAATCACTGAGATATACATGTGTGTATCTGAGATATACAGTCACTTTATATACATGTGTGCATCTCTGAAGTATACAGACACTTTATATACATGTGTGTATCTCTGAGATATACAGACACTTTATATAAATGTGTGCATCTCTGAGATATACAGACACTTTATATACATGTGTGCATCTCTGAGATATACAGGCACTATATCATGTGTGCATCTCTGAGTTACAACACTTTATATACATGTGCTGAGATATACAGACACTTTATATACATGTGTGCATCTGACATATATGTCTTTATAACCTAGTCCTATCTGAGATATACAATACTTTATATGACACAGCTGTTGTATCTGTGAGATGGACACTTTATATACATGTGTGCATCTCTGAGTATACAGACACTTGTATCACCAGTACATGTGTGTATCTCTGAGATATACAGACACTTGATGTACCAGTACATGTGTATCTCAGATATACAGCAATATTGATCATGTGTATCCTGAGATGTCAACACTTTATATACCAGTACATTGATGAGATATACAGACACTTCATATACATGTGTGTATCTGAGATATACAGACACTTTATATACATGTGTGTATCTGTGAGATATACAGACACTTTATATACCAGTACATGTGTGTATCTGTGAGATATACAGACACTTTATATACATGTGTGTATCTCTGAGATATACAGTCACTTTATATACATGTGTGCATCTCTGAGATGTATAGACACTTTATATACATGTGTGTATCTGAGATATACAGACACTTTATATACCAGTACATGTGTGTATCTTAGATATACAGACACTTTATATACATGTGTGCATCTCTGAGATATATAGACACTTTATATACATGTGTGCATCTCAGAGATATACAGACACTTTATATACATGTGTGCATCTCAGAGATATACAGACACTATATACTAGTACATGTGTGTATCTCTGAGATATACAGACACTTTATATACCAGTACATGTGTATCTCTTAGACATACAGACACTTTATATACTAGTACATGTGTGTATCTCTGAGATATACAGACACTTTATATACCAGTACATGTGTATCTCTGAGATATACAGACACTTTATATACCAGTACATGTGTGTATCTGAGATATACAGACACTTTATATACATGTGTGTATCTGAGATATACAGACACTTTATATACATGTGTGTATCTGAGATATACAGACACTTTATATACCAGTACATGTGTGTATCTCTGAGATATACAGACACTTTATATACCAGTACATGTGTGTATCTGAGATATACAGACACTTTATATACCAGTACATGTGTGTATCTCTGAGATATACAGACACTTTATATACTAGTACATGTGTGTATCTCTGAGATATACAGACACTTAATATACCAGTACATGTGTGTATCTGAGATATACAGACACTTCATATACATGTGTGTATCTGAGATATACAGACACTTTATATACATGTGTGTATCTGAGATATACAGACACTTTATATACCAGTACATGTGTGTATCTGTGAGATATACAGACACTTTATATACATGTGTGTATCTCTGAGATATATAGACACTTTATATACATGTGTGTATCTGAGATATACAGATACTTCATATATATGTGTGTATCTCTGAGATATACAGAGACTTCAAATACATGTGTGCATCTCTGAGATATATAGACACTTTATATACATGTGTGTATCTTTGAGATATAGACACTTTATATGCATTTGTATATCACTAAGATATACAGGTCTATGCTTTATATACATGTGTGTATCACTAAGATATATAGGTTTACGCTTTATATACATGTGTCTATCACTAAGATATACAGGTGTACACTTTACATACATGTGTCTATCACTAAGATATACAGGTGTACGCTTTATATACATGTGTCTATCACTAAGATATATAGGTTTACGCTTTATATACATGTGTGTATCACTAAGATATATAGGTTTACGCTTTATATACATATTGTGTATCACTAAGATATATAGGTTTACGCTTTATATACATATTGTGTATCACTAAGATATATAGGTTTACGCTTTATATACATGTGTGTATCACTAAGATATATAGGTTTACGCTTTATATACATGTGTGTATCACTAAGATATATAGGTTTACGCTTTATATACATGTGTGTATCACTAAGATATATAGGTTTACGCTTTATATACATGTGTGTATCACTAAGATATATAGGTTTACGCTTTATATACATGTGTGTATCACTAAGATATATAGTTCTACGCTTTATATACATGTGTGTATCACTAAGATATATAGGTTTACGCTTTATATACATGTGTGTATCACTAAGATATACAGGTGTACGCTTTATATACATGTGTGTATCACTAAGATATATAGGTTTACGCTTTTACATACATGTTGTGTATCACTAAGATATATAGGTTTACGCTTTATATACATGTTGTGTATCACTAAGATATATAGGTTTACGCTTTATATACATGTGTGTATCACTAAGATATACAGGTGTACGCTTTATATACATGTGTTTATGTGTTTAATGTACACAATTCTGTTCATAATATATTTATATATATATATATATGTGTGTATGTGTGTGGGTGTGTGTGTGTGTGGGTGTGTGTGTGGGTGTATGTGTGAGTGTGTGTGTATGTGTGGGTGTGTGTATGTGTGTGTGTATGTGTGGGTGTGTGTGTATGTGTGGGTGTGTGTGTGGGTGTGGGTGTATGTGTGGGTGTGTGTGTATGTGGGTGTGTGTGTGTGGGTGTGTACACATTGTTTATGTACATCATGTACATGTACATGTATATATCCAATGTATTAAATGGGATCAAAGTCCATAGAGCTAATGCCATACCCCAGCGTTGCCATCGTTTGCATCCATCTATGTGGATCTCTATATCAGAGTTCTAGCTAGTAATTTAGAGGGGCAGGGTTTTCTATATGTGATATAGAGATTCTGTCAGTAGAATTTTGAGAAGTGAAAAATTGGGGTAGGGTAAGCAAAAGTCAGGGCAGGAGGCCTTGCTAAAACTATTTACATGAAAGGCTGTGTATATTTATTTGTGTGTGGAAGTGTATGTGTGTGTGTGACTGTGTTTGTAGGTAACATTTTGCCTACACAAACATTAATGTGTACATTTGTACAAATATATATAGATAAGTTCTGTCTCAGAGGAGTCCTTGCTTTTCTGTATGTGTATAATTTGTTTTGTTATAATGATTATATACATTGATGATGGCAGCTTCAGGCACACTGCCAAGATGTTGAATTCCCAATTCTTGACAGTTTTAGTTTTTGTGCATTTGTACATCACATGCTGTTTAACTGATCATCCCCTGAATAACAAAAGACTCTTCTGTAAAGCAATAATTCAGGCTAGTCCAAATGTGTTTTAGGGGTGAATGGACCTATCACAAATTGTCAGACACATGGCTGTCCATTTGCTTTTTTGATGTCATTCGATTGTGATGTCATAATTATACAAACTTTTGACAGGCCATAATGGCGTCATAATGAAAAAGTTTTCCAAAAGGTGCCGTGTTGGATGTTTGGTGATAGGTCATTTAAACATACAGTCCAAGTTTGACTGTTATTTGTTGTGAAAAATCATATATATGTACATGTAGGTAGATGTAGATGTATATATTGAAATGTTCAATGAACATAAAACATCTACATGCAAATAATGAGAC